>CM033471.1:39098677-39431177 GCA_019447015.1 Hymenochirus boettgeri
CCTCCTGCTCCCTCTTCCTTCCAGGTTATCACAAGCGTAATCATTAGCATGATTACAGCATGCAGGAACCTGGAACAGTAAGGAGCATGGAGGGTAACGCATACAATTTAAAAGCCAACTACGTAACGCAAAAAACTATGCTTCGGGTATTGTGTCTGTGGGCCTCGTGGTAATACAAAAACGGTGCAGCCCGGAAAATAGAGCTAATCGCAAGATAACCCCAATTAATTGAGAAGAGAGGGTTAACCCCATTTACCCCATTACATCTTTCTGAATATTCACTGTACTAATGAGATGTATAGCACCATGATAACCACTTTAACAGTTATATGTATACAAAAAGAAGATTGCCATCTTTGGGTGGCTATTCCAGGAATCTACTACTACTTTTAGTAATCAAGAAAATCCTAAACTCCAGGAAAAAATCAAAGTGGTCCATTGCATCAAATAAAAGTTGGCAGGATCATGCCCTAATCAAAGATAGATGCTCCATTGTGTGTCAGTGGCTCCTGGTAATTAGGTACTCTATATGCTTCGATCTCTCCACAGAATTATGCTTTCATTATCTTTTTTTTGTTTGTGGGGGGGCAGCCAGTCATTAGCATTTCTTTGCTGTGCCCTGCTGTGGTCAGTTGTCAGCAGGTTTTCTTTTCTATTATAACTCACCAAGGAGGAATACAGCTGACTACTCCAATAGGTATGGTGCCAGGAGTAATACACTATATATAAGCCAATTGGGAAAACCTGCAGAAATCAGACACTCACCGCATGTATTAAAGCAATAAATTCACATGTCTCTAAAAAAATCAATAAAGGACAAACATAGAAAGTGAAGACTGAACAATCTGAACCTGAATTCTATTTTTTTATCCCTTTAATTGATTTTACAGGGACATGATAAATTTGTTCGCTGTAATACTGCTGTGGGGTAAATGGGTGGGGTGGGGGTTGTGTGTGGTGGGGTGCTCCCTTCCTTTGAATGGTTCCTGTCAGGAAAGTGTGTATGTACTTGTAAAATGGGTTAACTATTGGTATTAGTTCTTAGACCAATAAAAATACCATTCCACCCTGAACAGTCCTATGTTTTATACTAGATTAGTGAAGCATGGAACAGGGTCTCCTTTTCTAGACAATGTGGAGCCGAACCGTGTATCTGGAATTCTCTTCAGTAGGGGTCTGGTGGGGACAAGAGGGTCATCTAAGGACAGTCATACATGTAAATAATGTATTTCGGTATTGGAATGGTGAAGATAGAAACCAATATTATATTCATAAATGGAACAGAAGCCCTGCCATATGATACCCAACATGGAGCCCTTATTCCCTTGCCAAGGCGAGTTTAATATCTGGGGAAATATATATCTCAATACAATGTCATATCTACATTGAAATGGAATCTGTCTACCTGAGGGGGAATGAATGCTTTTGGCTAGTCGTAAATCTGGACATTGCTAGACCACTCCACCTCTGCAATAACCAGAGGAGGGGGTGTTTCATCAAATAGTTTAAAAAGCCTGGTAGCCCAAATAATGTTGTTCATACTTGGGGACATGCTAAAAACGTGTGTTGACCCAATGTTCATCCAGACCGCTTCTTCTATGAGTAGGGTCTGTGAAATATTTTATCCTTTTATTTTCTATACGTTGTACCGATTGTAGTCTGTTTTTTATTATAACACCATTTTCTTTTATTTTGTATTATATGCACTGTCCACCTTTTGGAATATTAAATCTAAAATTGTAATAAGTTTTGTCTTTGATGCTCTAAGAATCATTTTAGCCTCTGATAGTTTATATGTGTTTGAATGGAGTGTGCAGTGTAAATGCTAATTAACTCTGTGACTGCTTTGTGAAGGACTGATGCTATTAACCAGTTTGTTACTGGTGGAATGGTGTAGTGTTAACCATTTAGGCTGCCAGGACAGGGGTGTGCATGTCAGTGAGATCAAGAGTGGGTTTTTGGGGCTCTTTAAGGCCGTAACTAAAGTGGTGGCAGCGAATACCGATTAATTAGTCGATCATGTGCCCAGCGAACTGGCGTTCGTGACAAATTGCTGGCAGGGGTGGATAAATTATTTTTTATTAGAGCATTAGTGCTTGGATTAAGTTTTTTAAACTTGTACTAAAGAACTGTATCCTTGCGAGGGTATCAGTCTTCAAAGACAAACTCAGTGCATTTATTTTTAAAAACATACGTACAAACGTTGTTTCCCGCTTCTCTTTTTTTCTTTTCTATATGTTATTTGGCAAGTTGCTGGGATGGCAACCTTTTACAAGAGACAAGCCAAGGAGGTCCTGATCAATCTCTGTGAGGAAAGAGGTATTGAGTCCTGGACAAGTCCAAGAGTGCTGCTGTAAGGCATTGTTGAGAGTGACCAGGACGCAAACTAACAACTGATGGGGAAGGATGTGGATTTGCTATCCCAAAAAAGGACTGTTAATATAATATGTATTTCTTTCAATTACTGTTACATAGCTTTTAATTTTATTTGATTGTCCGGAAGACGTAAAAAGACCGATTATCTTGGAATCGAATAAGTAAACTCCCTAGGCAAACTCTCTTACAGTTTATTTCGATGTCCCTTTAAGTTTAACATGATTTGCACTGGTTTTCAAACAAATTGCAAATCGACTTGTTTTACGGAACAGAAAAAAGAATCTTGTAAGAGGAACAAGAATGTTCACGCCACACCTGAGCGGCTAGTTTGAGACAATATTTGAAGAAATTGCAATAGAAGTCTCAAATAAAAACTCGCCAAAGCAAAGTGTTTTGGCGGCAGAATAAGAGAGAGAGACTTAATTCAATTCATCCTTTTATTACCTTGTTATCGCAGCAACGACGTCATGACGTTATAGTAAATATACACGCATCAAAGATGCGGCCATTCCGCAATGCTCTCATTATATTTTAAATATGTAGCCTAACACATCAGAGATACATATAAGCAGAACTGATTGATTGATGGATAGATTACAAATTAATGAAGGTAAGAGAGATTTCAAATGACGGATAACGGACATTGGACTGAGATGATTTGATATGCATTATGGGAATCCAAGATTTGATGTTGGTTTATTCTTAGAGGTCTACATTCTAAACAGAATTCAGCTTCCTCCTCTGTTGTCACAGGAATGAAAAGGTAGTTAATATGTCAGTAAATATAATTTCTGTTTTCATAGTCGTAAGTCTGTGAAGCTGGGACGCGGAAAGTTACAGGCACATTACATACTCATATTTAATTGCAGACAATTAACAGAGGAAGGCATGTGTGGAGAGCATGAGTAGAAAAGATATATCTCACTAGGCGAACCAGATATAGGAAGTTACAGGGATGGTAACCCCTCAATAATTAATACCTATGTGTTATTGTAAGGGAGTTTCATGGGATTGTGGTATGTGTGATAGTGCTATATTTGCAATTAAATATCTTGTTGTCATTCTGTACCTATGCTCCATGTGGTAATTATTATTTATTATTTTTTAAGTGTGCAGTGACCTTTTAGGGCGTCTAAGGGTATCTATAGTAAAAATATCGTTTATACTTTGCTCCAACAGCCAGACTTAAAGAAAGGTGTCGATGCTGCTTATTTCCACTTCCCTTCTGTGGACTGTTACCCAACAGTTTGACTTACTGTCAGGTGCTCCCCACTCCCCTCCCCTCTCTTGGCATTCCCTCATTAACATAGTTGGCTGTGAATCATAGCCTTTCCCAAACAAGCGCTCATCGCGCATTAATCCTCATTACTTCACTCTTTTGGATAGAATAGCAAAACCGGTATGTAAGTGTAAATGTCGTGCTGTTGTATGCGGAGATACACATAGAAGTGGGAGGGGGTAAGGTAGCAGGTCTGCCTTATCATGCCAGCAAGCATCTCCCTTTGACGGGCAATAAAATTGGTTAAAGCTTCTTTCTCCCTTCACCTTTACTTTGTTTTAACCCAGTAATTGCCAAGTATTTAGTGATGCAGACGAAAGATCAGTGGGAGAACATGCAAACAGAGAGTGGTGGTCAATGTGAGGTACCTCATGTGGGCTAAAGTTCCTAAAGTTGAGTGCCTCAGCGGGTCCGTACTGGGTCCTCTATTTTAATCTGTATACAATGACTATACGGGGGCATTGAGAGCAAGGTCTCTGGTGTTTGTGAGAACTTATAACTATGAAGCGTTTTTTGGAAACTTCAAATGATGTCGCAATTTGCAAGCAAAGCACCTAGATAGATTATCAAACCCATGGCAGCAGAATGGCAAATGAGATTCCGTTTGATAAACATGTAAGGTGATGATTTTGCGGATTTATCAATCCCCTGGCCACCTACACCATAAAGTAACCCTGTGGTTAAGTGCACTCTGTAGGAAAAGATTTGGGGGTTCTGGTAGATAACACGACTTATCTGTAGGCAACAATTTCCGACAGGGCCACGGACTAAGCTAGCAAGATATTGTCTTGTATCAAGAGAGGAATGATTCAAGAGAGAAAATATTATTCCCCTCTTTCAAGGCACTGATTCCCCCCCCCCTCTCTTGTTTTATTACGCTGGGTTTTCTGCTTCCTATTCTGCAATTCAACGTGTGGAAGGTTTAAATAAAATTAATAGGTTGGACTTGATGGACATATGTCCTTATTCAACCCAATTTTACATCGGCATGTAGGGGACTTTGATTGGCAGCTCAAGTAGAGGTGTTATTGAAACATTCTTGACTTCTTTATACTCTAGAGTATTGGGACAGACGGAAATTGAAGGAAAAATAAAGCGTAACTCTGGGGGGTGGGGAATTATAGAACACATAGAAGAAAGAAAAAAGCAAATTTTTCCCACTATTGATGCCCTTTAAGCAGGGTGTACCATACAGTGACGATAAAGCCCCAATATCATCAGATCCGACGGCATTGGGGGTTCTCATTGTCACTGGTGTGTGCGCATTTTTTCGACGATGGTAGAGTTCAATGACCTTCCTGTGTCCTCAGATGTGGGCATCCCTGTACGTTAAGTCATTTTCAAACATCCGACGTAGCCCAGATTTAGTATGATCATTCCCTTTCAAAGGGATGGTCGTTTTGACCATTCTGCTGCTACTACATGAACCACATGTATTCAGAAGGCTGGAATCATAGATACAGGGACAGTTGGAATAACAAAGTATGAGTACACACTAAAGGGACAAAAAAAAAAAAAAACACTATGCCCCCCATAACAACATCCAAACCTACTGCCTACTGCAGCAGCTGACAGATCACACACTTAATCAATAACCTCCCTACGTTACTATCCTCAACATTTTGTTATGAATTAACACGGATCAGTGAATAAGTGGTAACTTCTCAGCCAGCGCACAGATACAAGCTCACCACCCATACATTGGCTACCACGTGACTAAGCAGGTGGAAATATGATTCATAATCTCCTAATTTTGATCAGATATCTGGCCAAAGAAGGCTCATGGTTTAGACAAGCACAGATGTGGTATATGATGCCTCCGCGCCTTGCCTCAAATAGAAGCACAGTTTTTTCCAGGTTGTTAATGGTTGAACTGCAAAATCCAAGTGGATTCATGTTTTTTCGGATGTTTTCAATTGACTCTTTTGATTCAGAAGAAAAAGCCCGGGTCGAAGTTCTATAAATTGGCAGGGAAATGGAGAATTGAAGAGGGGAAGGTTGGTGGCGAGGGTCTGGAGAGATAGATACTGTATCTGGACTCATTTGGATGGCATAGCCACATTTTAACAATGACAGACAAGGTCTGATGCACGTCCTGGAGCATTTTGGGTGATAGTCGCGACATGTGTATGTGTGTTTCTGGTTGTCGTTCATGTGTTGCGCCACGGAGGACGTCGATCAGATCATTGTTGGCCAGAACCAGCCGGTTCATCAGCACTTTGCCACGAGCTCTCCCGTCGTTCATTGTTCGTCATATCGCATATGTGTATGAGGCTTAAAAGATTCATCACTCTCTATCAAGATTAGTACAAGTAATTGACCAGCATAATGCAAGACAAAAATTTCACCTTTTATTGCATCAGACCCTCATTTTTTTAAAAGTGCAAATGGATCATTGTGGCTATAACATATAGCCACTTTCCGTGTGGTGTTTACTGTCTATATAATAACAGGAATACCAGTTTTATAGAGAAGCTTAGAAACCTAACTTTGAAGTCTCCTTAAGATTCCACTGCGTTCCCTGGGTTCTCCACATACAGTTGTAAACCAGATCCACAAACCGACATTTATGATTTATCACATTTTTAATAACTCTCCTTTCCTTACAAAGGCCTGTTACACTGTTGTATGATGAAAATTGTTTAGAAATACTTCGTCTTTATTATCTTCTGTAAATAGGGGGTGGGAAGTGGGAATGGGGGGCCCCGGGGGGGGGGGAGGGGGGGGGGGGGGGGGGGTCCCGGGAGGCGGGGGGTCCCTCCCGGAGGGGGGGGGGCGGGACCCCCGCCCCGGGACGGGAAGGTGTCGGGATGGGGGGGGCCAGAATTCCGGCCCCGGCGCACCACGTTATTGGGGGGGGGGGGGGGGGGGCCCCGGGCCCCCCACATCCGGAACGCCCGGGGCCCCGGGAGGGGAGTGGGGGGCAGTGGGCCCGCCCCGGGGAGGGCGGCCGGCCGGCGGGGGCGGAGGCGGGCCCGCCGGCGCAGTGGCCCCCGGGGGGGGAGGTGGGGGGGGGAGGGGGCCCGGGCGGGGAGGAGGGGAGCGGGAAGGGGGAACCGGCCGGACCGGGGGGGGACGGTGGGGCCCGGGAAGGCCGCGGGGGGGGTGAGGGAGCGACCCCCCGGGGGGGAGGGCCCCGGGTATTTTTGGCGGTTGATAGGGGGAAGATAAGGGGAGGGGGGAAAGGTAATCGAGCTGGGATGTCCAAACTTGTGTCCCTGCAGATGTTTGAAATGACCAACTCCCAGACATCCTAACACTTTAATCATGCTTCCATGACTCAACAACGCTCCATTTTTTCGTTTTTTTTTCTTCTTTTCCATTTTCTTTTGATTACTGAATAACGTTATTACTTGATAAAAACTTGTATACGCTACTAGACTTCCTCCTTTAAATGCCCCCTGGAAAAGAAAGAATAATACCTGCATTAAATGATCGGCCCCAAGTGGAAATATGGATGATATTATGGATCGGGAGACACAATAGCCCTATCATTCTGAACGCTTTAGTAAGCAGGCACATTCAAAGTGAAAAAAAATATTAAAGCACTCTGTTAGTAGTAAAAAGAGTTAAAGAGGCATGTCCGCCCCAAAAATCTAAATTAACCCCTACTGGCCCCACTGTGTAAGTTCAAAAATCCTTACCTTTCTTTCGTGCCTAATGGTTTTCGCTAGTAGTGTCTGTTCAAAGTCCAGAAAGAAAGACTAAGAGCCATTTCCTGATGTACAATATGTTCTGCCCTCCTAATGTGTCCCAAAGTGCTGATTTTATGAGGGCACCCAGCCTAGGCTCAGTAATCCAATGAGGCAACATGGAAGAGGGAATTTCCATCATGTTCACATTCACATTATTTGCATGAACACTGTCTGCTTTCCAATTACGAGCAAAAACTGCACCAACGCACAAATGCGTTCGGATGTGGATAAGAACAAGATAACTTAGCCCTGTTCATATAGATGATCTTTTCTATACCCCTGGTTCCTTAAAGGAAATCGTGGCTTGCAATACACACTTGATTTTTGTGCCGCATTTGCAAGGTCTTTTTACTTATGTGGGTATCGCACGGAATGGCAAGCAAACTAAGCAAGTCTATGTACGTTACCTAGGTAATTCTCAGTCTGATTATCGTATAAATGAGGTATCCAAGTTGGTTTTTTCCTGTATGCGTGCTCTGGGGGAATAGAGAAATAATTTCCTCAGCAAGGAATAAACTTTGATTTTGGGCATTTGTTAGTTATATTTTTTATTTATAATAAGCTTAGATTATAAAGTGGAATATAATATATATAACCTACCCCCGTAGGTGGATTTCTATGGGGAACTGTAAGATTATAGCCTATAATCTTACAGTTCCAGGAGGAGAGGAACATAGAAACCACAAAGGGGTAGGTTATAATAAAAATAATGCCACCCCGAACGGTAAATTAAGGGAGATTTAGAAGTCACCTTGGAGGTTCACGCGCCCTGTATAACAGGTGACTCGGCACTGCGGCCTGCGTCTTTTTATATGGGTTTCACTGAACTCGCCGGTGACTTTCAATATCTTATAATTGTAGCAGTTGGGGTTGCATTTCACTATATATATATAGTATATATATAGATATATATATATATTATACTATAGTACCCGATATATATAGTTAGTCAGATTATAATAAATGTAACGTAGCAGGGTCTGCGTTGGTATTTACACTGCACTGATTCTGACAAGCTCCCATTGTGGCAGTTTTCAATATATATAACCCCTAACATTCCTAAACTGCCCTCTGCTGTGCCCCCTCGAGAGTGCTTGACAGGACAATGGTGGAAGTAGCGCAACACAGTATCACTAGGATTGCTCACCGTTTTGTCAGGCTATTTGGTTAGTAAAGCACTTGTCAGGCTCTGTAATCAAAAACCATATTATTACACATATCTGTTATCTCAACAACCGTATGTACTGTTTATGAACTTCTTATAGGTTTGTACGCATTGTCGATTGCAAGATGCGACCCCCGTATGCATTCGCTCGGTGCCATTTGTCAATCTGCCATGGTGGACCAATGAATGCCACCTGAGCAAACGCATACACACGCGTCTATAATCACAGTAATGCCTGTGAGTTCTGTGCACTCTCCTGCTTGAGCCTCAAACAGTAATGCCTGTGAGTTCCGTGCACTCTCCTGCTTGAGCCTCAAACAGTAATGCCTGTAAGTTCCGTGCACTCTCCTGCTTGAGCCTCAAACAGTAATGCCTGTGAGTTCTGTGCACATGTGTGGAACTCACAGGCATTATCGTTTGAGGCTCAAGCAGGAGAAAGCAGAGGAAAGCAGAGGGGAGGAGCTTAACATTCAGCAAACCAGTAACAAGATGTCAGCAACTTCCAAGGCACAAAGCTAGGCTCTGGAGGGGTATAGGTAAAAAAAAAGCTGCAGCTTCCAAATGAACATAACTTGATTTTACAGTGCACTTATCCTTTAAGAAACCACGGTAGCAAATTTGATAGTCTCCCCTCTAGAACTGGTCCCTAAGAAAGAAATTGGCAAATTCAGAATGATTCACCACCTCTCTTATCCCCACGGAAGCTCAGTCAATGACGAAATCGATAGTCAACTAACGACAGTTTCTTACACCTCTTTCGATGAGGCGATTCGTCTAGTTAAGGCAGCAGGCCAGGGTGCCCTTATGGTGAAAACTGATATAGAGGCAGCCTTCCGTCTCTTGCCAGTTCACCCAGAATCTCAGCACCTGCTAGGCTGCTATTTCGGTGGTAATTTCTACATAGACAGAGCACTGCCAATGGGCTGTTCTATCTCGTGCTCATATTTCGAACTTTTCAGCAGTTTTTTAGAATGGGTGGTCACACAGGGCACGGGTGTTAATGCAACAATCCATTATCTAGACGATTTCCTCTTCATAGGCCCATCCGATTCAAACCTGTGTGGGGTTTTGTTAGAAGCTATGTTTCAACCTTTCCCAATTTGGCATTCCTTTAGCCCCAGATAAAACGGTCCCCCCCCCCACGACCTGTCTTAGCTTTCTAGGGATTGAAATTGACACCATCTCCCAAGTCTGCAGGCTCCCGGCCAAAAAGGTGGCAGGCTTACTAGCGACAGTTAATGAAGTGCTGGCTTCTAAAAAAGTTACGTTGCAGCACTTTCAGGTATTACTTGGCAAGCTCAATTTTGCGTGTCAAGTAATGCCCATGGGCAGGATTTTTGCTCGACGTCTAGCTCTGGCAATGGCAGGAATTAAGAGGCTCCATCATTTGTGAGGATAACACAGAGCATCCGTGCAGATCTGGGTATCTGGAAACAATTCCTAGATTCATTCAATAGCAGAGCATATTGGCAGGACAGCATCTCTAGCCAAGAAGAGCTACAGCTTTTCACGGGCGCCGCTAGCTTGGTTGGCTTTGGGGCTTATTTTCAAGGCCGCTGGTGCGCAGCTCCTTGGCCAGAAGAGTGGCAGTCCTCAGAGTTAATAAAAAAACTTAGCCTTCCTGGAACTGCTCCTGATCCTGGTGGCAGTGGAGTTATGGGGGAACGAGCTCAAAAATAAGGCAGTTTTATTCAAGTCTGACAATATGTCAGTGATACATGCAACCAAAATTTGACTTCTTCCTCCCCTCCAGTCATCAATCTATTGCGTAGGCGTGGTATTAAAGTGTTTACAATTAAACATATTGTTTAGGGCACAGCATGTACAGGTTATAAGAATGTAATCGCTGATGCTTTATCTCGATTGCAGTTCAACAAATTCCACTGGATAGTACCAACAGCTCAGGAACATGGAGAGGAGTGCCCGCAACGAACATGGCGACTTAGTTAGGAGGTATGCGGGAATGGATCAGAGGATCTTTGTCCCCAACGACTTGGAATAGATATAACAGGGTCTGGAATGAATGTGTTTTATTGGAACAGGAGGTAGGTGGGATAGCACACGGTAGTGACAGATTAGATTTCACGATTTTGGTCACATTGTTCAGCAAGCAGGTATCCAATAGTCATGTTGACAAATCACTAGCAGCGTTGAGTTTCTTCTTTAAAGCAAAGAACTGGCCCGACCATACAAAGAACTTTCTAGTGCGGCAGGCGGTAAAAGGATTTAAAAGAGGCAGAGCTACAGTAGATGCAAGAAGGCCTATTACTTTATCAATTTTAGAATGCATGTTTGAACGGTTAAGCTCATTAACAAAGTCACAATTCGAATGTGTTTTGTTTCACCTAGCCTTCTCATGGGCCTTTTATGGGGCCTTTAGAATATCTGAGCTGGTTAGCTCTAACAAGACAGTGCAAGGGGGAATTCAGGCAAGAGACGTTACACTGGATACCAGCGGGTTACATATATCAGTGAGGAACCCCAAGACAGCTAAAGGGAGCAGCCTTAGAATTCTGCTTCACCCAAATGAAGGTAGACAGACGTGCCCACTCCAGTGCTTTCGAGAGTTTGAATTATTATGCCCGCACTTGGGGGGGTCCTACCTAATACATGAAAACGGCACTTCACTTTCACGCTTCCAATTCTCAGCAGTTCTTAGTTTAGCGTTACAAAGTTTGGGCCTTACACACAAAGAATATAGCAGCCACTCATTTAGGATAGGAGCTGCGACAGAAGCGGCACGGTGGGGTTTGAGTGAGGAGACCATCAAGAGGATAGGAAGGTGGGAGTCCAGATGCTTTCGGTCTTACGTAAGGCCGTTTCAAGTTGAACATATTTTAGCTCAGTGATGTGTAATTTTCCCTTCACAGATACGTCACCAATTGCCGCTTAGGTGTTGGGGCATTCATTTGTGTATTGGGCCGAAAGGAGAGCTAGGGTCAGGCCAAATGGTACACAGCTAGGATTTCAGATCAGCGACATGGCTGTCATATGGTTGGGCAGTAGGGGTTTAAGTTGGGATGAGGTGGTACCTCTATGTATCAAGTGTAGAGCCCCCTCCCCGCATATAATGATACTACATGTTGGAGGGAACGATTTAGCACGCTGCCCCATGCGGGTTTTGATAAAAAGTATTTGGCTGGATTTTTTTTTACGATTGTGGTCAGTTTTCCCGACTATACTGTTAATTTGATCATCCCGAGACTTGGCGAGGGACGAGGTCAATGCAAGCCATGGAGAAGGTCTGCATAAAAATAAATATTGTGGTCAGACATGTTGACTTGGAGCACGATAGCTCTCTTTTCGGTCCAGATGGCGTACATCTAAATGAGGTGGGTTTGGATATGTTCAACCTTAAGTTACAGGAGGCTTTAGAGAGGGCCATTGTTGTGTGGTGCACCATGCGGGGGTGAGTTTTCCTTCAGCCCCCGCTGGTGATGGCGGGATCCTTACCAGGTCGGCCAGAATAGCTACAGGCAATTGTAAAATATTGGGTGGAGTCCTGGTCTAACTCCTAAGGTGAGTGGCCAGTGATCATTGAGATGTCCTGTTAATTAGATACTGTAAGGGAAATTCACATGGCAGATTGTATCGTTATTTGCCTGCTGAGCCAGATTACCCGGCTAATGGGCATCAAGTTAACTGGAAGGGCGGACTGGCAGGGATTCTGATAACTGAATTGCTTGTTCTAACAATTGTTAATTAACTTATGCCATTTATGGTTTTGTATTTTAATGTTTTGTATTAATCAAAGTTTAAGATGTATGTTATACACAATAAAGCTGTGACCGACCAATCAGATTTTGAGGGTGTGTTTATGAGACACTATAAAACTTCGTGAACTCCTTAGAGCAGCTCAGTTTGTAATCAGCAGTCAAACTAGCAGGTCTTGCCTTTGTATTTAGGTTAGAGATTTGCAAGTAAGTGGCTGGTAATTTAGTTGCACTACAGCAATGAATAATCTTTTGCTCCTAGGTTTATTGTTTATAGTGTCATTGTGTAGCAGTCCATAAACAGCACATACGTGTTTGATATAAATGATAAAAATAGATTTTTGTTTGCAGAACCTTAGTTTGCTTTACTTTAATCAAATAGTCTGCAAAATTGTGAGCAAGCCTAATAAATATGCAGTTGCACTACTAGTTCCACCATTCCCTGACAAGCACTCTCAAACAGCATAGGGCAGTTAGGGGTTGTACATGAAATCATGCGTCAAGGCTGTCAGAATCACTGCAGTATAAATACAATCAGGTTGTAATTAACGCAGCCCTGTTACTTACTTTAATTATAAGTGTCCCCCAATTATGAGATGATCTGATAACTAAATATATATCCACTAACAATTTATTGCTCTAGTGCCCAGAGCAGGGATGTCCAACCTGTGGCCCTCCAGATGTTGGAAAACTACAACGCCCAGTATTCCTTGGTTTCTTCTGCAATGGAGGAATGCTGGGCATTGTAGTTTTCAAAAATCTGGAGGGCTGCAGGTTAGAAATCCCAGACCCAGCTTGGCATAGCCAGGAAAAACCAACTTGGATACCGCATTATACAGAAAATGAGTGATTGGATAATGCACGGGAATGGCGGCAACGAAAGAGTTACTATGTTACATAACATAGTAACTCTTTCGTTGCCGCCATTCCCGTGGCAGGACGCACATAAGTAAAAAGACCTTTCAAATGCAGCAAAAAAAAAAATCAAAGTTTATTGCAAGCACTTTCTGTACATTCTCTTAAAGGTAACAGGTATAAAAGGACATCTATACTGAAACAATAGTTATCTTTAGATATCCAATCTGAACTATCTTCTGCTAGGTGCAGTTTTGCTATAACTGGAATGGACACAGTGTTCATGCAAATCATGTGAATTGCATGATGGGAAATTCCCTCTTCCAATGCTGCCTCTTAGTAATTACTGAGCATGCTTGCCCTTATAGACAGAGCTGAGAATGTGCATAATAGAGCATGCATTTGTCGGCGACAGGGGTTGGGATCATGGGATTTGGCAGGACTGTGGAGCCATCCAGCCCCTTAACTATTTGTTACTTCTTTTGATGATAGAATGAGAACGGTGTATGCTAGAGAGGTGGTTCAGGACTCGTTTTACAGGTAATATTCTTGCCTTTCTTACTAGACTAACTTGTTTTGGGACCACAGTTCTCCTTTAATTAACTTATGCCATTTATGGTTTTGTATTTAACTGTTTTGTATTAATCAAAGTTTAAGATGTATGTTATACACAATAAAGCTGTGACCAATTATCCAAATTTATGTGTCTGTCATCACTGGGGAAGGGGTGGTGGTATTAGTAAAAGGGGGAAAGAAGAACAGGTAGTAACAGGTGAAGGTGGAAGGAATTGACCCTACCCAGGTCAAGGGGATCCCTGGACCGAGCAGAGCTAGGGGAGGGGAGACATGACCAGGTGGGGCTGGACTACTAGGATTGGCCAATTTGGAAATAGCAGGGCAGGGATTGGCCCAAAAAGTAATAAATGAGGGAGGCAACAGGGAGCGGTTACCTTTTCCCATCGACTGTCCGCAGGAGAGGAATATCCCCCCCTCCCACCCTTCCCATAGTATACATATAAGATAGCACGGCAACCAGAATTGGTCACAGATTGTTCCAAGCAGCATAGGTAAGATTTAGGAGGGTAAGTATGGTTTCTCAAAGGGGAATAGATACCCCTTCTGTGTATCTGTGTAGCTGTGACCAATTATCCAAATTTATGTGTCTGTCATCACTGGGGAAGGGGTGGTGGTATTAAGCAAGGTACACACAGCACAGATTTCTGAAAGATGACAGACAGGATCTGCAAGATCCTGTCTGCCATCTTTCAAAGATCTGCATACACACAGTCCCGAGCGTTCTCCCTATGAACTTCATAAGGAGAACGCTCGGGACTGTGTGTTTCCATCGGCCGCGCTAGACTCCTCTATAGGGAGTCTAGCGCGACCGATGGAAATTTTCGGCCTTTCCCGAACGAGCGTACGGCCGATACCGTCGGATCCGATGGTATCGGGGCTTTATCGTTAGTGTGTGTACCCAGCTTTAGTAAAAGGGGGAAAGAAAAATAGGTAGGTGAAGGTGAAAGGAATTGACCCTACCTAGGTAAAGTGGTATCTAGCCAATCATTTTGCTATACAGATTAGATGAGGGAACATGTGACTTAGGTCAGGAGGTATGACCAGACAGTGCACACGCACACAGTTATTTATCCAGAACCCCAAGGGGCTAAAATTACTTTACTGCCTTTTACTTGAGAGGTAGTTTACAGTTTATTGGTTTTCTGGGTGGGGATGTTATCAGATTATAAATATTATGGCTATGAATATCTAGAACAGGCCTTTTGGATAATACAGTCTATGCTAGAACACAATTAGTCCAGATTCCCTGCTTTCCGTTCCTGCTAGTGATATGGCATGCCCCCCACCATGCTGTTTTTGCCAAGACAGACCTTATCCATCTGGTCTGTCCCATTGTCCCAGAACATGCAGATTTGTCCCACATTGGTGTAAGTTGAATTTAGGATCTGGCAGCGTAGATGGGTGAATCAGAGGTGTGACTGGGTTGTCCAGGATGGTGCCATGGGCATAACTTGGCTCTGCCCTGCCCCAATGCATGATGTAACTATTCCAAGATGCCATTCCATCATGGCTACAATACAGTACATAGTCCTTTGCAATAGTTAGCCCATAATCCAAGTACAACTTCCCTTTAGGTTTCAACATTTTGAAAGAACAAGTACTTGGAGCTCAAAGAGGAACTGAGGTCTCCAAGTTTAAATTTAAATGAATACCTTTAAAACAAGCCATCAACCACCTCTCTACGTGCTCCACAGCCCAAGATATACAGAAATGACTCACCAGAAAGTTAATGGGTGGGAGGCTGACATGTGACATTCCTAAGGCTTCTCCTACACAGTGCCACCGACGAGCACAGCATCAGACTCCCTCAGTGTGTGAGGGAGACAGGAAGTCCCTCCTTCTCTCTGCTGTGTGAAGTCCTGACAGAGAAGGTAAGGGAATCTACAGCCCTTCTCTTTCACACTGTGAAAACAGCAGAGTTATCACTCTGCCTGAAAAGGCTGATTCCACAGAGTTTTCTGTGGGGGGTCTGAGTAACCCACAGCACCTGTGAGTGGGCGGGGCTTAGGTACCCATAAGTGGGCAGGGTTCATGCACTCGTGAGTGGGCGGGGCCACATGGGGCTATAAGATAATGGGCCATGGGGGGCCTGCAACTGGAGGGACCATGGGGTCCATGAGTGGGAGGGACCAGGGGGCTGCAAAGGGGATTGACTGACAGTTTCAGAGCAGGAAGCAGGAAGTGCAGGGGACCTGGTGATGCTGCTGCCATATCACACCCAATAAATATCTTCAAAACTGCAAAATAAACAATGGAAATAAATTGCAAAAATCCTGAGGGGAGCAATTCCTATCAATTTACCTCAGTTTACCTAAAGTCATTTTTGGACCACAGTTCCCCTTCAAGGTTTCTATTTCTTGCTCCGTTTATAGCACATCACTTAAAACTGTGCTCAACACGGCCCTGATATATCACTCACTGAACCTGTTTTGTTCTTGGAAGCTCATGTACACAGGTGATTGTGATTGTCCTCCAAGAATTTGAGGTTCCCTCCATGTTTTCTATTTGCAATCCCTGCTCTCTCTTTACTTTATTTTTCTACCTGAAACAAACACTTACAATGTCCAACTGTGTATATTTAGCATGAAAGAAAAACACCTTCCAGATATCTTGTTTACTGTTTTGCAGTGTTATTTTCTGGTTTATAGAACTGTCAGATTACATAAGATGCTCTTAGAATTTCATCAAATTTTTTATCTTGTGATTCCTGTTTTTTTTTTTTTCCCACTGAGTTTTGTGTTTTTATATTGTTCAGCTTTATATGTTTCATATTGATTTATATTTTTCATATAGTTCTATGTTGTGGATGATTCTATATGTTTCATATATATTCGTATGTTTCATATTGATTTATATGTTTCATATTGATTTTTATGTTCCATATTGTATATGTTTTAGATGTTTCTTTGTTTGTGCACTGTAACAGCAAACAATTAAAGGGCATGTACACCCCCCAAACAAAAATGTATCCTTTAACTAAACACCCCCCAAAACCTAGCTAGTGATTGGCTGAGACATCACGTTACAAAGATATCTAATGAGGATTTTATATACTGCATATTGTAAGTGATAAAGGGTGCCTGCTGCTCGAAAAATGTTGTGTGCTTTCTGTGCAGTTGGTTGAATAAACACAACTATATTCACAGCATAGCCTGTGTCATTTGGGTTTACCACATCTATTATCTTTACTGAAAGTTTGCTGCAGGGGAAGGATGTGCCAGGGGTGGATGAGGCTGGGGGTTGGAAGTGCCAGGGGATGGATACGCCGGGTAGGGTAGGTGTCTGGACAACAAGGAATTGCTCCACAGGGGTGGGTGAGTGTCAGGGGGTGGCGATTCTTTAGAATCTGTGTTTCTCTGGTATTTCTCTAAATGAGACCAGTAGATAAATATATCAGTAGATTAGTTGCAATGCTGTCATTCCCCCCCCCCGGTTATAGGAAGCTTTCTGCTTAGTGGATCGGACAGAAAACTTCCATTTGCACATACATATGATTTATTCTGTTTTTTTTTTTTAATTGTGTATTGGATAGTAACAGGGTTATCAAATATCGGCAAACTCCCATCTCTTGCAGTGATTAGAAATGGCGTCACAGCTAATGACCAGTGCGTCTACCTAGAGGTTTGTCCATAAAGCCCAGTGAGACCTCATCTGAGATTTCACTGCGTTCAATGAAGCAAGGAGATAGCTGCAGGGATCATCGTTGAATACCCGTAATGAGGGTGATTTTTAGGGTCTGTAAGTACAATGGTTTAAGAGTTTGAAACAATGATGTAACATGGAGCCCCTATTGCTTCATCTACAGTGGTTTTCTGGGAGGATGCTCTATCTGTCATAGGAAAAATAAGAAGATGGGGCCCACTTGGCTCCCGACCTCCCTGGTAGTTACGCTCCTGGTTTGAAAGGGGGTCTCTACCCAAAGAGATCATTTTGTGGGTGGACACACTGTTTGAGTCCTTGCATTTATCAACAATGCTTAGACCTCCCCCCATGCCTTAGGGACCATGATCCTTTGTTACTGCTGACTAAACCTGCATTGGTTTGCATTATACATTTCTAGACCTTGTCATTGGTTTTCAATTTGGGGAAATTCATTTTTTAATAATTCTTCAGCCTACAAAATTTTAATAACATTTTCTACAAAATCTGATGTTTTTTTTAACCTGCTGTACAATATTCGAGCTGTTAAAAATTCAGTTGTTATGTAGAAATAAAAACAACCTCAATATTTTTCTTTGAATATAAACCATGTGAAATTCTAATCTGTGTCCTTATAACACAGGCGATACGTCTACGAAGCATCCACAATTTCTTTACAAAGAAGAAGTTAAGGCTGCAGCAGAACTATGATGCTGATTTAGTTGAGCTAATGTGGGCTTTTACAGTCCCATTTAAACCCATTTTATGGGCCTCTAGTCATTTCCGGATTTACCATGACAGGGCACGGTCGGCACCGGACCTCCCTTTGTCCCCTACAAACCACCACACGATCCAACTCCAACCCCCCAAATAAAACACGAAAACTGTTTTGGGCAATAAAAGGCCGCAACATTCTTTTACTAAATATTTTGTCACCCAAAATAACTTTTAAGTAGTAAGCATTTGTCCAAAGTATCCATACACAGTCTTAATAAGTAACAAATAATAATTTAACAAATATTAACAATATATTAACAAATATATTAACCCGATACCTTGCTAACTGTTTTTCTTAACTAATCTAGTGCAGCGCCCTAGCTCACTTCCTGGGATTACCACCCACATGCTGTCACTTAATGCCTCCTTATTTCGCCCCTGCCAGCATCCAACCAGTGGAATAAGGAAACCCCAAGAGACAGGGAGAGAGGGAGGTGTTAGGTTTTTATATATTCTCTATAATCACTTAGCCTAATAGCAGCCATTTTGTTCTTTGACGCCATTTTGTGTTCATATTATTCAGATGTTGTTCTCGAAATGTACTAAGATGTTCTTTCCCTTGTCTCAATATTGTATCTCAAGGTCTTTTGCCTCCTACATTGTGTGTCAACCTGACTCTATCCTTGCATTCCAATAGATGTTTTATTATATCATCTGCAGACACAAAGTCTGGAAATGTCCCTTTCTCTGGCAAAGCCTTTTTTTTTGGTTTGATATATTCCAATGTACGAAATGAATAAACTGAGAAAAGAGATTTTACTGCACCTAACGTGTTGTGTAATCCTTTCTCCCAGCGCTGAGGGTCTCTCAGTGGGTCTAAGACAGGCATCAGGGTCCGGAGTGACTAGTTGGAACCAGACGAAGAGAACCGCGCTGCCCAAGCCTCAGGGGGTCTCACGAGATCTTCCTCCTCCCAGCCACCCACCTATTACATCACCTGGAAGCCCCAGCTGGCTCCCAGATGCGGACAGACGAAGCACCAATGGAGAGGGAGGGGGCTCTGGTTCTCCTCTCCCGGCCCCGTCTAGGCCCCGCTCCCCAGCACTGCAGCAGGTACGAGAGGCTTCATTAGGCATGCCCTGTTGTATCCTACTGCTGTAACTGTCTTTAAATAGCTTCAGAAAAGATAGTTTTTTGTTTTTTTTGTTTGCAGGGGAAGGGGGGCTTCTCACACAGCACATCATGTGACAGTCACTCACTTCCTGGTTTATTCTGACTTTCTTGAGTGTACATTAAAAACCCATAACTTAAGACCTAGACGCTAGAGCCAACATCCTAGGCTTGTTTGAAAGGTATGAGGGGCTCTTTTAAATACAAGAACACACTTGTATGGAGACCACAGTTACCCTTTAAGAGAGATTTTTGCACCTAATGTTTTTTTTTTTTTAAACCCACCAGATTCCTCACATACCAGGTATTTTTTTCTGTGCCTGTTAGATTGGGGCCATAATTGCTGTGATTAGCCTCACTTTTCCTTTTATTCACAGTTATAAAACTTTTACATCAATAATACCCCTTTCAGTCCTATATTTGTAATCCTCCTAATCCAGGGGTGTCAAACTCAATCACTCGAGGGGCCAAAATCAAAAAGTTAAGTGGTGGGACATACATAGCAGGTGCAGGATTGTGCCTAGTGCTGAGTCTTGGCAGGGAAAGGGTGTGAAGCACAATGTTTTAAACTGGGACCTCAGCCTATAGCAGGTTCATGTGCTAATGTTGAATGCCCACCTTACTCTTCTGGCATGATAATGGAATAGCCAACTCCAATAGAAGACCTTTTGTCACACCTCCCTCCCCAGTGCCAGGCTAGATACGCAATTAGTTGTTACAGCGGTGACTGCATCCAATCCTTACTACGATGCTATCCATTTGTGCAGTCAGTAAAAGTGTGTTTAAGAGCAGATCACGGTATCTAGCAGGCAGATTAATAGTTACGCCCCTACTTGTGATTGCACAAATAGATAGCATTATAGTATAATATAGTAAGTATTGGATACTGTACAGTCACCAGGGGCCACAAACAATGGCCAGAAGGGTCAGATTTGGCCTGAGGGCCTTGAGTTTGACACATGTGTTCTAATCAAAGGCCTCCGTATATAGATTAAGCTTTCACTAAATGTAAATATCTCTTTAACATATTGAAATAATATAAAATGTGCCACCCTCACCAAAAATGTATGTTTTGTGTGTAAAACTGTGGTAATTGCAGGTTCATTCAATAGTTTCAAGAGAAGGGCTGTATAAGTTTATTTCCGTGGCTGTTAAAGAATGACCGGCTGTAAAGTAGTGATAGTGGTAGCGGTCAAAAAAAGGTATTGGGCCTTTCCGATACCCCAGGGTAATAAATACAGCCCATAGTTATCATTAATTGATGGATCCTTTCCAATCCCATTTGGATTTAGAAAAGATTGTTTTCTTTTTTTTCCCTCCTTTCTCTGGATCAACTGTTAGCAGGGATTATGGGAAGGCTAAAAAAGGTTTGATAGAATGGATGGATGTATTTTCATTATATCCTATATATCCCCCAGAAGAAGGAGGGCGTGTCCCTACGAAACGTACGTCGGTAATGGAGAACCTGAAGTAGCAGACTGATATAGCGGGCAATACTTGCGTTGTACAAGCTGGAACTTTGCGCTATAAGGTTTGTTTAGCTCCCTGAATGATGAACCTTTGAGTCGACTGGAAGCCCGAACAGTGTATTGGGATTCCATCTGTGTGGGCAATGTCCGTTCTGAGGGAGCATAGTTGCAGCATTATAGTGGAGGATGTCCTAACCTATGAAACGCTCCTGCTTGTTTTGAAGTTTGGAGCAGTGGAGGGAATTCACCGGTGGTAGATATACTTACCTTTAGCTTTGCATTACTTTGCTTACTGCTTCCAGCTTGCTTTGCTGTTCTCTGCCTTGCTTTCTAGGTGTGGGTTACCCCGACCTCTGAGATGGGGAGGTTGCGCGGAGGCGCCCACTAACGCATACAGCTTTGTATCTATTGTTGCTTATTTGCAAATATCTTGGCACTAGATCTACTTTTCTGCTACATTTGGGAACTCTTTTTAGTGTTTGGCTTATTTAATCTGGGGACGCCCTGATGTTTGTTTGTATATGTATATTTATGGTGGGATTTGATGTTTTTTGTTATTACTTTGAATAAATGATACATTTTTCATACTTTTTTGTGGGAAGGTTTTTCATTAGATATCCCCCTTTTTTGCACTTTATTTCCACTTTCTTTCTGGGAATTTTTTCTATTTCCCCCTTTGTATATGCCCGTAGGAGTGCCTCAGGTGTATGCCTGAGTTAAGTGGGTTTATTTAGCCTTTTGGTCTCAGTCTATCTGGGATGTTATTTTATTGTTTATCCTATTATATAACTTTGTAAAGTTGGAGACTACTGAATGTGTATGGGAGAAGGAATAGCACAATGTGACCACTATAGCAGTGTAAAGAACAAGTTAACTTTAATCTTTAAGCAGCTGCGTCAGTTACCATGTTGGGTAAGTTGCACCACACATCCCACACCTTGTTCAATGTGTGCATTTTCTTTGAAGGTAAATCAGTTAGGTAAGAGAGGATGACCGTAATAATCTGATTCTAGTGAGAGACATTCATTTCAACATCATTTTTTCTAAAAAGGGGTTTCCCTTGGAGTGTGGTCCGGTCTCTTGAAACATCTTCATCCACCCCCTGAGCAGAAAAGCACAACAGAGGTTTTACAGGCACTTATATAACATATATACTACATATATCTGCTAACAGTGCCACCATCCCTTCTCAGAAATGAGATACTTTAGGGCATTCCGTATGAGGTGAAAAAAAATCTGCATTTTCTAGCATACTCCTAATCTCCTGAATCAAAAAATGTACACACACAAAATAGAAGCCTAGTGCACAATTAAATTGCTTAATGAATTTCTTACATTTTCTATTACCATTGTATTGCAACTTAAAAACCCTGCCATTCTCTCTGGATAAATAAAACGCCCTTGCTCTTGGATATCCTGGAGCGTTTTTTTTTCAAAACAGCCATTGCTAAAAAAAAAGTGAAAAGCACATCTACCCCTCTTATATTATAATTCAATCAGAATGATACCGTGTTTTCAGTTGGACTTGCTCACACCTTTAACTGTGGTGATGAAATGTCTACACTGAAATAAATTTAGCTGATCATTTTGCGAGAGGGTCAAAATACAGTGTAAATGTTTTTTTTTTAATGATAAATGTAATTTTTGTGCTAATAAAGCTTTTTGTATTGAATTCATTATCATCTAAATACTGTGTGTAATTGTCTAATTCTAGATAATTAATGTACAAAAATCTAAAATCAATGTGAATATTTGTATATATTATAATGCAAAGTGAATGAACAGAAGATAAATCTAAATCAGATCCATATTTGGTACATCACCAGGTAGATAGTTCCAAACACTTATCTTATAAATTATCTGCACATTTTCTGCCTTAAAACCTCTAGTTTCTTCATTTGACCCTAACACGCGTGATGTTAACATACCATTACTTCCAGGACTTCTTTTTCTTTTCAATGCTATACACTAATGTTGTGAGGGTGGACAGTTAACATTGAAGTGTCCGGGCATTGTCGGACTGGCCCACAGGGTTACAGGGGAATCCCTGGTGGGACCACAGCCCAATTAACCCGACAAAACAGACAAAACTGCTAAAGTTTAACTACAGAGCCAAAGGGATAGTAAGAAATGCATTTTAATAAACAATAGACATCGGTAGGAGTAAGATAGATGAGTGATAATAGAGATACGAAATGTTAGATGGGCTCCTAAACGTATCCCGATAAGCCCCTTGTCCAGGGAATTAGCCCCTATGTTTCCTTCAGTAAGATATAACTATAGACTGATCAGATGTACCATCTGCATGTAATCTTATATAATCAGAACTGATAATTTTATTTACCAGATTTAATGATTGATATACCAGTTGTTGGTCTGTCGGTTAAAAATAAAATGGTGCAGACGATATCACATGTATACATTATTTACTAACATGATTTATATAAACACAGAAATATTTATATTTCAGACATTATTATAATAAATCTCACTTTTTCCACTTATAAGTGTGCAGCCACCTCACTTGTTCAGCAAGGCGCAGGATTGGAGGATGCAACGCTAATTATTCCCAGGAACTCTGAGCCACTCTAATGCTAATTAAGGAATTACCTCAGGACCTGCTGTCTATTTTTTATCTAGTCTTTACCTTAAGTCAGGAACGGACACCTGTGCTGTGGTTTTCTAGCATTACAGTACATGCAATGTTATAGGTTCCGTCAGTTTCCTCATTAGAATATCTTATATGGCGCATTAGCATCTCTCACATGGTACATGGAGGGGCTTGTAAGGTCATGCTGATCAAAGCTGCAACGCTCTGCTTGATTTAGTTCAGGTGACACACAGGGCAAATCTCTGTTTATAAACAAACTCTAGAAGGTTAGAAGGCATCGTTCCCAGGGTTCTACTTTACCAATGCATGCCATTCGAAAGGGAAAAGGACCTGTAATTAGCACTGCTTTCTTAAAACAATGTTCTGGAGATCTGTGAAAGATGAAACTTGATTATAAGAATGCTAAGGATGGAGATTAGAAAGTAGGCAGAGGTTTGTTTTAAAACAAAGACTTTTCCTGCATATATCTCACAAACCAAATCGTATACAGAGCGTAGAGAAGTGGTTTTATTTTAACTCTTTGTTTAGAGGTTAGGGCTGTCTTTTGGGGATAAACATTTACTTTAAAGGGCATGTGAACCCCCAAACTAAAATGTAACCCACTACTGGCCCCACTGTTAAATAATCCTTACCTTTCTTCTCAGCTCCTTATGGTTCCCCTGCAGTGCCTGTCCAAAGTTCAGAAAAGAGAAGAGTATGAGCTGTATGTGTGTAATCTGGTCCCTGCTTCTTCCTTGTCCTTCTTAATGACTCTGGCATGCACAGGGGAGCCCTTTCCCCTCCCTCCCACCCTCCTGATCCCTTTCCTTTGTTACTTTCTGTAGCGTAGTGGGGATTTGCTGTAATGTAGGGTAACCCTTCCCACCCCCAACCGCCATGTTAGTTTGTTAAAAAAAAAAACACCCTTCATTCCCTCGACTCTGCATAGCTGGCAGTGTCTGTAATTGGCTGACTCTTGGACAATCACAGATGCAGCTGCTGGTCCGGCCCCTCTCTGCTACTGCCAGCAAGCTGAGAGCCAAGGGAACAAATGATGATAAGTCTATTTCTGGGGGGATTTTTAACAAACTAACATGGCAGTTGGGGTGGGCAGTGGAACCCTACACTATCAAATCTTCATTTTGGGGGTGGAGATGAGATACACTTTAAGCAAAATATGTTATATTTGTGTTTGGCTTCTTTGTACATTGAATACATTTTAAACATCCAACATCCCAGTTTCTGGGAATAAAAGGGCATGTGCATCCCCAAAACAAGATTTTAGTAGCCCGCAGGAACCTAACCCCCTGACTTACTTACAGACTTAAGATCAGATAGATATTTGTATAAATACAGCGCTGGGAGCTGCAGTATGAAGCATTTGAACTTTGTGATGAGGCCAACAAATGATGTTACTGTAGGTCCTCTTCCCTGGGGGTAGAGCTGGCAGTTTGGGTACTCACCTGCCTTTGCCACTCCTCTCTCCACCACAGGTTATTTAGTCAGTGCGCTGTCAATAGGAAGACATGCATCCTCCCAGTGTATTGAATGTCTGGATAGTGGAGGGGGAAGTACCAGAATGAAAGTAACAAGGGCAGCTAATATATTAGGTCCTAACCTTGGGTAAACATATAAAACAGGCAATCCAGGTAGGCTACTGTAGTCTGAGTAATATATGTTAAAATTGCAACTTTATTTTGAATATATTAAAAGCGTAAGAACAGCAAACCCAACAGGATGGGGAACGTACAGGCTGGTCCCTATGTGTTTCATGGCCTCACACGTCACTTCCTTAGGGGCTCGGGTACAGTTTAAAAGACAAGAAGAACAAATCAAATCCTCCTCCCTTAAGGCGCCCATACATTAGTACTTACCCTCCAATCAATCCGTGACATTCAATCAATATTCCTGTAACCACCTTTCCTGTTCTACCTCGCGACCAACATCCGATCGCAAAATGAATGGGGCCATGTGAGACCTCACAATTGTATGTCGGTTGCGAGGTAGAACAGGAAAGGCAGTTACAGGAATATTAATTGAATGTCGCGGAGCGGTCGGAGGGTAACTACTAACGAGTGGCCCTAAAGGGAGGAGGAGTTGATTTTGTTCTTGGTCCCCTTTTCCATTATGAGAATATCTGTAATAATCACTTTACATAAAACCCATACATGGCCACATAAAATAACATTCAAACTTAACACAAATTTGGGCTTTTCGTGGAATGTTAAATAAATCAGGATTTATGAACAAAGATCGAGATTTGAATCTTCCGAGTGGAGCAGTAACTAAAGTCAAAACATTTTCACAATAAGGAAATGATTCGGGGAAGCTGATACATTATTTAACCAACCTTTCTTTGCTGATAAGTCTGTTATGCTTAAGTCTACAGATAAATAGATTTTCTTGCATAAAATGACATTTTAAGCCGAGTCCCTGAATATCATACATATTTAATATAATTGGTTTGTTTTTCTTTTTAGAAAGACTGATGGTTTCAAAACAAGATTTTTTTTCTTCCTCTTTTGAAACTTCTGTGGTGCGAAACAGTTTTATTTTTCACCAATGAGAACAATCTGTCTTACAAATAGATAGGGCAGCCATACAATCAGGTTATTATGTGATGAAATCAGATGTCCATTGTGTGAATGGAGCTATTTTCTTATTGCTATGTACAGAAAGTCTTCATGGGAAAGCATTCGGTTCCATTAGGGTTGAGAAGGAACATACAGGCAGTAAATTAAACGGCAGAAAAACTTCATTAGAACATTTTGTTCAGTTTCTGGCTCTTTATATGTCACTCACGGTTGTTGAGTATCTAGTAGTTGTATATTAAAAGGGAAAGTCCAACTTTCTAATAAAATTATAAACTTACCTTCCCAAACCCATAACTCAGACCTCTCAAACCATATTTACCCCTGAATCATTTCAGAACTGATACCCACCCCATCCTCTAAAGTCCACATTTCTAGCCACCTTCTCTTAAAACTGTGCAAGCTTGTTATGAGCTAGCACATGCGCAGAGAATGTGGCCTGGTCTGCAGCAGTTATTCATTACAGGGGCATAACTACCAGGGGAGCAACCGCAGGGGGGGCAAGTAGCCAAGGGGGCCCCATCTTCTTATTTTTCCTATGATGTGGCCTCCTTCCACAAAACCACTGTGGATGAAGCAGGGATAGGGAGCCACATAATAGTTTTGCCACGGGCCCCAGTGATTCCTAGTTACGCCACTGATTCCTTGGCCATGACTTCATAATTGAAGGGTGAAGAGTGAAGCCAGGAGTAAGCTGGAAGACTTGAGAAGAGGACATGGTTTGCAGGGTGAGTATCAGGAATTAATGGTAAGTAAGGTTTACAAGATCAGGGTTTTTGGGGTTTGGAAAGGTAAGCATAAGACTTTATTGAAGGAGTAGAGATGCCCAATTGAATATGTGAATACATATTATAGTGTAAGACATAATTACCAGTAAGAAAGGTGAAATGAGCTATACAGTGATCACTGCATAGGGGAACCCAGAACCCTTCATGACATGGTAAGTTTTGTGCTACATAGAAGAGCAAAATTTAGCACTTTTACTATTGCCTGGTTCCCGCTTCTTAAGTGTAAAGCCCAAGCTAACACGATATTACATTGGGTAGCGTGGGGTTTAAAATGATTTGGCCAATATCGACGTGTATTTAACGCCCACATCTTCCTGTGAAAGGGGAACAAGCTAGTGAAGCTTTTTCTTATCTTTGCACTGCTGAATTTCTGTGTAGAAACAACTTAGAAAAGCAACTGATATATGATTGTAATCATTCCTTTCTCAGATATGTAAGGCTGGGTACACACCATCAGATATTTCCAGCTGACCGGCCGATCGTGACGTGTATTGATCAGTCGGAAATGTCTGATGGTGTGTGTGGCAGGCGCGAGCCAGATCAGTCACCCTTTCGTCTGGATCGGACAAACGGGCAATCGGGCCTGTTGGTAAATCATAGACGATCGGTCACACAAACTGTCGGCCGCGGGTACTATTGCTGCGACCGACCGAACGCTTACTAGTAGCTAGTAGCTATATATATTTATATAGCTGTTTCCTTTTAAAGGGTATCTCCATTGCTATAATTGTTTTTGCTATTCATTTTTATTGAAAAACGGGAGGTAAAGGAGCTGTGTCTTACCTCCTGTTCTTCAATAAAAGTTAAGGTACTACTTACCTTATCGCTCGCTCCTCTGCCGCCTAGTCTGACAGGTCTCGATGGACCTGACAGGTCTCGATGGTGCTTGCAATGTCTTAAAACTTGCTTTTTTATTCACATGTTTCGGCCTCAAGGTCCTTTATCAAATGTGACGTCTTTGAGAGTCTTCTGTTCCTGGAACTGCTCATTTTCTTCAGTGTTTGGTTTGCTGATACATTTTGGACAGAACGATAGCAAGATCCAGGAGTATTGGAAGGTGAAGGTGCTCTTTCATTAGATTATACCAGTTGTATAGCAATAGTGTTATATAGTGTAAAAGGGATGAATATTTGGTTGAGTTTCCAATAATGATGAGGCAACATCTTGAAATTTTATCCAAACGTTAAGGTTATATTGATTAAAACATTCGGTCATAGAATACCATACAGTAGTAAACTACGGCAATGGTATTCTATGGGGATAATAAATCTACCATCGCGCTATCATAGATTTATGATTGTTAACATTCATTTACTATAATAAAAGCGTTACCCAGAGACATAAGCGCTTCACAATCCAAAATGTGGTGTGGGTTAATACCGAAACGGATTTACCCACAGCACGACTTTAACACATACATACAACTAAACAAAGCTAAAACTAGCACACTTTAAAAATAGCAAACCGCCAATATTAGCGAACCTTCATAAACCTGCAACTCCTTAAACTCCAAAAGGTGAATAAATTGCCCTGTATTTGTCTTTCTATATAAAAATCTTTTTTAAAGATTTCCTTTTGCAATTAAATGGCCGGTAATGTCTAAAAATAAATGAAGTCAATGTTCCATCCTTACTGCAAAATCCTAAGCGTGTAATTTAGAGGCTGCGGAAATAAAGTATGCGCTGGCGTAAGGTTTTAGAAATCTTGTAGTTTGGCTTATTGTTTCCCCTTGTCTTCTACACCTCCTGCTGGAATCTTTTGTTTTGTAAAGTGACTGTTGATGAAACACACACTGGCTAACGTTCCAATGCTAAAATTGAAATACTTATCATTGAAAGCCTGCTGGTAACTTGCGTGTGTCGGTTAATGTGGATTTCATCATGAGGCACGTTCGACAATGAAAGTTTTCAGCAGGAGTTTTGGAAGATAGGAGTCATTGAGATCTCGAAATCCTTTATCGGCTCAGTCGTTCTAGCTGCAAATAGCGCACTAAGAATTTGTAGGGGGAGGGGCCTTTTTTTTTATTAAGATAACTTTTTTGCAGTCTCCCTATTTATTGGTGGGACCTTTCTGTCTGTCTCCAGCCTTTTCCAGCATTCCTTCCCTGAGTGCATCTGGCATATACTAGTGGAGCACACATCATGTATCACAGGAGAGAAGTTTAATAAAGGGGAAGTTCAGTACAAATACATATATTTTTAAGAAAAAAGAGCAGTATATTCCATCCCAATAACCTTAATCTGCCCATTCAGCATTTTGTCTGTGTATAGATAAATGCTCCTGAAATACTGACTTCCTATTTGCAGGACCCCTAGTAGAGACCGTTATGGTCTTACCCTTGACCCAGCGCCTGGGTTGAATCAGTTGCTCAGTAGAGATCTGAGCATCTTTGACCCATCCAACAGCCAATCAGTAGAAATTACTGTTAGGCTGGGTACACACCAGCCGAGATTTTGTCCAAACTGCTACTAGGGAGCGGTCCGTTGGGACAAACATCTGTCAGTTGCGGCAGTAGTGGCCGCGGACGCTAGTTCGCACAACCAATCATGCGGTCCCGTAGGGAGCTGTACGATCGGTCATGATTTGACAACGGGCCCGATGGCCCGTTCATCTGATCCAGATGAACGGGTGACCAAGCTCGGTCGCTGCTGCTGCACAGACACCAGATATTTATGACTGTCACTTTCGGTCGGTCGGTCGGCCGGAAATATTTGATGGTGTGTCCCCAGTCTTAGGAACTTTCCAAGGTAGTGTGCATTCTGGGACGAAGAAGGACTGTATCAGAATCTGAAATGGCAGCCCACTAATGTCAACAGCAGGGAATAGAAGGGGTATACATTTAACTGAGTTTTCAAAATGGAAGAGAATATATAGAATAACTAGGTATGTATAATAATACCTTTAAGATAAATTATACACATCTAGTCACAAAAAAACCAGCCCCTACCTGTTATATTCACCGGAACTGCTTCACTCCCCTCCAGCAACGCTCCAACTAAAAGCTGTAATAATATGTCTGTTCTTCTGTACTGATAATAACATTTCCGGCTCTGCGCCTAGCTGTACGAGCTTGTACAAGCAGAGGTGGCATAAAAGGACAATCAAGGGAGCCCAGTTTATACATGGCAGTGATGTGATGATGACGTGCCAGGTCACTGGTTAATGCTTGTTTGGCATTCTCTGGCAATACTGGGGGCTTTAAGTCCTAAAGAGGGGAACATACAATTAACTTTGCATGGTGGGCCCCTAACTTGGAAGTGGCTGTAATGTAATGAGGCGGCATTAAAGGCATTGCCAGATCTATTTGGTTAAATATTTGTGAAGGGTTTGGTAGCAATCTGTCTTGTTCATTGGTAGCGCTGCAGTTGTATGATTTACTATGTTGTCACAATAAATGAATGATGGGGGAAGCGGGAGAGGTGGGTACAGAGTAAATGTAACTTCCTGTGCACTACTTGGTCCATGTCACGTGCTGCACTCAGGTTGCTTGTTTCTAGGAATTGGGATTTAGAAAGATGTCGCAGTGTAAACGTATCCAGTGTTCTAAGAAATAAAATTTAAATAACTTTATCGACAAAATGGGATAGTTGGTGCTTATCAACCATCAGATTCGTTTGCCTGCACATCCAGTAAAAGCTTCTATATCCTTAGAGCAAAATTGCAATCTCTTTCCTCCTTCCATTAGTGTTGCTCCTTCCTCCCCCCTTCCTAGCTGTATAGATGCCAGATGATTGCTTCCAGCTTCTGGATGTCATTAATGCATCCGGGAGGGGAGAGAAATTATGAACAGAGTGTGACAAATATCGTCTAGATCCTAAAATAGCCCTTGCACCTGTGGGGTAGCAGAGCAGGTCCCTTAACGTCCCCTTCCAAGATTTATCATGCTGAGATAATTATCGATCTGGTGTTTGCAGCTGGTAAAAGCTTTAACCTTTACATGAAAGAGACACTGTTGGCTTCAACTTTCACTCAAACACGTCTTATGGTTCTTGGATGCAGAAACTGACCCGTAGACCAAACGCACTGCAGACAATCTTGTTATTAAACTTGTCCCGATGCACAGACAACACAAACCGCCAGCATCAAACTTAAGGGCACACTGTAATCAAAGCGTTAAGTCATTTATCTTACATCAGATTATATTTGCATAAGGCCTGTAGTTTTAATCAAGAGCTGTTAGAAAGTGTTGCTATAATAAACTAGAATGATATGAACTCCCGGGGTATGATGGGAAGATAGGCATGATCCCAGGATACGTTTAATGAATGTGTATTCCTAATCTGTGAAAAGGGTGCATTTCCCATAAGGATCCCATCATTTGCAATGATAAGTTTAAAAGGTTAGACACAGAGACAGATTCAGTATTCTGCTTCTTAAAGATTAGCCTCATTTATTTCTTTCTATGGACTTAAAATTGCTCTTTTAAAGTACCGGCACAATAAGGGTAACAATAGAGTATGATAGCCATTCTATTGTACCACAGTAATGCTGTAACTTACCACACTGAATGCCGCTGGACCAGCACTTTTTGCACTTTGTATTACTTGCACTTCCCTTGTATGTAACATGTATGTTTTCTTTATGTATTTTAATGCAACTGTAAAGTGCCATGGAAGATGTTGGCGCTATATAAATCCACAATAATAATAACCAGACCACACATTATATTACTATTACTAGTGTTTATCTCTATTATTGTAGGTAGACAAATAAAATATTACTAGAAAAAGGAGGGTATTTATAAGAAAATAATAGTGGTGAATTGCGATATCGCTCCTTTAACATGAGAGTGATGTGCAAATACGCGCGAAATACTAGTAAAGCGCAGCATTTTCCAACCGTACGGTAGGGGCCCATTGACTATCAAAGCATTATTTCGCTACAGTATGTATGGAAAATTTTGATAGCGATTGGTATTTTGTTACCACATGGTTATTTTTTTTACCATTACCTAACAAAAACAAAAACGTGGAAATAGGAGGATATCGGTATTTTCTGTTATCACTTCTCGGACCCGGATCCGTCACAGATCCCCTCAGTTCCGATATCCGAATGATCTGTCCGAATCCAGACGGATCATCCGATTTCGGAGCCTATTATCGGTTATTGTCGAGTGTTCGAGGCTATTTTCGAATGTTCGGTAATCCTAGAAAATACAACCAAAAACTTGAAAGTAGTCTTCAATCATATTTTCGAGGATTATCGAACGTTCAAGGCTATTTTCGATAATCCTCAAAAATAGCCCCGAACATTCACTGCTAATCGAAAATTCGGTACGTTTTCTGATTTTTGGATCCTCTGGATTTTCCCAAAATCCTGGAATCTGAAAACGGAACGAAACGGGCTGTTAAAGGAAGCTATAGCAATAGCAATAATTTCACATACTGTGAATTGTATATCTTTTGTATTCAGTTAGATCAACTGGACTTAAAGTTTAGTTCTAGAAACTTTAGTTCAAGAACTACACTTTAAAGGGCAAGCCCAGCCCTAAAATGAAAACTTACATACAGGTAAACCCCCCCCAAACCCTAAACAGTAATAGTTTGAAATCTGAAATATATAAGTCTAACCTGAAATCCTGCACAATGTCCTGTCTCCCCTGTTTCTGCTTCCTGGTTCTTCCAGTTAGTAACGGTCGGTTATGGATTTGACAGTTGACATCACAGCCAATGACTGAATGTTAATCCCCTGTCTGCCTCTTCTGAGCATGCCCAGGCTCAGTAAAGGCTCAGTACAGGTTTCTAAATTGCTCAGTTTCCATGAGGCATCCAGAAGCATAGCAGGCATACAGTAATGAATTCATAGGACAAACTATGATATATCAACATGTTTTAAAGAGGCCATTCTTCTTAAAATAAGTTCTTATGAGGGTGGAGTTGTCCTTTAAGTCCAGTTGATGTAACTGAATACAACAGATATTCCATGACCTGGATGAATGAATAATACAGATATACCATGACCTGGATGAATGAATAATACAGATATACCATGACCTGGATGAATGAATATTACAGATATACCATGACCTGGATGCTTGTGAAGGTTCTCATTCATCCAGGTCATGGTATATCTGTTGTATTCAATTAGATCAACTGGACATGAAATGTAGTTCTTGAAGACGTTTCGCTAGTCATCCGACTGGCTTTCTCAATTCAGAATGACTTGTACAATGACCATGACCTGGATGAATGAATATTACAGATATACCATGACCTGGATGAATGAATATTACAGATATACCATGACCTGGATGAATGAATATTACAGATATACCATGACTTGGATGAATGGATATTACAGATATACCATGACCTGGATGAATGAATATTACAGATATACCATGACCTGGATGAATGAATATTACAGATATACCATGACCTGGATGAATGAATATTACAGATATAATTACATTTATACTCTCTAGATTTCCTTCTCTCTTCCATTTTACCTCCTAACCTTTATGTTTAACCCTATGTGCTTACATATATAATACATAAAACATGTTCCCCCTCTTCCCCCTTTTTCCCCCCTCTCCTTCTAGGAAAAATAAAAATACATACATGTATCCAAATATTTGTTAAATGTCTACATATCTATTATTACTTTATCTTAAGCACACATAAACATACACGTATATTCCCACATATCTGTAATCCCTTTAGTGTAACATTTTACGCTTTAACACTTAGGCACTTGCAGGTACGTTTCCCTCTGGGGTTTTATGTTCCCCTAATCGCTCATCATATGTTTGTGAACATATATACACTTTCCATTTGGTGTATGTTGACATACCCATCTTGCATAGTGCACATAGTCTTTTACCATATAACATTTTGCGCTTTAACTTTTTGGCACATGTAAGTGCCTTTCCTTCTAGGGTTTTCTGTTCTTATAATCACTCGTCCCATATCTGTGAGCATATATACATCTTCTATCTGATGTGTGTTAACATACCCATTTTGCATAGAGCACATAGTCTTTTATCACATATAATTACTTATATAATCTCTAGATTTCCTTCTTTCTCCCATTTCTCCAATTCCATTTTCCAATTCTCTCAATTATGTTTGTATAATTCTTTTCCTCAAGTTGCTAGCGTTTTGTGTCAAGTAGAGTTTTTACTGGGTTCCTTCCCTAGGGTTTCCTTTCGTTCCATTCCTTGGGTAGTTTCTGTGGTGATTCTTGAGATTTGTTGTAGTCACTGTTATTTTCAGGGTGAGTTTTCCATATACCCCATTTTTTGAGCAGATTGGTGGCTGATTCTACTGAGTTAACTGTATGATAATTGTCTCCGTATTTGATGGTAAGGCGTAAAGGAAATCCCCACGTGTATTGTATTTTCCTTGATCTTAGGATGTTGGTGATTTCTGTGAATTGCCTCCTTTGGGCTATGGTGTGTGGAGCCAAGTCGGCCAGAAATATAAGTTTTTGATATTCCATAGGGAGAGATGTAGAGTTTCTCATTTCCCTAACCAGTCTGTCTTTTATTTGAAAGAAGTGTAATCTCAATATAACGTCTCGTGGTGCTTGTGTTGGGGCATATCTAGATTTGGGCAATCTGTGTATACGATCTACCACTAGGTCTAGCTCCGTGGCATCTGGGAGGAGCGCCTTGAACAGTTTTTGTGTGTAATCCATGAGTTGGTTGTTTTTTACCATTTCTGAGACACCCCTTATTTTAAGGTTGTTCCTACGAGATCTGTTTTCTAGATCAGTAATTTTATTTTGAAGTTCTGTTACTGTATCAGACAAATGACCATGCGAGTCTACCAGTTCATTGTATGACTCTACGTATTGTTCAAATTTGTTCTCAATATGGGTTGTCCTATCCCCGATATCTGATATGTCTTTTTTGATATCATTCATTAGTATGGTGAAGTCGGTAATTAGTGCCTTGTGTTGAGAGGTGAATAATTCTTTCAAGGTTGATAGTGTTATTGGCTCATCATGCTGGGGAAATGTGTTAAAACATTCATTTTTATATTTCCCTTCCTTTGTTTTGTTAGTTGTTTCATCTGGTATGTCTTCTTGGTTTAGCATTATAGTCCCTGGTGAGTGTGGGTTATCTGGTATATAGGACATGTCCATTTGTGGGTCATTCGTGTTGTTTTGGGAGTCTTTTATCTGTGATCTGGTCATATTATTTTGTTCAGACTCACTGACCTTTTGGTTGTTCTTTTTTGCAGGTGTTGGTATCCTTGCTGCGTCCGGCACTGTGTTCGTCCCGGCAGCGTGACTGTCTCCATGTGGTCCGGCGCCATCTTGGATCTCTCTCCCCGGCCTTTCTCCAGCCACAAAGTAAGCAGTCAGTTTTTGGGGTTTATCCTTTTGTCTGTCGGCTTTTCCTCTGGCCATGTCTTTCTCTGCGCTTTCCCCTGTATTTTGGTTCAGCGGTTCGGTTTATTTGGGCAGGTTATCACGGTTTTTAGCAGGTATTGCTACGGAGCTCAGAGCAACAGCATCCGCTCTCCTTAGTTGCAGGCCACGCCCCCCCGTATTTTTTTTTTTTTTAATTGCCCATTTCTGGAATTATAATTCTTCCTATCACTGTACCATTTGTTGATCTGTCCCCTGATTCTTTAGATATCCAGTCTGAAACATTATATCTTATATTTCAAATCAAGTGCCTTAGTATCAAAAGCTCTTCTGTTATGTATAGTTTTGCTATACAGTAGCTGGAATGGTGAAAGTTGGTACGTGAACTGCATGAGATTCCCTCTCCCAATGCTGCCTCATAGGGATACCAGAGCATGCTTGCCCGCACAGAGAGTCATATAATCAGGCAGGGAGCTCAGCTTGAGCAAAACAAGTACTGGATTGAAGTCATGCAACAGCATAAACACATCAGAGTAAGTGCTATTTACATGTATTCATTTATAGATCGAAATGAGGTACTGAAAGTATATAATTTCTTTAAAGGAGAACTAAACTTAATTTTTTAAAGACCTAATGTGAAAGTTTTTCTCCCCAGAACACCTGAACACTGTAAAATTCTTCTCTGGTACGTTGCATTTAGTATATGTGAGAAATAGATTCTGTAAATAAGAAGGCTTCCATGTTGTTGCCAGTACAACCCACAGCCCATGAAGTCATCAAAGAGCTACACCAGTATTTACTGTCTCTATGCACAGAGTGTTTTTTATTCAGATAATTTGACACCAATATGGAAGTCCCTGAAAAGATTTTGAAAGCTGCTTGTTACCCTGCAGTTTATTTACCAGTCAGTGTGCAGTGAGCTAGAAAATAAACTGAAGGGTAACAAGCAGCTTTCAAAGTCTTATCAGGGATTTTCATATTCAATTTTTTAAATTATTCTTTTCCTAGTGAAAGATAAAGCTTCCAAATGTACCTGGATTCTCTACTCAGTGTTGGCGCACCGGGTAAGGCACCAGGTTTAAAAAATACACAGTTCAGAAAGTCACAAGTTCAATACCCCAGGTACTGTATGCCTTTTTTTTTTGTTTCTATTATATTCCAAAATGTACCTAGCCTTTCAACTTATTCAGTGGTGGGTCACCTTGTAAGACACCAGGTTTAGACTCAAAAGGTCATGAGTTTGAATCACCAAACTTACCTTTTTTTTTCCATTATATTCCTAGTACAATATTTTACATGTACCAATGGTTTATATAGTATCTCTCTTAGCCTAGAGGTAAGAGCTCTGCTTTTAGCAAGACACGGTAAATGTACAAGTTGCAGGTTCTATTCCACAGATTTACTTTTATTTTTGCTGAAATGTAAGTATTCTGTTTCTTGCTTCCATGCTATATTTGAAATACACTGCAAAGAATACTTTTCTTTTTGTATGAAAAGTGAAGGATTATATCATTGTAAGGACAGAAGCCTTGAATGTGTTTGAAAACAAAAAACTTAAATCTCTGTTCTGTCTCAGGGAGAGGGAGGATCTCTGTGCTATAATGTGATTGGCTGTCAGCTTCTAGGAAGCAAGGCTGCAACTTCCTTGTTTTGATCTGTTGAGCACTACAGAGCATGTGCCTATACGCAGACACTTAGATGGGGGTTTACCCAGCTAAGGTGGATTGTGGGAGCTGACCCCTAGTACCCGTAGTTTATTTTCATAAATCACCTAATGGCCAGAGCAAAGGGAGAGGTGAGACACAGCTTGATGTATGTTTGTAAATGTGCTCTGTCTATTGGGACAATGTTGTCTGGGGACTTTAGTTCCCCTTTAAGCAGGAATAGAACTAACTTACCACAGACCAAACACAAGAATGTTCATATTAAGGGTGAAAGTGTAGATAAAGGAACTGTAGGACAATATAAAAAGACTTAAAGGGCATGTCCACAAAACTATAATCCCCCCTCACTACTGGTCCCACTCTGTAGTGTAATATAATCCTTACTTTACATCCCAGCACCAAATGGTAATCCCCTCCAAAGTCCCAAAAACTGACCACCAGGAGTACTACAGAGTTCATATAGGACTCTGCCTCCTGTCTCTCCTCCATGAGAATTTTGCCATGCACAGAAGAGCCCCCCCATCCCTCTCCCTTTGCCATATGATAGTTCTTGCTCCCCCAGCCCCAACCACATTAGTATTATTGCAAGAAAGTCCCCTGGTCATTACTTACCTTCCCTCTCTCCATCGCCGTTCTGCACTACCGGCAGCCTCATCCGTGATTGGCTGCTGGTCTGGCCCCCTGCTTGCAGTTCTATGTGAGCAGAGGGCCGGGACAGTGCGGCAAAGGAAAGAGGGAAGGTAAGTAAAGATCGGGGTACTTTCTTGCAATAATACTAATGCGGTTGGGGCTGAGGGAGCAAGAACTATCACATGTGAAAAGTTTTTTTAAAGGGTGGACATTATTAAGTCTTAATTCGAAAAGATCCCTTGAACGTTTCTCTGCATGTAGGTATTATGAAGATATATTGCATAATATTGGGAGAGTGGCAAAGCAGGCCCTGCAGTGACGTTAAATGTCAAAATCTAACCCATAAATGAGTTTATTAGCACACGGCACAAGAGGTACAAAGCTTGTCTGCGGTTTCGTTGCTGCAGATTTACAAGCAAATATTTTGCACTAGTTATTACATAAGCCCCACAGAGTGCACAATGTTATATTGATTCAAATCTTTACGAAAAAAAAACTTTTGGGTGCCTGTTTGACATTAGTAGGGTTCTATGGATTTTGTTCAATGGACAAATGTAAAGATAGCTGTGACCCTGAGTAGGACTGTATGATGTAAGTTCTATTCTAAATGCAGTTTTAAAAAATTTAGGGACGTATTTATAAAAGTTTGTTACGATTTTTAAGCCGGTTTCGCCAAAATTGGAATAAGCGTAGTTTCTAAAGCAGTGATAATCATCGAAAAAACCTCATACTGCCATATATAGTCATTACCATTCTAAAATACATATCAATACACATTGCAGCGAAAACTAACAATTCTGAGGAGGTGATAATGCATTAGTGGGTATATTTCTAGCCTGGAAATTATGGGGGGTTTTCAAATAAATTTCAAGGGGGTTTCCAATTATCGGATTTCCAATTTCCACTTTTTGAGTTTCCGATTTTGGCTATTTTAATAGAAAGTCGAATTGGGGTCTTATTTGTGTTTAAACAGCTTAAGACCCCCTGTAACGTTGCTTAAAGGGCATCTATAGTGAAATTTATACATTGCTCCAATCCAATCCAGACATAAAAAAAGGTTATTGTTTTCTGCCTTATTCTTACCTTCCTCTGTGGCTCTGTGTTTGCACACTGTCTGATTTACTGCAGAGCTCCCCACTCCCCCTCTGGTCATTACCCTGTTCATTTAGTCCGGCTGTAAATTAAGCCTGTGAAACAAGCCGCTCATGCGCATTAGTCCTCCTACACATGACACATCTCTCTAACCTTTGTAAACAAACAAACAAAAACTCGGTATGTAAACCTGTAGAGGGGAAGTTTCTCCGTTGTTCTGAAGATAGTGCTACGTAAGGAATGGGAGGGGGGAAGGAGGGAGTTTGGAGAGACCAAGTCCTGAATCACTGCAGCCCGGTCTCCCTTTGACAGGCAATAAATCGGTGAAAGCTAGGGGAGGAGGGGGACTTCTCCTTCCCTTTACTTCTTTTTTTAACCCAGTATTTGCCAAGCATTTTTGAGAAGAAAGGAGTCATTGGGAGACTTGCTGTAAATCCTGTGTAAGGCTACTACACCGGCATGCTGTTAGGGGATTTGATTGACAGCTCAAGCAGGAGTGGTGTATTGAAATCTTCACTTCTTTTAACTTATATATCTCAGGACAGAGGTAGAATCTGAAGAAAATAAAGGTACTCTGGGGGTTGGCATTCGTTAGTGCTTTTGTGTAAAAATGTTTTCTCTGGTAGAAAACGCTAATAAAAATGCAAAATATACGTTTGTCCGCTTTTTTTTTTTTGCGTTCTCATACTATAGACCAAGTGCAATTCGGACACACATGGACCAAAATTATATAGTGGGAACTGATTCTCGCGATTTCTATTATTTATTAAATTACGTTGCGAATTGCAAAATGCATGCAAAATGGAACACAAAGCACACAGTGAGACCTAACCCTTTCTGCTATTTTTCCCAGTTTATTACATGCATTTGTAACCAGAAATGTAATGATTAGTTTTAGCAAAAGTATCTGCCTCCTCCCTCAGCTCTAAGAGCTTTTTATATGCTTGAGCATATGCAGAGGAAGCAGCAGGTGAAACAGCAGTCAATCATTGGCTGTGTTGTCAGCAGTCACAGCCTTGATTGTCTGCATAAACGGAGGGGCCAATAATTAACCTTAAAGGGTATCTCCACTGGAAAGAAAAATTGCCATAGAGTTTTATTGAAGAACAGGAGGTAAAGTAGCTGTGTCTTACCTCCTGTTCTTCAATAAAACCTGCAGGAGCCAGGAGAGAGCCCATTAAAATGAAAAAAATACGTATTTCAAAAATACGAGAAATCCTCGGAATTTTGAAAATTTTCGAAAATACGTATTTTCGAAAATACGAGAAATCCTTCGTAATTTTCGAAAATACGTATTTTCACACATTTTCGAAAATACGAGAAATCCTCGTAATTTTGAAAATTTCCGAAAATACGAGAAATCCGCGGTTCGGAAGTTCGGAAGGCGGAAAATCCGGAAAAATCCGCCATTCGCGAACGGGATAAATCTGCGGCGGATCCGGGTTCGGATCCGCGAACCGGCCATCCCTAATGGCCTCTCACTTTAGTTGATTCCCAAATATTGAATCTACTATTTGCTAATTATTACTAGTTTACTAATTATTTGGTTTACCTTCACCTTAATATAAAAGTGCAGAAAGAAACCTCTTACTTGCATTTGTAACCAGATATTTCCCTCTCCTCAATGAGCTTTTTATAGTCTTGAGCATGTGCAGCGGAGGCAGCGGGGGATTTAGCAGTCAATTATTGGTTGTGATGTCACCAATCACAGAATTGTTGAATTGCATGGATGGAGGGGCCAGCTTATGGGGACAGAATGGGGACAATAATTATCTTTGGTTAATAATAAATCTAATAGTGTGCTGAATATTTCAGTTGGGGTTATGACAGGTAATGGATATGTGACTTTTTTGGGTTTTAAGGGTGGACATGCCCCTTAAAAAGTACACCAATTAAATGGTTTGTCTTTCAAGCTATTGGAAATGAATACAGTAGTCCTATATTTTTGTTGGAATGTAAGTTTTACTGTCAGAGGTAAATGTACAGAAACATACAATGTTCACTTGCAAAAGATCAATCAGAGTGAGGTCACCTAACAACCACCCAGTAATTGCACTAGGGATTCCTATAGGTTATTGGAAAAGTCCACAATTGAAAGCTCAAATAGCTTTTAAATGGTTTAGGCAGAGTTGGAGAGCTAAATAAACTTATACTGTAGAAGGTAAGGTTGATGAAACTTCAAAGTGGTGGAGAATAAAAGAGGAGCACTCAGATAATTCCAGTGACTTTGTAGGGAGACGGGTTAGGAGAGGCTAGACAAGAAAACCAGCATGTGTTATGAGTAAAACACAGATCTGAGAGTCGGAAGTACAATGAAAATAGACACTAATTCTGTAGAATTTATATAATTCTAAACATTTTTAAATCAATTAGTATTTTTGGTGTGTGCCAAAGAGCATGCCCACCCTCACTGCTCTGCTGCGCTTCCCCTCTTTGCTGCCTGGTCGCGGTTGTTGGGTGCACCAGTGATGTGACGCCCAGCTGCAACCCGGAATCACCCCACTGCAACCCGAAATCACTCCACTGCTGCTTTGCATGCTCAAAACGAGCTCACAACAGCAGCAGGAAGCAGCAGGAGGTGGTACTAGGTGGCAAGGGACTGGGTCTTGTAAGTAGGTTCAGGTTCCTCTTTGGGGAAGGTAAGTAAAACGTAAGTTATAGTATTGTTTGGATGCTTAATAAAGTTTTTCAAATCACAGCAGCAACAGCTTCACCTTTTTAGGGTAATTTGATAAAACTTTCGAGATGATGGCTACCACTTATATGTATGAATACAAAGGTGCAAATAAAACATCAACTTTTAATTCAGATACGAATGGACATCTTTCTTTTTTCCATAAACAGGGCCAAGTGTCCATTTGAAAAAATTTGCTAAGTATATTGTAATGAGGAATTCTGTCTATAAACTCTATAGGACATTAGAGTTCATCCACCAGTTAACAGTGACAGAAACATGCACCTGATTCCCAGCCCTGCAATAGGCTATCGCGTTAAAGTTTTCTCGGGGAAAATCAAAAGCTACAATGAATATTTGTGTAAAACAGAGCAATGGGCTTAATTAATTAACACAAAAAAATTAACTTTAATGTGTTTGTAGGGAACTTATAAACCAGTTACCCTTTAGTCTTTTTGTTCTGGCAGTTCTGGATTTGGTCAGTAGAGGTCACTGTGTAAAAGTATAAAAAGAAAAGCAGACATGTGCTCAAGCCTCTTTATGACTTGGAGTTTCCCCAGAGTAGGCCCAGATAATGTGATATTAGATTCTGTTATAGATCACTCCAGGCGTGATAGATAGGAGTAGGGTAGCTAGTGAGCAGCCCGAGCTCCAACAAGGTGATTTAGTAAGGACTAGAGTCCTGGGTATACCACCCTAGAATAGGGGCATAATGCCAGACATAGGGGTAGAAGATTCCACTACAGTGACCGAGATCTGGGGTGGCTATAACAAGCTAATTGTTATTTATGCTGTTTCTGGTTCCTCTGGTTTGTGAGTATTTATGTGATATCTGTGCCATGCTATGTCATCTCTATTGTGCTACTTGAGGGCGCCCACTTCTGATAAATAAGAGTCTTGTGCATAGAATCCGGATAAGGCTGACAGTCTCTGGAGTACCCCCATTTTACTATCGCCTTACATGTTCAGTGTGTATACAAAAATTTGTAATGTGTGATAGTATGTAAACTTGTGCTGTTCCAGAAGAATGTAATTTGTTTTCTCAAATTTATAACTAATTTTTATGCTAATGTGACAAAATGTGTGCTTCTTTGCACTTGTATTACCCCACCACCACAAGGGTACGCTATGTTTACACCACTGGTGACTATGAGGGTCTGATGGGCCCAGATTTGGGATATCTGACCAGTAGGCTGATTAGTCAACTGACTGTATACAGATATGCGAACTGGAGCTTAATACGTAGACTTAATGATAGGCATTTATCATAGGCTTCTACTTCAGAATGTTTAAATGATTCCCCTGCTAAACGTGTTAACTCTGTATCTGTTGATTTCTATGGATTATTTGATCTTCACTAGATTTATTTTATCTCAGCATGTTCACTACGGCTCATCAGTGATATATTGTCAGTATTGATACTATGCTTACATGGCAGAAGGCATTAATCTTGTTAATTAAGATCTATAATTTCTTTAGGTGATGTGGTATCTGTTTAGCAGGCATCAAGCAGTCAGCAGGCATTCTCTCCTTTCAATATACCACCTCCAACCATGTTTCCATTTACCCTACTGACTCATCCTGGTCTTTGAAGGAAAGGTAAACTGTGCCAAACCATTCCACAGTAATAAGGGTTAATTACCACCAATCTTAGATCTGTTTTTTTTTCTTCTTCTCTGGCCTTCCTATACCTTGTTTTTATAGCTCTGGAAGTTTTACCCTTTAAAGGGGTGAGGCACAGCTAGTCAGTAAAATATTGTCAATCACCCACTCCCAACCCCTCCCCCTGATACACTACATGTAGAAACTGTCCATTCGGTCTTTCTAAGGCTGATTCAGCATTTAGATCATGAAAAAAAAAGCATTATCTGTTGCTCTTTCTGCGCCTGCAGCTAACACCCAATCCTGCACCACCACCCCACACACACAGACATACAGACATTCCCATTCATCTACACATAAGATAAAATGTTACTTGATTCAAGCAGTGATTCCAGCTCCCAGTGCTGATTACCTTCCCATAGCAAAGCAGTTTCACTTTCAATATAGCACAAAACCACTGGGTCAATGCTATTGGCTGTAGGGGTCACAGATCATCTCTGCTGCACATGCTCCACATTCTAGGACATGAGGCGATCTTGTGACAAGGAGCCCTAAGAGCAAAAATGGATCAAGCTCTTGGCACCACTAAAAATATAGAAAAGGATAAAAGCAAGTCATTCATTTTTTACTTTAGTGTCCCATTAAATGCATTACAAAGTAATATAGTTGTATAACATGTCCAAGGATCTTAAAACTGGTTGATTATAACATTACAGTCATGTGGAGATGGACTAGAACTCGAACCTGAGTTCGAGCCGAACTATTCGAGTTCGAACGGAATCGGACTTCTCGAACTATCCAAGACCCGGATTTTCGATATTTTCCGGACTTTCGGTAATTACCGAATGTTCGAACGTTCGAGGCATGCAAATATGCGAGTAAAGTGTCTATTAAACCAACACGCGAGTAAATATCGAATATCAAATCCGCTAGTAAAATGTCTATTATACCTATACGCGAGTAAATATTAAATTCTTGAATCCGTGAGTCATTCATGGGATAATTATCCAATGTTCGAACACGAGAGCTCGAAAGTAGCGTACGTGAGAGTAAAACCGAGTTTTTGAAAGTCCTGGCTATTTGAACATGTTCCCCAGACCATTTTCCAGGTCCCACAGCCATTTACATTAAGTTACCATTGATATTTTAATTGTATTTCATTCGAGCTTTTCAAACTATTTGACTCCCATTGACTTTAATGGGTCCGTTTTTGAACTTTCCATATAGTTCGAAAGTTTGAAAACGGACCGAACTTTCAAAAGTTCGGCCATCTCTACAGTTATGTTAAAAACATCTCAGAGGAAAAGAGAGAAAAGTGACAAGAGACAGTCTCTGATAAAACCCCTTAATTCATTGCTTGTCTCTTCCTTCCTTCACCACCCCATGTCTTCGTATATAGGCAGTAGAGATGTTTGAACTTCGCAAAATCCGGTCCGCTTGAGGATCCGCGAATTTTCGGAAAAATTAGAATTTTTTTAAATATTAAAATACAAGTAATCCTCGTAATTTCGAAAATTTTCGAAAATCCGTATGTATGGAATTAAGAGAAATCCTTGTATTTTCGAAAATTTTCGAAAATACGTGTTTTCCCGTATTTCCGAAAATTTTCGAAAATACGAAAAATCCACGAATCGGAAGTAAGGAAGGCGGAGGATCCGGGTTCGGATCCGCGAACCGGCCATCCCTAATAGGCAGGAAATTACCATTGCATTAACAACAAGTGCATTTTAAAATGACCCTTCCTTCTTTGAAATTGTAATGGAGACAGGTACACTTTCTCCTGTCTCCCATTGTGGTCCCTAAGCCCAGATACTACTTACCGAACCGCAATCCCATTTTCTCCTGGTGAAAGACTGCTGGTGATCCGTTCACCTCCTGCACAGACACACTTTGGCACATCTTATTATACAAACCCTTAAGATGTTTGACCCATAATTTGCTGTCAGGTAAAATGCAGCAAAGATATTCAAAATGTTACTGTATGAAAAAATGTGACTGTATGTTATGGTGGTAGAGAAAAATCAAGCAAGTACCTATAACTGGTGTCCTAGGTCAGAAATCATCAAATGAATAGAGTGTTTGAGGCAAAGACCTCTCTGCAGTTCCCCAATCTCTAGGGATTCTACTTAATTAATGTCCTGTCAATTAGTCTTCCATAATCTACAATGTGAAATGATCTGTAAAAGAGAATATATAAGGGTCTAGGCGCCCAAACTTAAAATGCATGTCTAACTTTAAAACAAAAATCTGGTGACTTATCTAATATCTTCCTGCAACCCAACTGCTATTTTTACCAGTAAATAACATGATTTTAACCAGATATTTAATGGTATGTTTACTTCCGTTCTGCCTCCTCCCTCTACTCAATAAGCTTTATATATACTTGAACATGTGCAGTGGAGGTAGCAGGACAAACAATAGTCAATTATTGTTTGTGATGTTAGCAGTCACAGCCTTGATTAACTGCATATAGGGAGGAGCCAGCTAACTGCTAGAATGAGGGAAATAATTATAATTAAATATCTGATTAATAATACATCTAATAATGTGCTAAATAAATGAGTTGGGGCTGGAGGCATGGAATCCATGTTACATGTGAGCAGTTTTTTGTTTTAAGGATGGGCATGCCCTTTAATATGTCTATATACTCAGAATCTGTACAAATAAATCTTGATTTTCCTGTATTTGCATTACAATACAATAAAACCTTCCTACAATGTCTAGTACGAAACCAGTATGTATGTTTCCTTTATTCATTACAGTATTTGATAGAAAAAAGAAGAAGTCTTAATCTTAGTCTGGAAAATCTCAATGCTATTCATCACTTTATACAAGAGATTCCCCCTATGGGAGTTTAGCAAGCACGATAGCATGGCACTGCCAACCCATACACTGATAAAAGACAACCATTAGCTGCATCTACTGAGACTGTTAACTATAATTTGTGCTTTTATTTTCCAGTCATGCAAAAGTTATGGCTTAGGCATTTTATGAAATGGCTGCTTCCTTTCCAGTTTTTAAAAACACTTATTATTTTCAATTTTAAAAAAGCAAAATACACATTGGGGATACAGTTTCCCTTTATGGCAATTAAAAAGCAAAATTAATTTATTTAATAGATCAGGGTTTCTTAAAGGGTGTGTCTTCTGAATACCAGAGGTGTGTCTTAAAAAAATTAGAGGTGTGTCTAAAGAAATATAGAGGTGTGTTTAGAAAAAGCCAGAGGTGTGTCTAAAGAAAGCTAAAGGTGTGTCTAAAGACAGCCAGAGGTGTGTCTAAAGAAAGCTAGAAGGTTCTAAAGAAAGCCAGAGGTATGTCTAAAGAAAGCCAGAGGTGTGTCTAAAGAAAGCTAGAGGTGTGTCTAAAGAAAGACAGAGGTCTGTCTTAACAAATCTAGAGGTGTGTCTAAAGAAAGCCAGAGGTGTGTTATCAGAAAGCCAGAGGTGTGTCTAAAGAAAGCCAGAGGTGTGTCTTCACAAAGCCAGAGGCGTGTCTAAAGAAAGCTAGAGGTGTACCTAAAGAAAGCCAGAGGTCTGTCTTAACAAATCTAGAGGTGTGTCATCAGAAAGCCAGAGGTGTGTCTAAAGAAATCCAGAGTTGTGTCTTCACAAAGCCAGAGGTGTGTCTAAAGAAATACAGAGGTGAGTTTGGAAAAAGCCAGAGGTGTGTCTAAAAAAAAAATTAAAGGTGTGTCTAAAGAAAGCTAAAGAAGTGTCTAAAGAAAGCCAGAGGTGTGTCTAAAGAAAGCTAGAGGTTTCTAAAGAAAGCCAGAGGTGTGTCTTCAAAAAGCCATAGGTGTGTCTTAACAAAGCCAGAGGTGTGTCTAAAGAAATACAGAGGTGTGTCTTAACAAATCTAGAGGTGTGTCTAAAGAAAGCCAGAGGTGTGTTATCAGATAGCCAGAGGTGTGTCTAAAGAAAGCCAGAGGTTGTGTTATCAGCAAGCTAGAGGTGTGTCATCAGAAAGCCAGAGGTGTGTCTAAAGAAATCCAGAGTTGTGTCTTCACAAAGCCAGAGGTGTGTCTAAAGAAATACAGAGGTGTGTTTAGAAAAAGCCAGAGGTGTGTCTAAAGAAAGCTAAAGAAGTGTCTAAAGAAAGCCAGAGGTGTGTCTAAAGAAAGCTAGAGGTTTCTAAAGAAAGCCAGAGGTGTGTCTTCAAAAAGCCATAGGTGTGTCTTAACAAAGCCAGAGGTGTGTCTAAAGAAATACAGAGGTGTGTCTTAACAAATCTAGAGGTGTGTCTAAAGAAAGCCAGAGGTGTGTTATCAGATAGCCAGAGGTGTGTCTAAAGAAAGCCAGAGGTGTGTTATCAGAAAGCTAGAGGTGTGTCATCAGAAAGCCAGAGGTCTGTCTTAACAAATCTAGAGGTGTGTCATCAGAAAGCCAGAGGTGTGTCTAAAGAAATCCAGAGTTGTGTCTTTACAAAGCCGAGGTGTGTCTAAAGAAAGCTAAAGAAGTGTCTAAAGAAAGCCAGAGGTGTGTCTAAAGAAAGCTAGAGGTTTCTAAAGAAAGCCAGAGGTGTGTCTTCAAAAAGCCATAGGTGTGTCTTAACAAAGCCAGAGGTGTGTCTAAAGAAACACAGAGGTGTGTTAACAAATCAGAGGTTGTCTAAAAAAGCAGAGGTGTGTTAAAGAAAGCCAGAGGTGTGTTATCAGAAAGCTAGAGCTAGAGGTGTGTCATCAGAGAAGCCAGAGGTCTGTCTTAACAAATCTAGAGGGGTGTCACAGAAAGCCAGAGGTGTGTCTAAAGAAATCCAGAGTTGTGTCTTCACAAAGCCAGAGGTGTGTCTAAAGAAATACAGAGGTGTGTTTAGAAAAAGCCAGAGGTGTGTCTAAAGAAAGCTAAAGAAGTGTCTAAAGAAAGCCAGAGGTGTGTCTAAAGAAAGCCAGAGGTGTGTCTAAAGAAAGCTAGAGGTTTCTAAAGAAAGCCAGAGGTGTGTCTTCAAAAAGCCATAGGTGTGTCTTAACAAAGCCAGAGGTGTGTCTAAAGAAATACAAAGGTGTGTCTAAAGAAAGCCAGAGGTGTGTCTTCACAAAGCCAGAGGTGTGTCTAAAGAAATACAGATGTGTATTAACAAATCTAGAGGTGTGTCTAAACAAAGCCAGAGGTGTGTTATCAGAAAGCTAGAGGTGTGTCTAAAGAAAGCCAGAGGTCTGTCTTAACAAATCTAGAGGTGTGTCATAAGAAAGCCAGGGGTGTGTCTAAAGAAATCCAGAGTTGTGTCTTTACAAAGCCAGAGGTGTGTCTAAAGAAATACAGAGGTGTGTTTAGAAAAAGCCAGATGTTTGTAAAGGTTCTCATTCATCCAGGTCATGGTATCTGTTGTATTTAGTTTAAATCAACTGGACTTAAAGTTTCGCTAGTCATCTAACTGGATCTCTCAATTCAGAATGACTTGTTCAAGAATTGGCAATTAAATACCCAGGTTCAAGACTGGTTCAAGAGAGGTGTCAAGGAGGCCATTTACGTGAAAATAAAGAAACCAAGCCTAAATAGAGGTGGGGGGGGGGGGGGTTTCCACACCAACTGTCTGCCATGTACAATGCTTTTTTGACACCTTACTCTGGGCAGTTCCTATAACACCTCCTGCACAATGCAATCACACCCTTAACACCTGGCTGTGATATACTAATTGGTACACATTCCAGGGTACATAATTGCCAACAGATTCTTGTACAAGTCATTCTGAATTGAGAAAGCCAGTTGGATGACTAGCGAAACGTCTTCAAAAACTAAACTTCAAGTCCAGTTTATCTAACTGAATGCAACAGATATACCCAGAGTAAGGTGTCAAAACAGCATTGTACTGTACATAGCAGACAGTTGTTGTCAACCCCCCCTCCTCTATTCAGTCTCGGTTTCTTTATTTTTACAGAATTAGCCTTCTTGACACCTTTCTGGAACCAGTCCAGTTGCTTTGCCAAGATGTTGACATTACAATCGTCAAAGGTATGTCCTTTTTCCTTAAGATGCAGGTACATGGCTGAGTCCTGACCCGAGAATTTGGCTTTTGTGCTGGGCCATACATTGGTGCAGCTGCTGATTGGTCTCCCACACATAAAAATCAGAAGTCACCCAATAGATAACAGGATACCAATCAACTGGCAACAGCTGGTACATAGATGACACATTTTGTATATTCACAGCTGCACTGTTTTAAAGTAAACCCTCACTGTCATTGCTTAGCTACAGAATAAACTATTTTATAATGATTAACCAAATGCCATGTGATTGTTTATTTATACCGTTATCCTATATTAAATTATTTATGTACATGTGCAAAATGCATGTATGATTAAGAATACCATGTTGGTTATTTTCCCTATTTGATGCACTACCATGTGTCTGTCTGTATAGCGCTTAAGTGATTCTTCTTTTGCTATGGAACTCTCCTCAATTTCGACTTGTCTTTCATCAAATGTTCTATTCAGGGCAATTTTCTAGTACATTGGGGCCCAACCTGAAGCACACTGGGGGTCGCACTCGAAGTCCCCCATGCGGTTACTGGGGTGCAGGTGTAGCTCTGCCCCCAATCCACTCAATTCCTGCCCAGGAACATCCAAACCCAACCTCCAGTGTGACAAGCTCCTCCCCTTGTCCCATCCACTCGCGGGTCCGTGCGGGCTGGGTATCACAGTTCTAGTGACTATCAGTCAATATGGCCTTACAGAAGGGAGTGATTAACTTATTGAGAATTCACTTAGCGTCTGGATCTCTATCACATACTACCACGTAAAAAGAATTTTAAAACAATGAAACATGTTTATTTGCTTGTAAATAATAAATCCATGTTACATAACATTATTTAATAATTAATTATCTGTGAGATTTGGATTCATTTTCCTCGTGCACAAAAGAATTTACAAAATATTTTTTGTAAAGCAATAAACATTTTGATTCCTCTTTCCAATTATTAGGATGATATTTATTTATACATCAGGAAAACATCAAGTGTGTCTTTTTAACTGAACACTACACTTATGTTGGACGACCTTTCTAGGCAATGTAGGTTGCATGTAAACAGCAGTGCTAATGGAGAATATTCACAATCGAAATGATAATGGTGCAAATACGAGATTTTATGAACCATCTGGTGCAAACGTTACATCTGGTGTTATTATCTCAAGGGCTGTTTTGTAGCAAGAACAGACCAAGACATGGTAGGAAATCATTTCTAATTTTTTATGTTTTATGGTGAAGATATTTCAGAAACATTGCTGTGATTAAGAGCAAATATCAGAAAACAGAATGAAAACAGCACTTACAAGGGAAACACAACTGTTACTGTTCCAGGAATGACTATTGCAGCATCTGGTCTTATTGGTTCTTAAAAGTCTGAGGAGCACTTGTTTCTATAGAGCGTCTTGCCTTTAATTTCATTTAGATGAGGTGAAAGCTCCATTGGTAGGGAACCTTCTGTGATTCAAGAATATGGACTAGTTCACGTAAGGGTACAAACAATATATAGATCCTTCCTATTCTGTAAAATAATATGACTCACCACTATAATTTAAATACACTTATTTTTGCTCATATACATACAGAGGTAGGTACAACCCCTCTAATCCCATGGTCACAGAAATCCAGATGTAATGTGGAACAAATGCGGAGGAGCACACTACAAATGTGGAAAACATCTGACAACGTTTCGGGACTAACTTGTCTCTTCCTCTCTACCTGCAGAAGGGACAAGGTAGTTCCGAAACGTTGTATGTTGTTTTCCCCCCCAAAATCTGAATGTTCTGTCTGAAAACAGGCAGATTGTTCGGGAATGTCAGATTGAATTTTAGATGATTATAAATAGTTTGAGGTTATTTTCGTTAATCCTCGAAAATAGCCTCGAACATTTGATAAACCTCAAAAATAAGTTTGGAAACTCGAAAGTAGTTTCTAATCGTATTTTCGAGGAGTATCGAAGATTCAAGGCTATTTTCAAGGATTATCAAATATAGCCTTGAATGTTCAATGCACTCCGGAATCCCGATAGTATGTGCCGTTTTCCGATTTTGGGATTTTCCAGAGATCCATAAATCTGAAAACGGAACGAAGCTTACCAGTTTCACTCATCTCTAATGTATACTTACAAGCTATGTCATCCCTTTGGGTCTTGTAACAAACTGCAGACTAGAATAATACTAAGTGAAACCATGACAGAACATGATTTATTATTTAAGATGAGGATTAATGCTTTTTTTTAAAAGTTGGGATTGAGAAAAATTTTCCATAACAAACCATTGCAAACAGAAGATGTATTTATTTAAAATGGAGACTGGAATTATTGAGGCTGTTAAGGCTTCGCATCAATAAATTAAAACACATGATAGAGGCCATCTTTATTGAGCCCTAGAAAAAAAATATTTTTTATCAAATTTCCCACTTGAAAGAGAGCTAGAGGAGAATTTAATGGGGAAGTGTTTGAAAGTGATATTAAAAGTGAAAATAAAAACCATTTCTCTGGAAAAAGAAGTCATTTTGGGGTTGAATGGACAGACGTTTTGGCAATACAATCAGAAAGGCTTACTGCATTGCCACATATCCTGAAATAGATTTGTTTTCAGTAAGATATACAGTAAATCTAAAAACATTGCTTATAGGAGAATGACTTTAAAGGGACAGTTCAGTGGAAATTATTAATATTTGTTAAATTGATAGTTTGTGTAATGCGTTCTTAGTTATTCTACATATTCTCTCCCATTTTGAAAAATCTGTTAGTTTCATACCCTTTGCTTTCTCTGCTGTTGACATTAGTGAGCTGCCATTTCAGGTTCTAACGGTCCTTCTTCTTCCCAGGATGCACCACTTCCTTGGAATGTTCCTAACAGTAATTTCTACTGATTGGCTGTTGGGTGGGTCATCATGTTCAGATCTCTACTGAGCAACTTAATCAACTCAGGCGCTGGGTCAACGGCAAGACCATAACGGTCTCTACTAGGGGTCCTGCAAACAGGAAGTCAGTATTTTGGTTGCATTTATTTATACACAGACAAAATGCTGAATTGGCAGATTAAGGTCATTGGGATGAAAAAATACTGCTCTTTTTTTCTGAAAAGAACATGCATTTGCACTGAACTTCCCCTTTAAAAATAAATAAAGCTTAGGTGATTCCCCATGTAATGAGAGCCTGAACTGCTGTATTTTTAACCATAGCAATTTTAACAGTTGCCTAAAAACGTATGTGTTTGTCGATGATGCACCTATTTTTTTTTTTTTTATTCCCATGTTCGACTGCTTCTGGTAGCACCTCCCTGTGAACCAAATCTTTCAAATTTTGTAATTTTTATTTTTAAAGGGAAACTAAAGTTTAAAAACAACTTGGCCTAGAAACAAAACCCATAATGCATGTTACATAATGTACCTGCTCAGTCACATTAATCTTATTACAGTAAAGATGCATGGTTTTTACAGTAAGTTGTCCCATAGAGACATTTTTGCTACTCCTTCTGTACCCACTGGGTACTGCACATGCTCAATAGCCATGACTTAGGGACTAAGACTAAATAGCAAACTCCTCTCTATTTTGTATGTATACTAATTAATATTTCATTTACATTAGATTCGAAATAGTAATTCACTTTCATGGGCATTAAAAGCTGTTCAAATAGATTTAGAAAGCCTGGGCAGGGTGGCGCACAAGCAATTAACAGCTGTTTCAGGCAATAATTGCATGTGTGTAGCCACTTGTTAGGGCATGATTTGTTGATTAGTCAGGCCTCGAACAAACATCTAAACATGGGCGATTATCCCCAAGATGGCTATTCGCTGCCTGTGGATGTTGTGCGCCATATCATGTGTGTATGAGGTCTTACACTTCAACTGCCATTCAAGTGCCTTATTATCATAAATTCTTCTCCTGTGTGCATCTTAGCTGTAATTGGAAAGTTAATGGTTGGTTATGTGTGAATTTCATGGTGGGAAACATCCTCTCAATGGTGCCTCATAATGATTACTGAGCATGCTTGCCCTCACAGATAGTCAGGCCTGATAAAGGAGGTATCAGTTAAGAGAGGGATGGGGAATACTGAGCTTGATTAAAACACGTACTGGATTGAAAACATGCAGCAACACACACTTTAAAATTAATGCTGCTTGTATGTATTTAATTATAGATTAAGGCAAAGTCATTTTTACATATCCTTGGAAGACAGGGGTGCCAGGCCCATGAGGTGGGCTCCAGGAAACTTTCAAATGAATGTCTGTACCAAGCAATTATGAGGGGTACCAGAGCCATGCAGCCATAAAATGGCAAGAGAGTACTTGTGGAAAAAGCCAAGTATTTTCTCTAGGCTAACTACGGTAAACATAATTAGGATCAAGTTGCTTTATTTCATAGAAATGTGTTTGGGATTCACAGCTCTGAACACCTTTTTGTTCTAAAATGACATTACCTCCCTAGATAGCTTTTCATGATGGTATCTTCCTATATTATGTAATTACATATAGTTTGCGTAGGCATTGGCTCCTTGTCAATAATGTAAACAAAGGCCTTTTGTGGGCGTAAATGCATTGTGCTGCTGCAGCTGTGTATGCAGAACATATCTTGTCTCTCTTGTCAAGAGTTACATAGCCTCCATTTAGAACTACATTTTGCTTCCAATTAGACACAACCAAAGAGGGGTAGGGTAGCATTTGAACTGCTCCCATTATAAGAGTTGGAAATACCATCATTCTCAGGTAAAAGCAGAAATAAAAATTATAGGTGAAAAATAAAATAAGGGGACAAACATGTGAATATTCTGTAAAGAGTAAATAAGGAGAAGGAAAATATTAAAAGGTAGAGGACATAAAAGGTGGATAGGAGTTTGGGAAAACTTGGGAAAACTAAGCAAAAACTTTTTACAATGATGGGGACTTGTCTAGTTATGTATTTGTGAAACATTTTCTTATACATCTTTGGCTGGTTAAGGGGAAATGAATGAAAGACCATCTTTGCTTTTCCACATATATTATTTTTCCCCTTTAACAATGGATCTGCTTTATAAATAGAAGGAGACAAAGAGCCATAAAACCATTAAGATATTTGACAATCACATTTGCTTTATTTCACGTGTATTCTCTTTGATTCATCACTCTGCGCTCTACAAACAGTACTTTGTTCATGGCTATGGTGTGCTTATTGGAACACTTAACAGAACGTTTGCTCCGAGAGGTCATTGAGTTCTCAAAGTGAAGGAGAAATTCTTACAATAGATATGAAGTGCTTTGTTATTATAAAATATTACGTGTGAAAATCTTTAAAAATAGAGCAAGTTTGTAGTTTAGCGATCGTTTCCCTAAAGCTTTTATAATTTTGTTCTTACATTAAATAGGAAAATAAAAGAAAAGTCTTGGTCAACAAGAGTCACAATCACAATTTTAATGTACCTTGGTATAGAATCTGGAACCCAAAGGAATGTCATTTTCTTATTTCTTTGCAAAGGCTAACTGGTTGGAATTGCTCTAGAGTTTTCCATGAGAATTAAGCCTGTCAAACTCAAATTGATACAAACCACAAAGTCCTTCCAACACCCCAAGACCACAATACTTATCTGTTTTCCTGATGCCCCTGAACGGAGATAATCCTCTTCTTCACCCTTACCAGCCAGGTCCAGAAAGTTCATGTCTTCTCTGATGTATTGACTAGATCGAACAGCAGAAGAGGAGCTCCAGATGCAGATGTAAGTCATTGGCCGAGATGTCACCATCTTGCTCCATAACTTAAGACTGCTACCTGTAAAGACTAGGAAAGAAGCCCTCTGGAGTTCATGAAGAAGAATCTCACCTTTCAGGGACATCGGGGAAATGGGTTAGTATTGCAGTCTTGGATGGGGGGGCAGTTTTGTATTAACTTTAGTGTGGGGGTGGAATTGCTCTTTAAAAGTACTTACCTTGTTGTCTCCCACCTCTTTCTGCAGCCTTTAATCCCATAAAGGTTCCAATTGTTCTTGTCATTCTGTCACGTGACCAACATAGCAGGTGAATGAAACACATTATTTGTCATGTGCCAGACTATGCTAATAAAGAATAATTTCCAAAATTGAGATAAAAAACGAGAAGAACAGTAGAATCTAATAGTAGGATCTAGGAATACAATAGGTCCTCCGACTGCATCTGCAACAAGTCCATTTTCTAATGGCAACACAACATATTTTTAAATATTTTAAAATAAACATGCCTGCTCAGTATTTTGTTCCACCTTTATTTTCTGGCGACCTGCACGGTTTTGCTGAACATATGGGATTAGACAGATTTGCAGCTCTAATATTTCAAGCAATGTTTTCGAGATCAGATTTGACCTTTTTGTAGAAATCTGCAGCCTTACATATGGTGATGGAATAATTCGATATACTTATGAAAAATTCATCTATCTGATTTTTGTTTTTATAAGGTAAATTGTTAAAATGCATTAACGTCTAACAATGTCAACTATGGAACAGGTTTACTCAATCTAGAGGAATGGGTAACATTGCTTTCAAAGGACCAATACTTGTATTAAATGTACATTTTATTTTGTTACAATTCTTACACGTTCATTACTATCATAGATACTTTTAAGAATAACTGTATGGTTTTTGCTCCACCCTCATGGTCCGGGGGCCTAACCATTGGGAAGACATGTTCTGCAAGAAGCGCTTCTTCCCATTGGATGGATCCCAGAGTGATGTGGGTGGTGTTTAGACAATACAGTTGTCTTTAAAAGTAAGTGCTAAATAATACTAGCTGTTTATAAATTTAGGCACAGGGACTGAATAAAACGTTGATGCAGTAATGCTGTTTAATGTTGATGAAGTTAAACATAAGAGTGAAACAATTGGGCTTAAAGGGGAAGTTCAACTTCCCAACGCCACAACACTTGTAGATAAACAACACCCATAGATCCTTATCCTTACTTATCTTATTCTAAAAGATCCATGAAGTTACGAAACCCTCCAAATCTCTTGCATTAGTTTACTCTTCCTTTTTACAAGCACCATAACTGAAGGCTGCTACCCGGAAACAACAAAAAGGAAGACTTACTGGGGCCAGCAGAGAATTGGAAGATTTCCTTTCTTCATGGACCTCGTAGAATAAGGTAAGTATTGTGATCTTGGGGTGGTGCATCTATAAGGGAACTTTGAGTCATGCTGTTATAGCGGACACAGCATTTTGGAGTGATTTTAGCTAATTTCCTTTTTACATATCTCTCTTACATCACTTACATTCCTATACATTGATTATGTGTAGGAATTCAGTAATACCATTCACACTACTGCATTTCATTCATAACACACTCAATAAAAGTCTATATAGAAGGGGGGGTGCATAAAAACACACATTTGGATTGTATGCCAAGGGCATGTCCAACCATCTTACATCTCAGCTCCAAATGGAAAATGAAAGAGTAGGAGCTGTCTTCCTCAGTGAAAGGTTTCCGCCTTTCCAGTGGCATGTGCAGAGGAGCCCTTTCCCCCACTCCCTCCATCCCTCTGTAGCCCTCTTTGCTGCTAAGTGCCCTACCTCTTAAACCTATGATAGGGAACCTTATCCCATCCCCAACCTCTATGTTTGTTTGTTTAAAATAGCTGCAGAACTCTACTTACAATCATTCGTTCCCCTGGTGTTCTGTATTGCAGAAGCTGCGTCTTGGATTGGCTGCCTCTCAGCCAATCAGAGACGCAGCTGCCGGTACAGCCCCCTGCTTGCAGTTCTGGAAAGTAGAGGGCAGAGATCAGAGCACCAGAGGTGTTGTAAGTAGAGTTCTGAAGCTTTTTTTTTAAAAAAATAGCTTTTAAATAAACGGACTTAGCAGTTGGGGGTGGGATAGGGTGCCCTACCATATGTTAAAAAATTATTTTGCAGGTGGACACGCCCTTTAAACCAAAACAACTAGAGATGAAAATCAGTGATGAAAGTGAAGAAACACGTGTTTCCTAGTTACACCACTGACTACCATCACTAATAAATAAATATACACAGTAAAATAATTTTTTAGGCTGATTGATGCTTGTCCCCCCAAGGAACACTGGAAGTACCTCTGTATTTACCCACAATCCCACACAAAATCTACTGCAGGAGTGTGAATGTTATGTTTTTAGTTCTATGACATCAGAGAGTTACAAATATAAGCTATCATGTGTAGTTTTGTATTGTACCCAAGTCATTTAATGTGTTCAGCTACTACTGACTAAAAACACGTCCCTTTGAGGAATACTTAACTTGCATATATTTGGTATAAAAATAAGTAGCTGCAAACTATTCAACTTATTTTTTTTATTATCAGGATCTCTTCGATCATATTTAACAATCCCAGACATCCAAAAAACAAAGGGGGTTATTCAATAAAAGTTCTTATCGTTTAAAATGGTGCTAATTTTGCCCCAACCAATCAGATCTTATTTAACATTTGAAAGTTAACATCTGATTGGTTGGGGCAAAATTAGCACCATTTTAAACGATAAGAACTTTTATTGAATCTCCCTGAAAGTTTTGTTTTAATACAAAAGATCATACAGTGACCCTGTGTTATCTCTAATTGACTTGTACAGGTGCAAAACTGCAGAGTTGAAAAACCTTACTGCAGTGGGAAATGTTAACCTTTGAAGTTTCCATTATTATTTATAGCAGACACAGCATTTAGCAAATGTTAAACAGAATCCACGTTCATTTATACTCTTGATATCTGCATCATAAAACATATCTTCTGCACTAGACTGTCCGCCCTTCAGCTCGTGGACTAAGGATTTGCACCTTTTAGATGCTTCATGTAATATAATATTACATGCATTTTTTTTTTACCATAAAAATACATTACATTGGGGGAGGATCTTATTGGAAATCTTCTGTTTTTTTCCAGCAGAGAGAGCTTTATATGTTCTCCAAGATTCCATCATTTTGACTTGAGCATATAAAACAAATACTCACTTGTTATGTATAGGTATTATGACTAATAACCCATTACATTAGTTCTATTGCAATCACATTATATTTCTGCAGTCTTATCTGTTTCCAAGAAAGATATGCTCTATCCACTTAAAGAGCCTAAAAAACAAACAGGGCGATGTGACTACTTATGTAACTACGTTCCCACAATGAAGTAATGTTTGCATGTTGGTACTGCATGGTGGGTAGTTAGCATTGAATTTCTCGTTACATAGCAGTGTAAGCCTTGCGTTACTCCAGATTTATTTAAATTGAAAAGTGTCCTTTTTTTAGTTTTATTAGAAGATAAACTATGGATTCCTAAAGGATATTCTACAGTAGGTCTCTAATGACCGTAATTATTTAACTCTAAGCTCTCTGGGGAATATTTAAAAACCCACCGTATTGGAAAAAGCCAATACCTCTGGTTTATAATGGCCATAAAGTAACACTGGTTTTCACAAATTTACAGTCATGGCCTAAAAATATCTCTGCGGACATTCTATGGCTGATACTGCGCAGTAGGTATTTTGCAAAAATCACATCAACAATCTTTATAAATATGACCACCTATTTAAATCCTAGTTAATAATGTCCTCATACTTAGGAACTCCTGCAGTGCGTTTCTAAATTCCTTGATAAATTAAAGACCCCGCTGATAAAATGCGAAGTGGATGTGCAGCCGGATCCAATCAGCGAACGACGCGTTTCTCTGTTTTTGTCCTCGGCACAATATCCTTTTTATTCTGCAAGCAAATATGTGGCCACTTATGGGTCCACTTGCAACTCTGCTGTTTGCAATGGATTCTAAATGTTAATGAAGGCTCTTCAAGTTTGTAGTGGAAACTAATTAAAATTATTATTGTTAGTTGGGTTTTTTTGGTTTTTATTTTTTTTGCAGATTGCCCAGGTGTGACTCATTATCCTAATTAAAACAATCAGTGTGACAGAGCAATGACAGTAGAACAGCTGTGACTTAAAAAAAAGAAAAGAAAAAAGAGAAAATCGGATCTGCGTAACTCAAGTTTTCATCTCCAAAACAGCAAGTTGGTTGGACTTGGCTTTACTTTTTACTACGCATACTTTCCGATTTGGTTTTCTTTAAGTTAAAGCTTTAAAAAGTGGAAGCAAGTTTGAAATTTTGTTCTTTTTTCTTTAAAGGACAACTACACTTTAAAAAAGAACTTTTAAAAATGAAAACTACCTGGGGCAGAGATGTAGGACTGATTGCCCAATATTACATGTACAGTATTCATCTGCCAGGTTAGTGTCCTGGACTTTCCCATATTTAATATAGTACTAAAGCACTTGGGAATCCTGGCAGAAGCAGTTTTTGTCATGCTACTCATAGAAACGATATTGGGAGGTAGGTATTATCAATCCTACCCCCCTGTCCCTGGTTGTTTTTATTTTAACTGTTTTTTGATGTTTTTTTCACTTTATACTGTATTTAGTATAGGTCTCTTGTAATGCAAAAAGTTACTTGGGGACATTTATATTTCCCCTACTCGTGCGTAGGGTAAACTGAAATTGAAAATTTTAGTTGAAAAGCTTCCCTAAAAGTAGAGATGGACTTTATGAGTTCGGACGAACTCGAACAATTCAAACTTGTATAACCCTGGAAAGTATTGTTCGATTTCAGTAACCCTCAAATGTACGGATCGTTTTCGCTAACCCTCGAAAGTATCATTCGTTTTCAGTAACCCTCGAATTTATGTTTCTATTTTCAAGAACCCTCGAAAGTATCATTCGGTAATCCTTGAATTGGCCATAACCCTTGAATGTATCGTGCGCAAAACCCGACGATTATCCGCTCGTGTTTAAGAAGTGTTTTAACATGTGTTTTGGTGGTAGTGACATGTTCCCCAGACCATTTCCCAGGTGCCACTTCCTTTACAGCAAGTTACCATTGTTAGTTTATCTGTAAATCACCCAGACAAATCACTCAGGTTTCCAACTATCACTCCCCCATTGACTTAAATGGGTCTGAATTCGAACTTTTGAACTTTTACTGAAGTTCGAAAATGGACCAAACTATATGAAGTTTGGCCATCTCTACCTTAAAGTTAGAATTGGTACTGAAGTACCAGGGAATAGTAAGGGTTAATGCAATAACTTAAATCTAAAAATGTACACTAGATCCACCCCTGGTGATAATGACTTTAGGTCCCTAGAGGAATCATGTGAGAATTTGCCTGTGTTGGCTTAAATGTTGCCTCCTGGATTTGCATGATGGGTAAAGCGATCATTTTATTATTTATTCTACTGTTAGATTTCTGTATTTACAAAACTTACTGTCACTTTCACAATGAAGGCCGAAGCAGGTAAATTCCCTAAAAAAACCATTTTAACTATAGAAAAGTTTCTAGTGCCAACAACGCAACCACCAAGGATGTTAAGAAAAATAATCCCTAAAACAATGTACTTGATGGATGAATTTTATATATATATATAGATGTAATATATAGATGTATTTTGCAAATGTATAAATGTATCTATTGTTAACATGGTGGTGAAATTCTCACTTACACCTCTCTGTGAATAATAGAACGCCTGGGTTGCACAGATAAACTTACCTACCAGCACTCCACTGGGGGCTTATTTCCAGACTAGACATCAAGCCTGTTACAATAACGGGTGCTAGAAGCCCAGAGTGCCCCCTTAGTGTCCCAAGGCCATAGACCCCCTACTCAATGTGCCAAGTTCATAACCCCCCTCCACGATGTCCCAAGGCCAGAGTCCCCTCTTAGTATTCCAAGGCCAGAGTCCCCTCTTAGTATTCCAAGGCCAGAGTCCCCTCTTAGTATTCCAAGGCCAGAGTCCCCTCTTAGTGTCCCAAGGCCAGAGTCCCCCTCAGTGTCCCAAGGCCAGATTCCCCCCTCTGTCCCAAATTCAGGGTCCCCCCTCTGTACCAAATCCAGGCCCTCCCCTCTGTCCCAAATCCAGTCCTACCCCTCTGTCCCAAATCCAGGGTCCCTCTTCTGTTTCAAATCCGGCCCCCCCTATGTCCCAAATCCAGGGTCCCCCTCTATCCCAAATCCACCCCCACCCCTCTGTCCCAAATCCAGGGTCCCTCCTCTGTTTCAACCAGCCCCCCCCTGTCCCAAATCCAGGGCTCCCTCTGTCTCAAATCCAGGGCCCCCCTCTGTCCCAAATCCAGTCCCCCCTCTGTTCCAAATCCAGGTTTCCCCCCTCTGTCTGAAATCCAGCCCCCTGTCCCAAATACAGGGTCCCTCCTCTGTCCCAAAAACAGGGTCCCTCCTCTGTCCCAAATCCAAAACCCCTTTTGTCCCAAATCCAGGGTCACCCCCCTCTGTCCCAAATCCAGCCCCCCCTCTGTCTCAAATCCAGGGGTTCTCCCTTTGTCCCAAATCCAGGGTCACCCCCTTTGTTCCAAGCAACCTTACCTGTGGTCTGTGTAATTGCTGTGTTTGTCTCTGTGTGTGTTTCCTGTGTTTCTCCCTCTAGTGGTCAATAGGAACTGCAGAGACAATCTTACCATCTCCCTCTAGTGAGTCCAGAGGAACTGCAGTGACACACACACACGAACCGCAGCATGGACACAGTTAGTCTCTTATTATACAGGATGATCAGCATGCTGTCTCAATCTCACTTCTATCTTTAATTTTAGTGTGCTTGCGCAAAGAATAGAAGCGCTATCTGCTAGAGAGAAAAGTCAAGTAGAGCGCCAATTGTCTGTGTAACCCAGGTGTTCTATTATTCACAGAGAGATGGGCAAAAGCTATCTCATCTCCCTGTGAATAATAGACACATTTGTCATTTGTGAAAGCGATGTCAACACCACACCTTCACTGACAACTAGCACCTGGAAGAGTGGCGAGGGGCTGTATTGCCTCAATTTTTTTTTAAATTGCTTTATAAAGTGTAACGGTGTGCAGCCCTCCCCATACATTTATTTGTATTTTAATTAGACATGCTGTGAAGGGGGCGTAACAATTCTGTCTGCATTCAAAGCTAGCATGTGAGAAAACACTCCTCCACACACCCATCATCAACTTGATTATGTAAGCTGTATCCTAGCAACAGGACTGCTCTGTTTTACTGGCAGAGGAGGAGAGAGGTTGTAACAGACATTCCCACCAGCCAATGACAAGTGTTATGTTAATCATGGCCCTGGGCCTTTTAGGAGGCGGGCTTTTAGCCCTCATCCTTGCTAATATTAAAGGGAGGGCAACACGGCTGTAAATGTGAGTGATTTCAGCTGCTAGAAGTGTGGACATGTAATGGGGTGATGTTATTTTTTTATACTGTTGTCCTTAAGATAAAATATCTTCACTCATGAGCACTGGGGAGAAAGGTAAGTATTGCAAAGATGGAGTTTTGGGGATGCTGAATGTATGCCTCAATGTTTGTTAGGTGGGTGACCATGCCCATTAACCAGTGCTGCTCTCACACTCTGTGAAGGGTCTTCTAATGACTGATGGGTCCTGATTTTATATGCTGTCTTGTGTTGAAGATTTTTTTTGATTCAGAGGGGATTTTTATTGGAGTCAGAAGGGATTTTTATTGGAGTCAGGAGGGATTTTTATTGGAGACAGAAAGGATTTTTATTGGAGTCAGGAGGGATTTTTTACCCTTCTAGGGTAAATTGGATATATGTTATGGGTATGATATTTTTTTTTAACCTTCCTCTGTATGAGCTTTTAATTATGAGTTATTGATACAGTGATGATTGACTCTTTGTAACACTGATGTAAAGGGCTGTGGAATATGGGCGATTCAACAAAAGTTCTTATCGATAAAAATGGTGCTAATTTTGACCTAATCAATCAGATGTTTTTTACCATTTGAAAGCTAACATATGATTGGTTTGGGCAAAATTAGCACAATTTTAAGCGATAAAAACTTTTATTGAGTCTTCCTTAATGTACTTTACGGATGCATGTCTTACACAGTTACAAACAACAAATGTTTTTAAACATCAAAATGCCTCCCAGAATTTCTTTCTCGGTAATTTTTAAAATAAGAAAGTGATGTGTCTGATCTTTGTTTGTATGTATGTTCTACTTTATATTTCTATACTTGGGAGACACAGCACTGCACATTTGTATAGACAAATGAAGAATACAAAGCTAAAAATATAAATAAGCAATACCTACATAAATAATTAATAAGCAAATACCTTGTGTGTGTTCACATTCATGACAGTTCTCACATATTCCTGTGTTATAAAAGGATCCTTGGAGTTTACAAGTAACTAACACCTACCTCTGCTCTGCGCTCCTTACAGTACCTTTCCGGTTCCTGCAACGCAGTTATCACTTGAGATTTACTGAAAAATAAGGAGCCTCCATTGAATATTTCATGTTTGCATCAGTTGCCCTAAAGGGCAAGTCCAGCCCCAAAATAAAAACTTACAACCCTATACGGTAATAGTTTGAAATCTGAAATATATAAGTCTAACCTGAAATCCTGCACAATGTCCTGTTACCCCTGTTTCTACTTTCTAGTTCTTCCAGTTAGCAACTGTCAGTTATGGATTAGACATTTGACATCACAGCCAATGACTGAATGTTAATCCCCTGTCTGCCTTTTCTGAGCATGCCCAGGCTCAGTAAATGCTCAGTACAGGTTTCTAAATTGCTCAGTTTCCATGAGGCATCCAGAAGCATAGCAGGCATACAGTAATGAATTCATAGGACAAAGTATGGTATATCAACATATTGAGGCCATGGAAATTTCACAGGCCCTGCAAGGTAAGAGTTACACCCACGTTAACCCAATTTTAAATAGGGTAGTGTGGGTTTTACTCTTTTTTAGCAGCCTTTATTAGATCTCCCTCATAACCCAATCATAAATTTGGCTATAAAAAGTAAAACAGCTGTTCTTTAAATTTCTTCTTCTTTTTAAATCCACCCATTTTGGCTGGTATTTTTTGAGCTAGAAACACAAAATTTAATGCAGACACATGAGACATATCTGTTATTTCTTCTAGCTAAGTAATTCATAGTTATCTTTAAATTTATGGAAATTCTTCGCCCATTCATTTGATTAGACCTGTAATTAAAGGCCCCCTGCCACTCTCTTGAGTCAATTCACCTGTGTCACAGGCATAATCGATTCAGATTACCACTTTCTTGATAAGATACAGCAGTGTTTACTCTATGCATGGAGATGTAATAAAGGTTCTTATCGTTAAAAATGGTGGTAATTTAGCCCCAACCAATCAGATGTTACCTTTTAAATAGTAAATAACATGTGATTGGTTGGGGCTAAATTACCACCATTTTTAACTATAAGAACATTTATTGAATCTCCCTGCATCAGGGAGTTTCAATAAAAGTTCTTATCGTTAAAAATGATGCTAATTTTGCCCCAACCAATCATTTGTTAGTTTTCAAATGTTAAATGAAATCTGATTGGTTGGGATTAGCAACTTTTATTGAATCACCCTGATGGTCTATGTTGAAGGGTGGGGTTATAGACTCCTAAAATGTTGATCTGGCGCTGGTCTGGATAGGTGCCCTTTCTCACACTGATAATTACAATATAATCCAATTGGTCCATAGCCAAATGAAAGCTTAGTTATTAACATTACAACTAAAAGCCTGAATAGGACTTTGAACATGAAAAACGATCTGTGTATCATCATTTTTCCGATCTTAGCCAAAGAAACGTGCAGGGTGAAGATATATTCCTAAACTCATATCCCATAATATGCTTATATCGAGGATTTTTTTTTTTTGCTGTGGCTATTTTTCATGGACACCTGCACCATTAAAACATGCTGAGCACGGACAAACGCAGCTTGTAGTAAACTTGTGAACTTGGAAATGACCTCTAGAGAAAAAAAAAAAAAAATCATCACAACCGCATATTGACGATACAGGACTATTTATATTATATCAGCAAGAACTGTTAAAGGTGCCCCAACCTCTGATTCATCTTTAATATCTTCTGTTTGCATATGCCTGATTGGAATATTAATAGATAGAATACAGAAATAGTTTGATCTTGCCTCTATTCAATGTTCCTTTAGACCACTAGCAGGACCATGACCTGCTAGGATGTGGAGATGGTTTGATGATAAGCGCGCTGAAAGATAGCAGTCAAAGAAACTGAACACAATGTCCCTTAATAATGTCCATATCCTTCTTTATAAGAGACTAGAAAGACATGTTGTAAGCACAATTCGAGCCAGGAGGGATCAATGATTCTTTTGAAACCTACTTGTATTCCTGGTTTTACTGTGAACAGCTTTCTTTCATTACAACCTATGTGATCCAATAATAATTAGTGCTTCAAGCACACTTAGACCATAGAATTCTTCTTAAAGGGAAACTCAACCGATTTTATTAAGTACATGAAACCTGTAGCTATTTTACACTGGGAGGTGAGGATGCTTGTTCCCATCTCCCTGTGAATAATAGAATGCCCAATTGTTCCCACCTCCCTGTGAATAATAGAATGCCCGGGTAACAGTGATACACTTACCTACCGGCACTTCACTTGCACCCCCTTAGCTGAGAGACGTGCTCTCCTGATCACCCTCCTATCTTTTGTAATGGCATGCATCCATAAAAGATGGGAGCACAATCGGGACATAGGGCCATCTGCTGGGGTGAAGCCGCAAGTGGATCGCCAGTATAACAGTATACCGGTGTTCTATTATTCACAGGGAGGTGGGAATATGGAATCTCCCCTCCCTGTGAATATTAGCTACAGATTTCATGTACTAAATGAAGTACATAGAATCGGTTTAGTGTCCCTTTAAAAATACAGATTATACCGAATCAGTCTACAGGGGCATGCTTCGGTATAGTTAATTAGGGAAGCAAAAAATAAATAAAAAGGAAACCTTTTACCTGATTGGGTAAAGCAGGAAACCTCAGTAGGCTTGTTTAGTTGCTGTATCGGGTATAAGATAAGAAAGGTGCTCTCTGGAGTCAAGGAAAGTTGAATGCATGTCCCAGATTTACAGAGATGCAATAAATCAAATATGTCTGGCAATTCTCTTTAATGTGCAGTACCAATGTTCAATAGATCGTTTTACAAAATAGATCCTCTGATCAAAGGTAAACATGATGTTTTTGGCCATTAAATGGAGAAATGCACAGAGGACAATAGGAAATTCATAACGGGATATCTCAAAATATCAAAATATGTCTGTCTGCAAGTTGTGATTAATACCAAGCAAGATATTAAAACTTGCACCAATTCTCATGCCATGAACAGCTTATATTGGGAATCACAGAATCCTTTACCTAGTACCGTATAGAATTTGATTTTAAATAAAGACATTCACCCATCTAGTCCAACCTACTCAGCAATAGAGATGGACTAGAACTCGAACCCGAACGCGAGTTCGAGCCAAACAATTCGAGTTCGAACAGTCTCAGATTTCTCGAACTATCCTGGACCCGGATTTCTTGGGCTTTCGATATTTTCCGGGCTTTCAATAATTATCGTTCAAAACGTTCAAATGTTCAAACGTTCGAGGCGTGCGAATATGCGAGTAAAATGTCTATTATACCAATCCGCAAATAACTATCAAATCCATAAGTAAAATGTCTATTATACCTATACGCGAGTATCGAATCCGAGAGTAAAATGTCTATTATACCTAAACGCGAGTATCAAATCCGAGAGTAAAATGTCTATTATACCTATACGCGAGTATCGAATCAGAGAGTAAAATGTCTATTATACCAATCCGCGAATAAATATCAAATCCGTAAGTAAAATGTCTATTATACCTATACGCGAATAAATATCGAATCCGCAAGTAAAATGTCTATTATACCTATACGCAAGTATCGAATTCACAAGTAAAATGTCTATTATACCTATACGCGAGTATCGAATCCGAGAGTAAAATGTCTATTATACCTATACGCGAGTATCGAATCCGAGAGTAAAATGTCTATTATACCTATACTCAAGTAAATATCAAATCTGCAAGTAAAATGTCTATTATACCAATACGCAAGTATCGAATCCGTGAGTAAAATGTCTATTATACCTATACGCGAGTATCGAATCCGAGAGTAAAATGTCTATTACACCTATATGCGAGTAAATATCAAATCCGTAAGTAAAATGCCTATTATACCAATACGCAAGTATCGAATCCGCGAGTAAAATGTCTATTATACCTATACGCGAGTATCGAATCTGCGAGTAAAATGTCTATTATACCTATACGCGAGTATTGAATCCGAGAGTAAAATGTCTATTATACCTATACGCGAGTATCGAATCTGCGAGTGTAAAATGTCTATTTATACCTATACGCGAGTATTGAATCTGCGAGTAAAATGCCTATTATACCTATACGCGAGTATCGATCCACAAGTAAAATGTCTATTATACCTATATGCGAGTATCGAACCCGCAAGTAAAATATCTATTATACCTATATGCGAGTATCGAATCCGCAAGTAAAATGTCTATTATACCTATATGCGTATCGAATCCACAAGTAAATGTCTATTATACCTATATGCAAGTATTGAATCCGCAAGTAAAATGTCTATTATACTAGTTGTGAGTAAATATCGAATTATCAAATCCGCAGTCGTTTAAGGGATAATTATCGAATTATTGAAGAATTTTTCGAAAGTCCTGGATATTCAAACATGTTCCCCAGACCATTTCCCAGGTCCCACAGCCATTTCCATTAAGTTACCATTGATATTTTAATTGTATTTCATTTAAACTTTTTAACTATTTGACTCTTATTGACTTTAATGGGTCCGTTTTCAAATTCTCGAACTCTCCATATGTTCGAAAGTAAACAAACGGACCGAACTTTTGAAAGTTTGTCCATCTCTACTCAGCAATACCCACATTTCCTGCCTACCAGTTTGAACAAGAGAAGGCAAAAAAAAACTGTATGAAGGGGAAAAAAATCCTTCCTGACTTCAGTGGCAATTAGAACTATCCCTGGATCAACTCAATACCAGTAACATACTACATTCTTTGTTTCTAGAAGACGACTAAACTTCTTTTGTTAAGTCTTTAGCAGAGATGGGATCCAAGTCCAACCTGATTCACAACGGAATCCCTCGGTTCGGATGGAACGTTTGTATTTCGGGACTTTGGAACGTATTTTAGAGGGTTACTGAACGTTACTGAACATTTTGGCAACCCTCGAAAATAACCTTAAACAGTTGATAACCCTTGAAAATACAATAGAAAACTCAAAATAGTCCGAAAATAACCTTGCACATTCAGTAAATCTCGAACTGAGGGATTCCGTTTTGGATCTGGGTCTGAGTCGTACCCAGATCCCACTTCTGAACTCTCTGAAAGTAAGTTCCGCTAGTACACTGACCTCCTGTCTCACCTCGGAGACGGTTTTGCTGTGTGCCTCTTTGATTAATTTTTCGAGGTTGGCGTACAGGGTCTCCAGGTCTTGCCGCGTGACTGGCTCCACCGGGTCCGGTGTCGCAGCCTTTCTCCCCGCTTGGGAGTTTGTGGCTGAGGTGTCTTGCCTCACTACACTACTACTACTACTACTACTACTCGACAGGTCCCCTCTCTTCCTCATGCTGAGTGGGTATTCAGGGTGCAAAGGGTTATTTTTAGCCTTGTTAGCTTGTGATATCTATATTATACCCCAAGGGGGATCAGGAGCTCTAGGTTGATGTGTCCATCCTGTACAGTGGTCATTTCCTGTAAATGTTTTACTTTTTGAAACCTTTTTTGCTAAATAAATGTTTATGATGCATCGAAAAGTTGATTTTTGGTGAAAATGACCACTGCTTGTTTTTTTAAACAAATATCAGAACACCGCTAGGTTTTTTCTGGTAAGGTTTTTTTTACTAAAAAAGGTGTCATTAATTTGGCTCTTCTTTTTCTTCTTCCCTTTTATTCTTCCGCTTTTTTTGACCGTATCTCCTCCCACAGTTTTTGAGCTAGAGACATGAAATTCGGTACATACGTGCGGGGCATATAGGAGAAGTGTGCTATCTTCTAGCTAAGGAATCCGCGGAAGCATTACGGTGTTATAACGGGAGGGGGAGGGAGGGGGGGAGGACTCTCCTGCGCATGCCTCAGACCTTGTCGAGGTTGAGACAGGCGCAGGATGAGTCACACAGACCTTCTACACTACACTTTCCTGGACTTTGGAGGGGCACAGCATGGCAACCATAAGGAGCTGGGATGTAAGGTAAGGATTTTTGTACACTAGAGTGGGGCCAGTATAGGGTAAAATTTGAGTTTTGGGGGTGGACATGCCCTTTAAAGTTCTCCTGTCAACCGTAGCGACTTCCGATAGCTAAATCCACATCTACTTCTCCCCGACTCAGGTTGTGAGTCTTGCTGCCTGGTAACTCTCCCAACATTGTCCTCTGATTTCGCAGCCCTGGATGTCCAGGACCTCAATACCTCTTTCACAGAGATTGATCAGGACTCCTTCGCGCTCCTGTCTCTTGTAAACGGTTGCCATCCCAGCTAACCTGCCCAAATAAAATATAGAAGAAAAAGAGAAGGGGAACAAACTGTTTGTATGTTTTCTTTTTAAAAATAAATGCACTGAGTTTGTCTTTGAAGACTGATACCCTCGCAAGGATACAGTTCTTAGTACAAGGTTTAAAAAACTTATCCAAGCACTAATGCTCTAATAAAAAATAATTTATCCCCCTGCCAGCAATTTGTCACGAACGCCAGTTCGCTGGGCACATGATCTGACTAATTAATCGTATTCGCTGCCACCACTTAAGGTACGGCTTAAAGACGCCCAAAAAACCCACTCTTGATCTCACTGACTATGCACCCCCGTCTGGCAGCTAAATGGTTAACACTAACCACTTCACCCAGTAAACAACTGGTTAATAGCATCAGCCTTCACAAAGCACGTCACAGAGTTAATTAGCATTTACACTGCACACTCCATTCAAACACATATAACTTATCAAGAGGCTAACTGAGTCTTTTTAGAGCATCAAAGACAAAACTTATTAAATTTTAGATTTAATATTCCAAAAGGGGGACAGTGCATATAATACAAAAATAAAAGAAAATGGTGTATATATAAAAATGACTACAATCGGTACAACAAGTTATAGAAAATAAAAGGAATCAAAAATATTCACAGACCCTACTCACTAGAAGAAGTTGTTGGGGCCAGATGAAACCTTGGGTCAACACACAGTTTTTAGCATGTCCCCAAGTATGAACAACATTATTTGGGCTACCAGGCTTTTTAAACTATTTGATGAACACCCCCCCCTCCTGTTCTATTGCAGAGGTGGAGTGTCTAGCAAGTCCAGATTTACGACTAGCCACAAAGCATTCATCCCCCTCAGTAGACAGATTCCATTTCAATGTAGATATGACATTGTTTGAGATATATATTTCCCCCGATATATAAACTCGCCTTGGCAAGGGAATAAGGGCTCATGTTGGGTATCATATTCAGGGCTTCTGTGTCCATTTATGATATAATATTGGTTTCATCTTACACCATTCCAATACCGAAATACATTATTTACATGTATGGCTGTCCTTAAGTGACGACTGATCCCCCCACCCCCAGGAGAATTCCAACACGGTTCGGCTCCACTTGTTACGCCCCACAAGGAGACCCTGAGTTCCATCATATCACTATGTCGTATAACATTCAGGACTGTTCCAAGGGTGGAATAGGATCTATTTTTATTGGTCTAGAATAAATCCCAATGTACATAACCCATTTTACCAAGTCACACACACTTTCCTGACAGGAACCATTCACAAGGAAGGGAGCACCCCACCACACACACACCTTATGACCCTCACACCCCGACAGTATACCACCAACAAATTTATCATGTCCCTGTAAAATCAATAAAGGGATAAAACAAATCGAATTCAGGTTACGATTGTTAGTCTTCCTCTTTATTGTTTGTCCTTATTGATTTTTTAGAGAGACATGTGAATTTATTGCTTAATACATGCGGTGAGTGTCTGATTTCTGCAGTTTTTTCCCAATTGGCTTATATACTAGGTGACTCCTGGCACCATACAATGGAGTAGTCAGCGTCGTATTCCTCTTGGTGAGTTCATAATGAAAAGGAAAACCTGCTGCAACTGACCACAGCAGGGCACCAGCAAAGAAATGGTAATGTATGTTGGCTACCCCCCACAACAAAAAAAGAAAAGTGCAAAGCATAATTCTGTGGAGAGTAGAAGCCATATAGAGTACCTAGATACCAGAGAGCCAAGACACACAATGGAGGCATCTATCTTTGATTAGGGCATGATCTCCAACTTTTATTTGATGCAATGGACCACTCATTGATTTTTTCCTTGGGTTTAGGATTTTCTTGATTTCCTAAAAGTAGTAGTAGTATTCCTGGAAATGGCCACCCAAGATGCAATCTTCTTTTGTTATACATATAACTGTTTAAAGTGGTTATCATGGGCTATACATCTCATTATACAGTGAATATTCAGAGATGTAAATCGGGGTATATAAATGGGGTAACCCTCTCTTCTCACTTCAATATTGGTTATCTTGCGATTAGCTCTATTATCCGGGCTGCACCGTTTTGTATTCGACGTTAACCCCCAAAACAGAACAATACCCGTAAGCATAGTTTTTTTGCGTTACGTAGTGTGGCTTTTAAATATGTAGCGTTAACCTCCATGCTCCTTACTGTTCCAGGTTCCCATGCTGTAATCATGCATAAGTGATTACCCGCATGTGATAACTGAAGGAAGAGGAGCCAGCGCCAGGGTAATTAATATGTATTTAGAATTAGAAATGGACAAACCCAACCGGAATCTGAGTTGGACCTGAACTTTCATAGTTCGGATGAACTTGAACTTCTCTGAACTTCCTGAACTACGAACTAGTTCGGGACTATAATATATCTAAAATTCGAAATTCTCGAATTCTCAAATCGGTAACCCTTGATGTTTCCTCAATTTCAGTACCTACCAATGTATCCTTCGATTCTGTTAACCCTCAAATATAGCCTTGATTTCACTAACCTCCAATGTATCATTCATTTCGGTAACCCTCGAATGTAGGCCTTCGTATTCGGTAACCCTCCCAATGTTGTTCCAGTAAACTCCAATGTAGCGTTCGATTCGGTACCCATCCATATATTGTTGGGTAACCCTGAATGTATAGTTCAGTAACCCTTAAATTGGCCATACCAACAATTTAGCGTGCAGAAACCTGTTTGCCCGCTCGTGGGGAGAGGTAGTGTTTCCAGAAGTTTGTGACTGGACATTGTTCCCTAAGACCATCCCCGGTATTAGCTATACAGTAAGTTAACAATTGTTATTTTAAGCAATCATCCACATGTGGTGAAAGTCCCCGGACTTTGCGTTTCTGGCACTACACCCAAACCTTCCGAACCATTTACCAGTTTGGAAGTTCAGAAGTTCCCCCATCTCTAGCATTTTCTCACCGTTATTTGAAACCCTTTTCTATCATTTTCACTGACACTTTAATTTGTATGTTGCTTGTCCTTTTTCCTGTGCGTTAGGCCTAAACAGACTTAATTTTCCATATCTACATTACAGATATTTGGTCTCGCTGGAGCAAATCTGGTAGTACACAACTATATATTCTGGGGAGTCTTGGATATTTATTCTGCACCAAAAAGTGGTGTACTTATCAAACAGAACATTTGTTTCCCTTGAGTTTTAAATCATGGTCCAGGTTTCTTTGGCAGTATCTATACAGGGTGTTGGCAAGAGGGAGCAATCGTTGGTTTAGGCCCGAGCTGTCGTAGCCAGGCCACGCAGTGTTGAATACTTTACAGATGGCACTGATCTTGTAATATCTCAATTGCCTGTCAAATATCTGCTCTTTGGTTCCTTTTTTCAACATCTCCTCCTCTCTTCTTGGGTTTGCCTTTTTTGTGTAGATGGCAACCAGACATCGGACCCTGGCTGTCCACGCGCTGGGGTAGCGGGGCTTTCTTAGCCCCGTCTTTGCTGGAGTTGCCGGGTGTGGGTAAATAAAACCTCCCTTCCAACCATTACTCCTACATCCTATACCTCTGCTGGGTCATTCCCCGCCGGTATTGAGAATCAGTACTATTTCAATACAATTTCAGGAGGGGGCGTAGTAGTCAATCATGTTAGGTGGGGGTATTCACTCGAGGTGTGGGGCTAGTTACCTAGTTTTGGTTTTCAAGATTACGTTTCCCAAAACGGACATGTAAGTCAAATTCTCCCTTCTGCCGAACTTATGTAGATTATGCTTAAAGCACTCAGAGCTCTAGGAAAACACGCACAGGATATTTGGTTTGTTTACATACTTCAACCTCCAGATAGTTATCAGTTTGACTATGACCTTGTTGATTTACAACTTAGGGGCCCTATTGATCAAAGTGAGTATGGGATGTTAAGGTTTGATTAGCTTTGGTTATAATTTTGGGAAAAATCATTAAACACGGGTTTTTCTTTTCCTCTGAAATTGTGGCAAATGCTTAAAGGAAGTTCGGTGGAAAGGAAAATGCAGTGCATTTAAATAATTGTCTATATTACACAGGTATTCTACATATTCTGCGTTTAAAAAATAATCAATTGATTCAGTCTCTTTGCTTGCTCTACAAGGTCACGTATTGGCAGACACTCAAGGGTCTGCACGACCTCATTCCCTAAATGTCCCAACACGTATTTAAGATGGATTAGCTACCACAGACAGGGCCAGTTACTGAAAAATGCTTTGCTTCTTCCTTTCTGCTATAGTGAATCACCGGCTGTGGTGTGTGCTCTTCGACTCCGCAGTTTGGTTGCGGTCCTCCTCTTTTCACCCCACTTTCAGCCTTTCCCCCTCCCTGTCCCCACCCTTCTGTCCACTCTCCCGTCCATTGCTTTTTCGCCACACCCCCACATTCGCATGCCGCTCAAGCACTGACCGCTACACCCACACTACTCCGTGAGTTTTCCGGGGCCGAACTTGCACATGGGTATTTCTTACTGCAATACTCGAATAGAGGAATAAGTGAGATATGTTGTTTATGGGGGTCATTTTAACCTATTTTTCGGTATGATGCCCCTTGAAGTTCTCCTAAGCCACTGAATGAACCAGAGAGTGGACCATATTGGACACTATTAAGGGTCCTGCAAACAGTGTCCACCGTCCATTGTGCATTTGTGAGGAGTTCCCATTAAATATTTGGACGGTTTCGGCCCGACTGCGGCTTGGGATTTTGTCCCTGCAGTGGGATATCCGTCACTGTTTCCTGAATGGTCTTATTTTAAATCCCACCTGTCGGAACAAAGTTGAAAACTGGCATCCCCCTGTTCTAGGGGAATATAGTTCTTTCCAAGTGACATATGGGGCAGGGAGAGGAGGACTCCCCTTTCTGCAAACACAGCAGCAAGCAAGGTGAAGGAATCTTTGACCTTCATAGGGGTAAGACCATGGGGGAATCCTCTCACAGATTTTTGCATGTGTTAGTGCCAGTCAGGGAAGTTAGTAGCACAAAGCTCCAACAGGATGGTAGTGGGTAGGAAGGATTAATGTTTTTGAGAGGATCCCATTTTGTTAACAAGATCTTTATTAAAAATCCACTTATTAATGTTACATTTCTATAATGTTCTGCTATAGTTCTTGAATAGCCTATGTATCAGTATAGATTAATCTATTCGTGTTGTCCCTAAATAAATATCAGACAAAAATAATTATAAATAAAATAATTCCTGGCGTCCATTTATTATCTCAGCAGTATTTATGGCTGGCATTAATTGGTGTGGCCCATGCTGTACACAGCTGGCATATGAAGGTTAAATCACAGCATCTTACTAGCGCTCTTGTGTGGCTCCTCCTAATGGTCAGAAAAGTCAAGAGGCTGTAGCATTCCCAAAAGATACCGAACATTTTTTATTGCAACAGATAAGACATGTTTGGACAATGTGGTGAACAGCTAAGTTAAAAAAAACAAAAACAAACCTATATGTATGTAGGTGTGTTTTTTTTACTTGTCACACTTGGGAGAGGACCACATTTTCTGAAACATGCCTTATGTGTTGCAATACATACTTATGGAATGCTCCCGATTTTCTATAACATTTTTAGACTTGAGAATCCCAGTAGATTTGCAATTTATCCCTCCTTTAATTTTGGCAAGTTAAATCATGAAATATGGGACTGACTGATCGGAGTTCCATAGCTCTACATTCATGAAAAGACATAATTGGTTTCAAGATATGAGGCCCAGAAAGAGGTAGTAGTTGTTTGTGAGGTGAATACTCTACTTAATGAGATAGGAGAGCTATGGCGGAGAATTTCTCTCTCTTCTCTCGCTCTCTCTCTAATGTATCTCATTACGTCTGTAAGAAAATATTCTGTACACTTAACGATTTCATATGTTGTCTGTCATATGGCTTGCCCCGAGGAAGCTATCGCTCTAACATTTGTCTTGAAAATGAATTTTGTTCTAAATAAAAAAAAAAAAAAGTATCATCAAATATTACAGAACAGCTTAAATCTATTCTGCTGGACTAATAAGGGAAGAGAAGATATTTTAGCTATTTGTAAAGAAGAATTTCTGGTTCAGTGTATGGGGGTTTTCATGGTACCTCTATATCTTAGGGATTTAACTAAAACTTAGGCTTCAACAACAGATCCTAGCAATAACACGTACAAGATTCACCTGTTTCATTTTATTGAGAGTCTTGAAAATCTGATAACAGTTTTCTTAATATTAATACAAAGGAGAAATTACAAACTTTCATGTTTTTAATTTTAAGATGTTTTCCAGGTCACACACAGTGGTACTTTTCTGAAAAACTGGTGGCCACTGGAAATCATGTCATTAATAGAGATGGACTAGAACAGATCTCGAACCCGAGTTCACCCCAAACTTTCATAGTTCGGAAAAACTCTATTTAGAACTTCCCAACCTACGAGCTAGGTCAGGTTTTCCGAACTCGCAGACATATTTCCAAATATTAGTGAATTGCGTACATTCGCTAACCCTCGATTTCAGCCATAACCCTTGGACATTGCATGTGGAAACCCATCAATTGCCTAATCGTGGGGCGGAAGGTAGTATTTAAATGCGTTTTGGAGATTGTACATGGTCCACAGACCATTTCCCAGGTGCACAGCCATTTGCTATTTTATCTGTAATTCATCCAAACTTTTCAAACTATTTTCTCCTATTGACTTCAACTACAAACTATAGAACTTTAAATTTTATCCTAGCAGCTCTCTGTAATAGCCCCAGCATACCTCCTGAAATCCCAGACAGACAAACAGAGCAAGACCTACGGTATTAAGCCCTGCCTAGCTTAACCAGCCCAGCCATGACCCAGAATGCTAAGCAGGTCCACCGTGGGACAAAGTACAGTGTTCTGGAAAAGTGGACAGGCCCTTCAGATTGGTCTGTCCCTGCTAAATCAAGATAGTTTAGGGTTTAGCTCATTTATGTATTAAAAATGATTACACTGTGCGACAAGTGATGGTATTCCAACATGGTCACAAATGTACGGACCATAACATATACGCCAATCTGCGGTTATGGTATCTCACGCTGAAAAAAAATTCTGTAGTGTAGGTCACCCTAGCCCACCCCAACCACAATATTTGTTTAGTTTAAATAGCTGCAGAAATCTACTTACAGTTTGTTCCCCGGCGATTGATCCAGGCCTCGCTCTTGCTGGGACTGCAATTTCTGCAGATTTTTTAACTAAACAACGCAGTTGGGGAAGGCTAGGGTTCACTACACTATCAAAATTTGTTTTAAGGTAGGGAAAGGCAGCCATGAAGAGATCTAGGGGATGGAGAGGGGGGCACTCCCCTGCACATGTCACAGTCCTTAGGGAGGATAAGGAAGCAGCAGGGAATGGGTAACTCGCAGACAGCTCCTAATCTTCAGTTTTTTAAAACTTTGAACAGCCACTGCGGAGAGAACCATTTGGAGCAGAGGAGTAAGGTAAGGTTTTTAACACTACACAGTAAGGCAAGTAGTGGTTAAATTTTAGTTTTGGGATGGACATGACCTTTAAGTGAAGGGTTTTATTGCCCTTTAACAGCTTCTGTGATAAGTTATCATATAATATATTTCAAGCTGGAGTTTCGCTTTAAAGAAAAGAAAACATTTTCAGGACTATAAACTGAGAGTGTTATTGGGTATTTGTGTCTTAAAGCCAATGTACCTCGGGTTAACGTGGCTTAAGACAAAATTACAGCGGGCTTTGGTGTGAAAAATTGTTGCACAAAACCGCAACCAATGTAAGAGCAGATAGCGTCTCTTTAGCACAATCATTAATGCCAGTAAATAGCTGCGTTTAAGATTCGGAATGGTTTAACACCATTGGCTTCGCACAGAGAGCTATCGGCCGGTGCATTGCCTAAAGTAAGCAATAGAGAACAATATCTTCTCTCGTTACATAGCCCTATTTTTACGGGCAAATAAAGCAATATGAGATTAACCTGCGTAGCCTGGGAATAAAATATTTTTGGCATCACAGAATGCTTAGTTCAAGATAATGGGAATTGCTAAACATACATTTTGAGGAGTAATCTCACAATGAATCTGATATCTTTAGTGATATGATTGAAAGAAACTGCTGAATATTCTCTTAAGAGGATGAAACAAGGGCAAAAAGTCCTGCAAGGCTGATCCTCTACTACCCATCTCAGCTACCAGAGGCAGGTTACAACCTCAGACATAGCTTGGATTAATCTACAAACGGCTACACCCTTCTTTTTTTTCACCAAGCTTATTCTCGCTTGAGATGTCTTTTTTTTTAGCTCATGTACCTCCGGAATGGCAATCATCAAAAGCCTCCTGCTAAATCATGTGATAATTAATAATACATGCACTGTCTCCAGCAAAATAACATTACCCACTGACAGCCCGTATATCATCTGGACCCTGATAACTGAAGAGAAGCCTCAACGCACTCTTTCGATGGGAACGAGATGAGTTCATATCTCTTTCACAATGCGTGATGATTTTAAAAAGGCTTTCTCTTACTGCGCGAGAAGTGTAATCAAAATAACTTTAGCATGAGATAAAAAGAGAGATTTCCTCTTTCAAGGCATAAAAAAAAAATACACATTATTTGAAAAATGCAGTAGGAGTAGGATCATGGTGAGAACTGCCATAGAATAAAAAGCAGGTTGGTAGATATGATGTGGATTAGTCAGCAATTTGCATGCAACTCAATTTCAGGAACAGTTCTGGGCCAAGTAAAGGAATGTTTGAGATTCAAGGAATAAACAATTGAAAAGTTAAAGGGTATGTCCACCCTTTAAAACATCTTCCAAATATATATGTATTGCTTCCCCCGCCCCAACGCTATAATCATATTAACAGAAAGTCCCCCGAAGTTACTTACCTTACCTCTCTCGCTGCACTGCCCCTGCCCTCTGCTTGCACGGAACTGCAAGCAGGGGGCTGGACCGGCAGCACATCTTTGATTGGCTGAGAGGCAGTCAATCACAGACGCGGCTGCCGGCAATTCAGAAAAGCGGAGGAAAGATGTAGGTAAGTAACTCGGGGGACTTTCTGCTAATATGATTATAGCGGATGGGGCTTGGGAGGAAGCAATACCTATAATATATTGAAAGGGGTTTAAAACTAGGGGAAGAGGGAGGAGGCCTGCAGTGCGCATGCAAAACTTCTCCCGGAGAGGAGACATGAGGCAGAGTCCTATATGGACTCTGCTATCCTCCTGGTGGCCAGTTTTTTTGGATTGGATGGGGATGAATTCCTGGAGAACTATTTGGAGCTGGAATGTAAGGTAAGGATTTTTTACACTAATATGGGGCCAGAAAGTGGGGGGGTTATAGTTTTGGGGGTGGAATGCCCTTTAAGTAAAGAGGAATCGTTTACAACATTTTTTCCTTATTATTTTTCAATTACGTATATTATGTGAATGGCACAACTGCTTTCAAAATGGCCAATATCTTCTATGCAAGATCAAGCTATAGTTGAACTGGTCATGAACATGATATTACACATAAGAGGACGTGTATTTCTATAGACTTAACAGTTTTTTAGTTGACAAGCTTTCGAGGGCTAAACCCTCTTCATCGGGTCAGAGCAGTACTGATTTAACAAAGTTTAACAGAAAGTAAAAGCTAATTACAAAGGTAATAAGGGGTGCTATTAATTTACAGCAACCAATTAGATGTTAGCTTTTTACTGGGTTCCTGCAGTAAGATAACATCTTATTGGTTAAGCAGATTAACAGCAAAACTTTGCAATTTTTATTGCATCAACCCTTAAATATTATTTTATATTGCTGCCTCTTTGAGAAAATGTCTCATTAGAACCAGGTTGAAAAAAAATATTAATGAAGATTTTATTAAATGGAGCATGAGAACTAACTGTACAATCTTGGAGTAGCACAATTGTTAAAAGGTAACTCAATCCTTAAAAACAACTTTTCAAAAATGGGCCTATAATTGATAGATATGTTCATTAGCTGCCCATCTCCCAATTCAATTTACAAGTGAGATCTGCATGTGTTTACACTTTACTTACACAATCCTGCAGCTCTCTGTCTCCCTGCTGGCTTTTGTCTACACTGTTGGCAGCATTCCCGAATGAGCTTATTCAGTTACATATGTCGGCATGTGCAGAACACCAGAAAGAGGGGGAGCTGCCAGCAGGGAAACGGAGAGCTGAAATAAACACAGACAGATCTCTGCTTGTAAATTGAATTGGGAGATGGCACTGATTCATAGAATCCATTTTGAAGTTTTTTAATGGGGGGAGTTACCCTTTTAAGCTTTTTGTTATCGCAAAAACATATATTAGTTAAGTGAATGGATTTATATAAATGTGCGGGTTCTTGTTGCACCAAGAACTTTCAGGACATTGTGAGGTTGCGGTAAGATGAAGCATGGAGACTTGAAGGTCCAATAAATTGTCTGACACACGTGGGTAATAAAAATGTAGAACTGTAATGATTGGGGAAATATTGTATTGCAGTAATTGTTTATGGTCGCAGAAGTTTGGAATGCATTACAAGTAGCTCCAGAAATGCATTTGGTTATACTGTAGAATATATAATGATAGTGCACACTAAGACGCTGGTGGTCAGGTACTCTGAGACTCCCACTCAGGAAACAAAGTAGCACCCCCGGGAACCCAAGAGGGCGCAACCGAAACAAAACGAAAAAGCTATTGTAACTACCACCACCAAAGACCACACACCAGAATAATATAATGAATAACAGCAACTGTATTAATATACCAATGAAAGACCGGCCGGCGAAATAATAAAACTTATTACAACTATCACATTAAATATACTATACAATATCATATATATTAATAATTCATATATAAAATGAATACATAAAAAGAGGGCGTGTGATTAAGAGGTCCAGAAAATTAGTAAAGCATCCGAAACAGTCCTCCTAATAATAGATATCCCGTGGTTTATCGTCCGTGATGTTATAAAAAAAAAAAAAAAAATGCAGGAGGTGATATCAAAAGACAGCGGTGTGCGCACACCTAATAAATGTATAAAAAGACGTATGTATGTCTATTCACTCTGGCGGAGGTATTATATGGATCAATACTGCACCGTGCTCTCGTCGTACACTGCTGGGCATAGAGCGTATCACTCACGATCCCCGGATACACAAGATTGTCGAATCCGTGGCAAGCAAGCTCTTGGGATCTATGTTTCGCCGTTTCAGCCCACTGGAAGGTTTCAAGTTCTTCTAATCCGGTGTCAGATTCCTTCTAATTCCGACACCGGCTTTTGGCAGATAATCAAACACATCCAAGTATCAGTTAGACCTCCCGCACCCTCGTGATTACGTCTACACGTCACTACGTTCCAACCGCTCTAGTGATATAGACATACATAAGTCTTTTTATACATTTATTAGGTGTGCGACACCACGTCTTTTGATATCTACCTCGCATTATTTATTTATTTTTTTTATAACATCACGGACGAGAAACCACTGGGATATCTATTATTAGGAGGACTGTTTGGATGACTTTACTAATTTCTGGACCTCTTAATCACACGCCCTCTTTTTATGTATTCATTTATATATGAATTATTAATATATATGATATTGTTAGTAATTTTATATGTGATAGTTGTAATAAGTTTGATATTGACCGGCCGGTCTTTCATTGGTATATTAATACAGTTGCTGTTATTCATTATATTATTCTGGTGTGTGGTCTTTTGGTGGTGGTAGGTACAAAGCTTTCGTTTTGGATATACTGTAGTTATGAGAGGCCTTACTGATAGCAGGCACAGATGCAATTTTTTGTACAGGAGACAGCTTAGTGGTAGGTAGGCCCAGCACACAAGTAGGGGTAAGTAGGCCCAGCACACAGATAAGTAGGAACCCCCACCTCACAGTGAGTTTCCCCAAACTCCTGGTGGCCTGGTGGTGCTTCAGCCTGTCACTCGGGTTGAAACAAATGGGCCGGTCCACAAACAAGCCCATCACTGACTAACAGTGCTCTGCTCTGCATTATGGACGACTTCTCCTATTAAAGGCTTCGGTCCGCCCCCACACTATGCACACAATACATGTACATACGTACAGGGGGGGCATTACAGAGCGGCTGCGGAACCAATAGGCATGCATGTATGCTGATGATTGCATGATTGGTTGGAGTCCCCCCCAGGTCACCTCTCTGAGAGGTACAGTTACCATAGTGCTGCGCTGTTTTGAGGATCCTGCATAACCCCATCCCCCCAAACTAGACCTTGCTAGGTTTAAATGTGTCAAATTCAATCCTAAGTATACTTACCAGCCATTGTTTATTGGCTGCCTTTGCTGCTTCTTACAATCGTGGCAGCGAATCAGCCATATGTAGCAAAAGAGGTAGGGTTCATTTAACATGAGGGGGGGGGATTGGGTGGTAGACATGCCCTTTAAGTGGTAGGGGTCATTGCACCTCCAATGTAATATGCCATTTGACCCCTGTGATGATGCAATGTATTTAATAGCGAACATAGTTAGGACACAAAGGAAGATCATAAACATATTTGCCAAATAAATTTATTTTGTTTTAATCTGTAAAGTTGATACATTATAGCCAAACGACACATAGAGATTGTATTCCTAGTTGGTTTTTGCCTTAAAAATATTACAGGTGAAAAGCAATGTGTTGTTGAAAGATGGTAGTATCTTGTGTTGATTATAAGCTGTAGTCACGTGTTTTAGGTTTTGTTACAATCCTGAACCACTCCAGGGTATATTTGAGCTTTGTGCTGTGTTAGAGTGACTGAATTGGTGTTAAACAGAGCGAAGAAAGAAATGTCTGGACAGTCTTCTCTACTAAAATATTTTAGTAAGAGGGTGGAGCTTATTTTAACCAATGGCTTCTTGGGAATACATCATTAAAAAACTGTTAAAGCCAAAGTCACCCTTGTACTCTATAGACTTGAATGACATTTTATATAATTCTCAGTCAGTTAGTGTAGGGAGGAAGGTAGCTTCTGGCACCCCCAAACTATAGAGAGAACATTATGAGTGGTGTAGGGCTTTTTTATTGATGGTACTGCACGAATGTCATTTTTAACTGTCTCTTTCCAACTGTCATTTTCCAAAAGTCACTTTTCAAGTATATTGAACAATAGCAGACACTGGTCAGCCAAAGAATAAAGGAGTGTTGGAAATGTATGTTGGCTTTTTTAATAGCCAGTGGCAGTTTCCAATGGAACCTATGTCATCTGCTATAAATCGTAAGGCTGGGTACACACGGAGGGACTATTTGTCCAGACCAAGCACTTGCTACGAGCGATCGCTCGGCCGGTACAAATGTCCGTCAGTCGCGGCAAATTCGGCAAATTCGATTGGAGTTTTCCGACACGTCTGATCATTCCTTCATCCGGCGGCCGGCCGCCCCAAACCAGCAGAAATTTCAGATATTCATAGTGCCATGAATCGGTTGGTCGGCTGAAAACATCTGCTGGTGGTACCCAGCCTAAGGGACGTACCCTGTGTAAAGGCATACACTGACCAATGATTCAGAGTTTGATTCATCATTATATTGAATCGATTGTGGTTGGGTGCAGCAGTAGGACACCATACAACCCTTGAGAAAGCTGCAAGAGGCAGCAAAACATGAAGGGAAGCACAAGGAGAAACCTGCTCTTTTCTCTTTTATGAACTGACTATTATATTGTCTTTTACTGGTTTAAAAGAAAAAAGAAGATTTTTAAAGCCATATCTTTTATATGCAAACTTTTTTTGTTGCTGCTGGATGGAAGACATAAAGCGTTTCAACTAAATAGTTTATGTATCAGTGATTGAATTGATTTGTGACTGATATTATTTTGTATGTCTCTCTCTTTTTTGGTACCCGTGTGGAAGGAAAGAGTGCAGTTCTTAGCTTTTAGGAACAAGAGTGATTAGAATTGCTGCACACTCTGTATTTCACGGGTTCTCCTACCTGTGGGGCAAGGGAGTTACCTTCCCCCTTGGTTGGGTGCGTGCTGCAGTGCTTTTATATTGCGACGCTTTCTGAATGGAGAAAGATAAGCACATTCTTCCATATTTTGTTTAGTTAGACTTGGATTGAAGAAATCGCGTGTCAATAGAATTCAAATTACTGTAAATTATTGCCAAATCCAGATTTGTTTTCTGTACAAATTTGGGATTTTTGCATATATTTCCATATTTAGTTGTTAATTCACCAAAGTAGCAATGGCCCTACAATGGTTAACTTTCATTTCATTCCAGCACACATTTATCACCTAAGAAAGAAGGTACTATCAGTAGCAGGTTTGGTTATAAATAATGCAGCATATCCTGGGAATTTTGATGCCTGAGGGAGCCATTATCTAAAATTGAGCATTTTGTGTTCGGATTTCATGCATTTTTAAAAAAAATTCAGTGAAGTGCAGAAGAGAACCAGGAATGAACAAAAGAGAAGAAATATTTAGAGTGTCGGATCTGGATTGGTTTACGTGCACGAGCTACTGTATGTGTGGGGAAATATTCTTTTAACCCAGTTATCAAGCAACAGTATTTGATAATTACACTTCATTTTATAGGATTCCTGCAAAATATTACTTTTAAAACTTATAATCACTCCAGTAATATAGGATGTACCAACAACCAAAACCTTACCAAAATCCATTTGTAGATCTGTCTATGGGAACCTAATCCTGTTGAATAAGAGTTTCACTAGATTTTTGTAGTGAAATTTCACTGGTGCAAAACCAGGGATGTCCATCCCCCCAACTAAATTTGCCCCACTGTGTAGTGTTAAAAGATCTCTTCTGCTCCTTATGGTTGTCCTGAGGGCCTGATGCAATCCAGGGGAATTGAACAGTAGGAGCCTGTCCGTGTGTCATCTATGCCTACCACTTCTTGCTCCTGAGAGGACCCTGGCATGCGCAGTGGAGCTCTCCATCCTCAAGAAACTTTATATAGTATCACCCCCCTAAAATCCCACTTTCATTTTATTCTTCACCCAACGTTCCCATCTAAGGAATTAGAACTTAAACAACCGCAATCCCGCCTTAACCAGGTTTCCCTCTGCTTCCTGATAATGACTGTCAGTATCGCCAATGGCTGACTGCCATTTCTGATCAAGCGGTTAAAGTGTGCTTGTAAACCACCTCCCAACAGGAGCAGAGGGAGGGATTTCTGTATTTTCTAATGCCTTAGCATGGGTGCATTGGTTGAATAAGAATAGAACGAAAGTGGAGTTTTAGGGGGAGAAACTTCAGACTAAAGAAAGTTTTTTTGAGGCTGGACTTGTCCTTTAAAATGTGTACCCAGCTTAAGTGAAAAAAGTTCTGTGTTGCACTGAATAATTTTTATAAATTCATATGAATTACAATAAAAAGTTATGTTCACAAGACCCTGGAGTGCTCTGTGTTGAATCCGCACATTATTGAATATTTCCAGACAGTAACATACCTGGAATGACAGATATTAGAAGCGGTGAGTGACCTTTCTATTGACTTCTATACATTTCTATTAATATATGAAGGATGATGAGGTATAGAGTGAGGTCACTACCCCAGTTATATATCTAACTGGGGTAGATAGATATCTAACTGCACTAGATAAGTAGAAAGTTAAAACTGATTAGTTTCTACAGATTTAAGCTCAATCAAACTTTTCTACCTCATATTCCATTAACCAATTAAAGGCATGTCCACCCTTGAAAAATTTTTTGTATAACATTCCCCTGTCCCCCCTGCCCCAACCGCTCTATTTATATTATTAGAAAGTGCACCAAACTTTACTTATCTTCCCTCTTTCCTCCGCCGCACTGCCAGGCCCTCTGCTTGCGAGAAAATGCAAACAGAGGGGCGGGACCGGCAGTTGCGTCTGTGATTGGCTGAGCGGCAACCAATCACAGACGCGGCTGCCAGGAGTTCAGTGCGGCGGAGGAAAGAGGGAAGGTAAATAAAGTTTGGGGCACTTTCTAATATTAAATAGAGCGTTGGGGCTGAGGGGACGGGGAATAATATGGAAAGGGTTTTATGCTAGGGGGAGGGAATCCTAATTGGAGGAGGTAGGAGAGGGAGGGGGGGGGAGGGAGGGGGAAGGGCTGCAGTACACATGCCAAACTTCTCCCGGAGGCCAGATAGGAGGCAGAGTCCTATATGGACTCTGCTATCCTCTGGTGGGAAGTTTTTGGGACTGGGGGGGGGGACTACAGGAGAACATATGGAGCTGGGATGTGAGGTAAGGATTTTATTACACTACATGATGGGGCATTATGGGGGGGGTGGGGGATTATAGTTTGGGGGGGACATGCCCTTAAACCACACATTTTTACTGTATTGTCCCTTGTAGATACTAATTGGCACAGACCCCAATTCTTTATAAAAAATATTTACTGTCTGGGAATAATTTGTCAAAGTCCTATACCAGTGATGATTAACATAGAATTAACACTGAATGTTGTTAGCACAATACATTTGATACACTGATGTAGTGTGCTCCTCCTACTTTGATTGGGTTGGATTCTATCACACCAAGATTGCACCTACTAAATATTGGCAAATGCCAGCCTTGGTGTTCTAGAGGGAATCTATTTTTGTTTTGACCCCTCTTGTTACCAGAAAAGGCACGTCTCTCTGCTTTTCTGGTAACAACTCTGGTGAACTCTGCGTGCATGAGTGCTCACAGAAAGGGTTTCACGTGTGCCATAGGTTTGCCACCACTGTCCTATTCAGTGTGCTACTGGTCAGCCTTGGTTATTTGTGTGAATCTACTGCAATGTATGTCTCCCTGTTTGCTAATGTATCTGGGGAAAGCTTAATGTACTGCATTGCATTTTGATCTTTTGAGGTTAAATATCAACAACCTAGTAAACTGTACTGATGGTCTTCTGGGAAATAGCATTCACAGTCTTTTTGCTCTGTATTGCTGGACTGTCTGGTGTAATTTGCACACTGTCCATCAGGCTACATGAAACATCTCTAGGGATGTTTCAGATCAATTGCTTCAGAAAATGTTCTAGTTAGGACATGTATAAACATTATGAGTGCATGCATGTATTTATATATTTATACTGGGATGCAGTACCTAGCAGTTAATAAAATAAATATGGTCAGTAGGTGCAATAATTTATTAAAATGGGAGTAGATCTTCCACCTTTGAGGTACTATATATAGGGTGCTATTTACAAAGGATCAATATTAAATTTTCCGAAAACGATCCCTTTGCTGCTGCTGGTATTCATTTATTTCAGAATAATGCTGTGGTTGTATAATTGGTAAGTTACAACGTTATTTAAGACTGCACTGTAAAATAACACCTGCGGCAGTCAATGGGACAATACCATGTAGAAATGACTTTGTGGCATTGGAATGTTACTAGTGGGTCAGTAAAATTGAAAGCCCGTGGGGTCGGTGCTTTCATGCTCAACATCACAGTGAACACACAATTGCTCATGCGGTGGTCTAGATTGTCTTCCCCTTTGGCCGTCCAGCTGCAACTGAACCTAGCAAAGGGGTCCATAGGATCTTCCTTTGCAGGAGGTTTTGGAGGACCTCCAATACTAACCTCCCTATCATCCCCCAGCTGCACTGGGGAGTCTCAAGAAAGGGCTCAATTGAGAAAGCTGAAATTCCTACAAAGGACAAAGGATCCATGTAGATCCAAAACATGTAGCTGAGACCACTGAAATAAACAGTTAATTACTGCTTGTACTCCCTTCCAACACTTCTATATTGCCTGCATTTCTGCTGGGACCAAGGCAGAGGGGAGTCAAGACCCAAAAGAGGTAAATCACAGGTGTGGGATGAAGAACAACAAAACAAATATCAATTTAGTGGGAGTAAATATATTCCTCTTAAAGTATTATAGCGCACTTGGTGGACTTGTCAAAAACATTAACAGGGTTATTCAATAAAAGTTCTTTTCATTTAAAATGGTGCTAATTTTGCCCCAACCAATCAGATGTTAGCTTTCAAATGTTAAATAAGATCTGATTGGTTGGTGCAAAATTAGCACCATTTTAAACAATAAGAACTTTATTGAATCTCCCTGTAAATTCCTTATCAATCACATCAATCAACCTGACAACCATCCTCAGGATATATGATAGTCATTATCACCCCTCGCCGCTTAAGCCCATTACCATAGGAACCATCCCACTCCACCTTCTATTAACCCTATATAGTCCCACATACTGTGATAATGTGATAAACAAACCACATAAATTGTGCCTACATGATAAAACTTTTCTCAGTTAATATATAAATATATGCATAAATACCTACATAACTAACAATGTGCATTGTTTAACATCAGCTAGAAAATATAAAGGATTAAAATTTAGTTTTAAAACACATCACATCGATATATAGCACTGATGCTATAGTGACCTAAAAATGATTATATTCTATCTACATAGAAAAAAACAAAACAATTCCAAGTTTCCTCCCCTCCTGATTTAGAAGGTGAACTAATAATAGGTATAATCTTCCTCATTATAGCCTTTGGGCTATTCTCTAAAATGATTAATATGAACATAGTAACACATTGCTATGATTTCAGTAAATAGAGCACATAATCAAGTAAAAAATGGGGGCGTGATTGTTCTTCAAATATACCAAGTAATGAACCCCTTCACTTAAACCATGTCCAATTCATAAAAACATGATTAACACCAATTGTTTCATTTAATGCTTTTGGTGTCAAGGTCTCTTTTTAGCGACCATGCTTTAGTAGTGCTTTACCCCACTCTTGTATATCTGGCACACCAGTCACTTGTACAATCACCATCATCTTAAGCTGGCGAGCCACTGATAATTCTGCAAATTTGTGGGTATGGGTATTAAAATGTTTAATCTGGCCCATCTCAGCTAGGCTGTACGTATTGAAAGCCTATGATTGCCATTCGCTCTCTTAATGTGGTGGTCGTCTTCCCCACATAATACAGGCCGCATAGGCAAGTAATAAAATTACTACATCAGTACTTAGGCAGGTTGCCTCTGCCTGATCTTAAACCTCTTATATGCAAACACGGGCTTGTTTACTTTGTACTACTTTGTTTTATCCCTGCACTATGAGGGGGAAAACTGAAGGCTATAGGTAACGCTGTATCCCCTGCTCTTATCTTATCCTTATGTACATTTCCCTCACTCACCCTTAGCTAGGTACACACATAAGATTCTGAAGATGACAGACAGAATCTGCAAGATCTGTCTCTCTTTCAAAGATCTGAATACACACAGTCCAGCGTCTCCCTATAGGAGAACGTCGGGACTTGTGTTCATCGGCCGCGCTAGACTCCCTATAGGAGTCACGCGGCCGATGAATTTTCGCGCCTTTCCCAACGAGCGTACGCCGACCCGATCGTTCGCGGCCGCGCGCTCGTTCGGAAACGAAGTACACAGTAACGATAAGCCCGATACCGTCGATCCGACGTATCGGGGCTTTATGTTACGTGTGTACCAGCTGAATTGCTCTATTCATTTGTGCTTTGACCATGGAGTAATCATACCCCTAATATACCCCTCATAAACTTTTTGGTCATCAATTCCAAGTTTCTGTGCTACTATGGGATCGAATATTAAATAGAACCCTTAGAAATTGGGAGTAGAGAACTCCTTTTTTCGATGGTTCGGTGGTAGCTAGTAGGTGTAGAATCAATTTTTATCTGTTGGTTTGTAGTACAGGCTTGTCGCTAGCATATCTCCATCCCTGTAGATTTTCAAATCAAGATATTCTACGCCTCCTTGTTGGCTGTCATAAAGCTTAATGGGGGACTCCTGTTCGTTCAGGAAATCAAGGAATTGTTGACAATCCTCCATACTCCCCTCCCATACCACAAACAGGTCATCAATGAAACGTTCATACATAAATAAATTAGCAAAGTCTGGGCCCACATTAGAGCCATGGCAGTTCCTGCTATCTGATTAAAAAGGTATGTTCGAATCTGAAGTCATTTTTTTCCAGTGTGGATAATGATTCACACAGAAATCAATGGGGGTGAGACTGTCTTGCTCGAATTAGTGCCTGTTGATTGATGTGATGGATATAATAAAGAATTTACAGGGTTATTCAATAAAAGTTCTTATGTTTAAAGGTGCTAATTTTGCCAACCAATCAGATCTTATTTAACATTTGAAAGCTAAGATCTGATTGGTTGGGCAAAATTAGCACCATTTTAAACGATAAGAACTTTTATTGAATAACCCGTTAATGTCAACCGAGTGTACTGTAATACTTCAAGAGGAATATATATGTATGTATGAGGGGGGGAAGTATAAATATATATATATATTATATATATATATATATATATGTATATATATATAGACAAATATATATATATTCAACAGGACGCTGAGACTCCGAGGACAAGCAAATCTAATTTATTGAACAAAAGTAGGTTCAAACGAACCTACGCGTTCGGCCCGGAAGAGTGCTCAGCGTCCTTGTTGACAATTTTCCTAGACTTTTACTCAGCACCCAGGCAATATATGATATATATAAACATTTTTGCTCCGAGAAACTAAAAGCACCATACAATAGTACAAATATTTTTGATCCAGAAACTAAAAGCACATAATAGTACAAACATTTTTGATCCAGAAACTAAAAGAACACATACAATAGTACAAATTATATTCCAGGCTTCCTTTAAAGCCCACGGCATTGGGGATTAATTTTTCCAAACTATCATCCTACACATCGTGTTTTTTAAAAATAGAGCAACAAGCTACATACCACAGAAATACCAAGTTCGGTTAGAAGAATCCAAACAATGTCAAACTAAATGTTTTGGGGGGGTTCAGGTAGAAAGGAAACCAATACAAGAAAAGCTTATCTTTATTATTATTTTATTTTTTTACCCTTTCTAGTTTTCAACATGCGACAAAGTAGACTTTTGCATAATTTGATGACATTATCTTGGCTCAAGGGAAAGACGGAAGTGTTGATGAAAATCAGGCAGCATTTCAGGGTCTCTGGTGAAAAGAAAAATATACTTGATTTTCAAAGAACCAAAAAAACCCTGATATGTTGCTTTGAAGATGATTACATTTGTTCCAAGGAGCTAATTAAACTGGCAGATTATTTAAAAATACGTTTCTTCCTCGAGACAAAATTTGACTATCCTTTAAGGATATTTTTTTTACACCTTATACGTGAAGTCTATTACCAGTGATAAATGACTAAAGTAAAAAGTTTTTTCCCTATTCAGATTCTCTCTCTCTCTTTTTTTTGTGTTTGTGAGTCTTTGCGGGATGCCACCGAACAAATCCCGGCTTGTTCTAATTCTGCGTCTAAATAACCCCACTGATGATAACATTCTTGGTTAACTATTATCTAACCAAAAACTTTTCTAACATTTAAATGTCAGGGCCAGTCTGGAACTACAAGTGTAACAACATTTAGCCAGCACACCTTCAATTCCAAGACAATGTCTGCTCACCAGTTACCGTATACTCGGGATAAGTCGACTCGAGATAATAAGTGGGTACCCATTTTTACCTCAAAAATGAGTAAAAACCAATTGACTCGAGTATAAGTCGAGGGTAGAGTCTCCCCTCCAGCCCAGGAATAAAACCTATTCCGCACCCATCTCACCCTGCACTACACTACACTACTACAGTACACTACACTACTCCTGCACCCATCTTATCACCCTGCCACTACACTACACTACACTACTACAGTACACTACACTACTCCCTGCACCCATCTTCTCACCTGCCACTACACTACACTACACATACAAGTACACTACACTACCCCTGCACCCATCTTCTCACCCTGCCACTACACTACACTTCTACTAAGCCTTATACCTTTGCAGGAGAGTCCGGGCCCCCGACATCTTGATGGAGGAATCCGGCTGCCGTCCACTGATGGTCGCATCCACTGACGTCACGACTTGGCGCCGGTCTAATTTCCCGGCGCCGAGTCGTGACGTCAGTGGATGCGACCATCAGTGACGCGGCAGCCGGATTCCTCCACCAGTAAGTGACTGACTCGAGTATAAGTCGAGGTTCAGTTTTCAGGCTGTTTCACAGCCTGAAAACCTCGACTTATACTCGAGTATATACGGTATATGAACACTTCCTATTAGGTGTTTTAATAAACTGCCTGTGATTTAAAGTGTGCTGGACAGCTTTGATACAGTCTACACTGTTATATTCCCATTAAAATACCAGAATATTATAAATCAAGATTAACATTACAGGAACACACAAGCAGATATTTTGGGGTGACGGACAGTATTCCTGGAATTTCGGTCAGGTGGCTGGAAATATTGTCCGGATCATACGAAAGACCAATAGGACATGACAAAAAAATCATGACTGATCGTGCGGCCTATGGACTGCACTATAAGTTGCGCTGAATGACCGCACATGTGCATCGAACGTCCGTTTTGGCTGACAATTGCACGTGTGTATGCATTCGCTCGGTGCCATTTGTCAATCTGCCATGGTGGACCAATAAGACACATTTTCTAAAATACGAGACATCCTCTTAATTATGAAAATTCGTCCGTGTAGCGAAAGACGAGAAATCTGGCGGTTCGGTGTAAGTTCGAAGGCGGAAAGTCGACGGGAATCGGAAAAATCCGCCATCGCGAACGGGATAAATCGTGTCGGCGGATTCCCGGGTTCGTGAATCCGCGAACTCGGCATCCCTAATGGCCTCTTCACACTTTGTAGGATTCCGCACGATACTTGACCAGTTCTACTTATTTGCTAATTATTATATTAGGTTTTCACTATTATAATTTTGGTTTACCTCACTTAAATAAAATTGCAGAAAGATACACCTCTACTTTGCATTGTAACCAGTACTGTTTGCCCTCTCCCACTGACTGTCTTATAGTCTTGAACAGGTGTGCACGAGCCGGAGGCAAGCGGGGGATTTGAGTCAATCAATCTGAATGGTTTGGTTTGATGGTTCACCAATTCACAGAATTGTTGAATTGCCATGGATGGTAGGGCCAGACTTATGGGGACCGAAATGGGGTACAATACTTATCCTTTGGGTATATAATTAAATTACATAGTGTTAGGTGAATATTTCAGTTGTGGGTTATGACAGGTAATGGATATGTGTGACTTTTTTTGGGTTTTTAAGGGTGGAATGCCCCTAAAAAGTACACCAATTAAATGGTTTGTCTTCAACAAGCTATTGAAATGAATACAGTCCTATATTTTTGTTGGAAATGTAAGTTTTTAACTTTCAAGGTAAAATGTACGAAACATACAATGTTCACTTGCAAAAGATCAATCAGAGTGATCACCTAACAACCACCCATAATTGCACTAGGATTCCTATAGGTTATTGGAAAAGTCCACAATTGAAAGCTCAAATAGCTTTTAAATGGTTTAGGCAGAGTTGGGGAGAGCTAAATACCTTATACTGTAAAGTAAGTTTGATGAAAACTTCAAAGTGGTGGAGAATACAGAAAGCACTCAGATAATTCCAGTGACTTTGTAGGGAGACGGGTTAGGAGAGGCTAGACAGAAAACCACATGTGTTATATTAAAACACAGATCTGAGAGTCGGAAGTACAATGAAAATAGACACTAATTCTGTAGAATTTATATAATTCTAAACATTTTAATATCAATTGTATTTTTGGTGTGTGCCAAAGAGCAATGCCCACCCTCACTGCTCTGCTGCGCTTCCCCTCTTTGCTGCCTGGTCGCGGTTGTTGGGTGCAACCATTGATGTGACGCCCGCGCAACCCGGATACACACACCACCCAACCATTCAAGAACCGATCACTCCACTGCTGCTTTGCATGCTCAAAACGAGCTCACACCAGCAGCAGGAAGCAGCAGGAGGTGGTACTAGGCTAGGTGGCAAGGGACTGGTTCTTGTAAGTAGGTTCAGGGTTCCTCTTTGGGGAAGGTAAGTAAACGTAGTTTATATTATTGTTGGATGCTTAATAAAGTTTTTCAAATCACAGCAGGCAACAGCTTCACCTTTTTAGGGTATTTGAAAAAATCTCGAATGAGGATCTAACACTTAGTAGTATGAATACAAAGGTGCAATAAAACACCAACTTTTAATCACGATACGAATGGACATCTTCTTTTTTCCATAAACAGGGCCAAGTGTCCATTTGAAAAATATTGCTAAGTATATGTAATAGGAATCTGTCTATAAAACTCTATAGGACATTAGAGTTCAACCACCAGTAACAGTGACAGAAACATGCACCTGATTCCCACCCTGCCAATAGGCATCGCTTTAAAGTTTTTCTCGGGGAAAATCAAAAGCTACATGAATCTTTTGTGTAAAACAGAGCATGGGCTTAATTAATTAACCACACAAAAATTAACTTAATGTGTTTGTTAGGAAACTTATAACCAGTTACCTTTAGTCTTTTTTTCTGGCAGTTCTGGATTTGGTCAGTAGAGGGTCACTGTGTAAATATAAAAAGAAAGCAGACATGTCGCAAGCCTCTTATGACTTGGAGTTTCCCCAGAGTAGGCCCAGATAATGTGATATTAGATTCTGTTATAGATCACTCCAGGCGTGATAGATAGGAGTAGGGTATCTAGTGAGCAGCCCGAGCTCCAACGAGGTGATTAGTAAGGACTAGAGTCCTGGGTATACCACCCTAGAATAGGGGCATATGCCAGACATAGGGGTATAAATTCCACTACAGTGACCGAGATCTGGTGGTGTGCTATAACAAGCTAATTGTTATTTAATGCTGTTTCTGGTTTCCTCTGGTTTGTTGAGTTATTTATGTGATATCTGTGCCATTGCTATGTCATCTCTATTGTGCTACTTGAGGGGCCCCACTTCTGATAAATAAGAGTCTTGTGCATATAGATCCGGATAAGGCTGACAGTCTCTGGAGTACCACCCCCATTTTACTATCGCCTTCATGTCAGTGTGTATACAAAAATTTGTAATGTGTGATAGTATGTAACTTGTGCTGTTCCAGAAGATATGAATTGTTTCTTCTCAAATTATAACTAATTTTTTATTCATGTACAAAATGTGTGCTTCTTTGCACTTGTATTACCCCACCACCCACCACAAGGGTACGCTATGTTACAACACCACTGGTGACTATGAGGGTCTTGATGGGCCCAGTATTTGGGATATCTGACCAGTAGCTGATTAGTCACATGACTGTATACAGATATGCGAACTGGAGCTTTAATACGTAGACTTAATGATAGGCATTTATCATAGGCTTTCCTTCAGAATGTTTAATGATTCCCCTGCTAAACTGTTTAACTCTGTATCTGTTGATTTCTATGGATTATTGATCTTCACTAGATTTATTTATCTCAGGCAGTTTCACTACGGCTCATCAGTGATATATTGTCCGTATTGATACTATGCTTACAGTGGCAGAAGGCATTAATCTTGTTATTAAGATCTTATTTCTTTAGGTATGTGGTATCTGTTAGCAGGCATCAAGCAGTCAGCAGGCATTCTCTCCTTTCAATATACCACCCTCCAAACCATGTTTCCATTTACCTACTGACTCTCCTGGTCTTTGGAGGAATGACGTTACTGTGCCAAACCATCCACAGTAATAAGGGTTAATTACCACAATCTTAGATCTGTTTTTTTTTCTTCTCTCTGGCCTTCCTATACCTTGTTTTTATGCCTCTGGAAGTTTTACCCTTTAAGGGTGAGGCAACAGCTAAGTCTTAAAAATATTGTCAATCACCCACTCCCAACCCCTCCCCCTGATACACTACATGTAGAAACTGTCCATGTCGGTCTTTCTAAGGCTGTCAGCATTTAGTCATGAAAAAGCTTATCTGTTGCTCTTTCTGCGCCTGCAGCTAACACCCAATCCTGCACCCACCCACCCCCCACACACAAGACATACAGACATTCCCATTCATCTACACATAAGATAAAATGTTACTTGATTCAAGCAGTGCTTCCAGCTCCCAGTGCTGATTACCTTCCCATAGCAAAGCAGTTTCACTTTCAATATAGCACCAAAACCACTGGGTCAATGCTATTGGCTGTAGGGGTCACAGATCATCTCTGCTGCACATGCTCCATTCTAGGACATGAGGCGATCTTTGTGACAAGGAGCCCTAATACAAAAATGGATCAAGCTCTGGCACCACTAAAAATATAGAAAAGGATAAAAGCAAGTCATCATTTTTTACTTTAGTGTCCATTAAATGCATTACAAAGTAATATAGTTGTATAACATTGTCCAGGATCTTAAAACTGGTTGATGATACATTACAGACAGTCATGTGGAGATGGACTAGAACCGAACCTGAGTTCAAGCCGAACTATTCGGTTCGAACGGAACGGACTTCTCGAACTATCCAAGACCCGGATTTTCGATATTTTCCTGGACTTTCGGTAATTACCGAATGTTCGAACGTTCGAGGCATGCAAATGCGGTAAAGTGTCTATTAAAACACCAACACGCGAGTAAATATCGAATATCAAATCCGCTATAAATGTCTATTATACCTATACGCGAGTAAATATTAAATTCTTGAATCCGTGAGTCATTCATGGGATAATTATCCTGTTCGCAACAGAGCTCGAAAGTAGCGTACGTGAGTAAAACGAGTTTTTGAAAGTCCTGGCTATTCGAACATGTTCCCCAGACCATTTTCCAGGTCCCACGCCATTTACATTAAGTTACCATTGATTTTTAATTGTATTTCATTCGAGCTTTTCAAACTATTTGACTCCCATTGAACTTTAATGGGTCCGTTTTTGAACTTCTCCATATAGTTCGAAAGTTTGAAAACGGACCGAACTTTCAAAGTTCGGCCATCTCTACAGTTAGTTAAAAAACATCTCAGAGGAAAAGAAGAAAAGTGACGAGACAGTCTTGATAAAACCCCTTAATTCATTGCTTGTCTCTTCTCTTCCTTCCCACCCCATGTCTTCGTATATAGGCAGTAGGATGTTTGAACTTCGCAAAATCCGTCCGCTTGAGGATCCCGAATTTTCGGAAAAATTAGAATTTTTTTAATATTCAAAATACAAGATCCCTCGTAATTTCGAAAATTTTCGAAAACCCGTATGTAAGGCAATTAGAGAATCCTTGTATTTTCGAAATTCGAATACGTGTTTTCGCGTATTTCCCGAAAATTTCGAAATACGAAATCCACGAATCTGAAGTAAGGAGGCGGGGATCCGTTCGGTATCCGCGAACCCATGGTCACCTAATAGGCAGGAAATTACCATTGTCCATTAACAACAATTGGCATTAAAATTACCCTTTGTCCTTCTTTGAAATTGGTAATGAGGAGACAGGTACACTTTCTCCCTGTCTCCCATTGTGGTCCCTAAGCCCACATGATCTTACTTACTGCAGAATCACTCGCTTTTTGATTTACGCTCCAATTCCCATTTTCCCCTCCTTTTTTCTCGCTCCCTGTGAAAGACTGCTGGTGGATCCCGTTCACCACTTGTTCTTCGTACACATCTTTGACTGATATTACAAACCCGCTATTAAGATGGTTTCTTGACCCATATGTTTGGGCAGGTATCATGCAGCAATCAGGGTCATAGTCTCAAAGTTTACGTTACTTCGTTTGATGTAAAAAAAACTGACTGTAGTATTTTGTCCTAGGTCGTGTTGTGAGTATATAAAACTCGATGACTCAACTTCACTTTGAGGTTGCAGCATCACTTTATGGTGTCCTAGGTCAGATACTTCATAATTGAATAGTGTTTGAGGCAAAGACCTCTCTGCAGTTCTCCCAATCTCTAGGGATTCTACTTAATTAATGTCCTTGTCAATAGTCTTCCATAATCTACAATGTGAAATGATCTGAAAAGAGATATATAAGGGTCTGGCGCCCAACTTAAAATGCATGTCTAACTTTAAAACAAAATCTGGTGACTTATCTAATATCTTCCTGCAACCCAACTGCTATTTTTACCAGTAAATAACATGAATTTTAACCAGATATTTAATGGTATGTTTACTTCCGTTCTGCCTCCTCTCCTCTACTCAATAAGCTTTATATATACTTGAATCTTCAGTGTGGTGAGGTATGCAGGACAAACAATAGTCAATTATTGTTTGTGATGTAGCATTCACGACGACGCCTTGATTAACTGCTTCGCAGATAGGAGGTAGACAGCTACTGCTAGTATGATGAATAATTAATAATTAATATCCTGATTAATAACACTCAGATAATGTGCTAAATAAATGAGTTGGGGGCTGGAGGCATGGAATCCATGTTACATGTGAGCAGTTTTTTGTTTTAAAGGATGGGCATGCCCTTAAATATGTCTATATACTCAGAATCTGTACAAATAAATCTTGATTTTCCTGATTTGCATTACAATACAATAAAACCTTCCTACAATGTCTAGTACGAAACCAGTATGTATGTTTCCTTTATTCATTACAGTATTTGATAGAAAAAAGAAGAAGTCTAATCTTAGTCCTGGAAAATCTCAATGCTATTCATCACTTTATACAAGAGATTCCCCCTATGGGAGTTTAGCAAGCACGATAGCATGGCACGGCCAACCCATACACTGTAAAAGACAACCATTAGCTGCATCTACTGAGACTGTTAACTATAATTTGTGCTTTTATTTTCCAGTCATGGCAAAAGTTATGGCTTAGGCATTTTATGAAATGGCTGCTTCCTTTCCAGTTTTAAAAACCACTTATTATTTTCAATTTTAAAAAAGCAAAATACACTTGGGGATACAGTTTCCCTTTATGCAATTAAAAAGCAAAATTATTTATTTATAGATCAGGTTTTCTTAAAGGGTGTGTCTGTTCTGAATCCCAGAGGTGTGTCTTAAAAAAATTAGAGGTGTGTCTAAAGAATATAGAGGTGTGTTTAGAAAAAGCCAGAGGTTGTGTCTAAAGAAACTAAATGTGTGTCTAAAGACAGCCAGAGGTGTGTCTAAAGAAAGCTAGAAGGTTCTAAAGAAAGCCAGAGGTATGTCTAAAGAAAGCCAGAGGTTGTGGTCTAAAGAAAGCTAGAGGTGTGTCTAAGAAAGACAGAGGTCTGTCTTAACAAATCTAGAGGTGTTTCTAAGAAAGCCAGAGGTGTGTTATCAGAAAGCCAAGGTGTGTCTAAAGAAACCAGAGTGTGTCTTCACAAAGCCAAGGCGTGTCTAAAGAAAGCTAGAGGTGTACCTAAAGAAAGCCAGAGGTCTGTCTTAACAAATCTAGAGGTGTGTCATCAGAAAGCCAGAGTGTGTTCTAAAGAAATCCAGAGTTGTGTCTTCACAAAGCCAGAGGTGTGTCTAAAGAAATACAGAGGTGAGTTTGGAAAAAGCCAGGTTGTTCTAAAAAAAAACTTAAAGGTGTGTCTAAAGAAAGCTAAAGAAGTGTCTAAAGAAAGCCAGAGGTGTGTCTAAAGAAAGCTAGAGGTTTCTAAAGAAAGCCAGAGGTGTGTCTTCAAAAAGCCATAGGTGTGGTCTTAACAAAGCCAGAGGTGTGTCTAAAAAATACAGAGGTGTGTCTTAACAATCTAGAGTGTGTCTAAAGAAAGCCAGAGGGTGTGTTATCAGATAGCCAGAGGTGTGTCTAAAGAAAGCCAAGGTGTTATCAGAAAGCTAAGTGTGTCATCAGAAAGCCAGAGGTCGTCTTAACAATCTAGAGGTGTGTGTCATCAAAGCCAGAGGTGTCTAAAGAAATCCAGAGTTGTGTCTTTACAAGCCAGAGGTGTGTTCTAAGAAAGCTAAAGAAGTGTCAAAGAAGCCAAGGTGGTCTAAAAAATAAGCAAGGTTTCTAAAGAAAAGCCAGAGGTGTGTCTTCAAAAACCCATAGGTGTGTCTTAACAAAGCAGAGGTGTGTCTAAAGAACCACAGGGTGTGTCTCTTAACAAATCTAGAGGTGTGTCTAAAGAAAGCCAGAGGTGTGTCTAAAGAAAGCCAGAGGTGTGTTATCAGAAAGCTAAGGTGTGTCATCAGGCCAGAGTCGTGCTGTAAAAAATCTAGAGGTGTTCATCAGAAGCCAGAGGTGTGTTCTAAAGAATCCAGAGTTGTGTCTTCACAAGCAGAGGTGTGTCTAAAGAAATACAGAGTGTTGTGTTTAGAAACCAGTAGTGTGTCTAAAAGAAGCTAAAGAAAGTGTGTCTAAAGAAAGCCAGAGGTGTGTCTAAGAGTGCAACATGAAACGGTTGTGCTAAAGAAATCTAAGGTTTCTAAAAAAGCCAGAGGTGTTGTCTTCAAAAAGCCATAGGTGTGTCTTAACAACCAGAGGTGTGTCTAAAGAATACAAGGTGTGTCTAAAGAAAGCCAGAGTGTGTCTTCAAAAGCCAGAGGTGTGTCTAAAGAAATACGATGTGTATTAACAAATCTAGAGGTGTGTCTAAACAAAGCCAGAGGTGTGTTATCAGAAAGCTAGAGGTGGTCTAAAGAAAGCCAAGGTCTGGTCTTAACAATCTAGAGGTGTGTCATAAAAGCCAGGGTGGTCAAAAAAGATCCAGAGTTGTGTCTTTACAAAGCCAGAGGTGTGTCTAAAGATACAGAGGTTTGTTTAGAAAAAGCCAGATTTTTTGTAAAGGTTCTCATTCATCCGTCATGGTACTGTTGTTTTAGTTTAAATCAACTGACTTAAAGTTCGCTATTCATTCTACTGGATCTCTCAATTCAAATGACTTGTTCAAGAATTGGCAATTAATACCCAGGTTCAAGACTGGTTCAAGAGAGGTGTCAAGGAGGCCATTTACGTGAAAATAAAGAACCAAGCCTAAATAGAGGTGGGGGGGGGGGGGTTTCCACACCAACTGTCTGCCCATGTACAATGCTTTTTTGACACCTTATTCTGGGCAGTTCCTATAACACCTCCTGCACAATGCATCACACCCTACCTGGCTGTGATATCTCTAATTGGTACACATTCCAGGGTACATAATTGCCAACAGATCTGTACAAGTCATTCTGAATTGAGAAAGCCATGATGATCTAGCGAAACGTCTTCAAAAACTAAACTCAAGTCCAGTTTATCTAACTGAATGCAACGATATACCCAGAGTAAGGTGTCAAAACAGCATTGTACTGTCAATAGCAGACAGTTGTTGTCAACCCCCCCCCTCTATTCAGTCTCGGTTTCTTTTATTTTTACAGAATTAGCCTCTTTGACACCTTTTCTGGAACCAGTCCAGTTGCTTTGCCAGATGTTGACATTACATCGTCAAAGGTATGTCCTTTTTCCTTAAGATGGGCAGGTACATGGCTGAGTCCTGACCCGAGAATTTGGCTTTTGTGCTGGGCCATACATTGTGGTGCAGCTGCTGATTGGTCTCCCACACATAAAAATCAAAGAGTCCACCCAATGATAACAGGATACACACTCAACTGAGCACAGCTGGTACATAGATGACACTTTTGTATATTCACAGCTGCACTGTTTTTTAAGTAAACCCTCACTGTCATTGCTTAGCTACAAGAAAACTATTTATAATGATTAACCAAATGCCAGGTGATTGTTTATTTATACCGTTATCCTAATTTAAATTATTTATGTACATGTGCAAAATGCATGTATGATTAAGAATACCATGTTGGTTATTTTCCCTATTTGATGCACTACCATGTGTCTGTCTGTATAGCGCTTAAGTGATTCTTCTTTTGCTATGGAACTCTCCTCAATTTCGACTTGTCTTCATCAAATGTTCTATTCAGGGCCAATTTTTCTAGTACATTGGGGCCCAACCTGAAGCACACTGGGGGTCGCACTCTAAGTCCCCCATGCGGTTACTGGGTGGCAGTGTGAGCTCTGCCCCCAATCCACTCAATTCCTGCCCAGGAACATCCAAACCCACCTCCAGTGTGACAAGCTCCTCCCCTGTTCCCATCCACTCGCGGGTCCGTGGGCTGGGTATCACAGTTCTATGACTATCAGTCAATATGGCCTTACAGAGGGAGTGATTAACTTATTGAATTCACTTAGCGTCTGGATCTCTATCACATACTACCGAACGTAAACAAAATGTCTTTAAAAAATATAAACATTTTATTAATTACTGTAATCATTGTGATTCATTGTTTTCCTCGTGCAACAAAGAATTACAAAATATTTTTTGTAAGGCATATACATTTTATTATTCTCTTCATTATAGGTATATTTTATTTATCATCAGAAAACATCAAGTGTGTCTTTTTTAACTGAACACTACACTTATGTTGGACGACCTTTCTAGGCAATGTAGGTTGCTGTAAACAGCAGTGCTAATGGAGAATATTCACAATCGAAATGATAATGGGCAAATACAGATTTTATACACCATCTGGTGCAAACGTTACATCTGGTGTTATTACTGCTTTCAAGGGCTGTTTTGTAGCAAGAACAAACAAGACTGGTAGGAAATCATTTCTAATTTTTTTATGTTTTTATGGTAGGTGAAGATATTTCAGAAACATTGCTGTGATTAAGAGCAAATATCAGAAAAACAGAATGAAACAGCACTTCAAGGGAAACACAACTGTTACTGTGTTCCAGAATGACTATTGCAGCATCTGGTCTTATGGGTTCTTAAAGTCTGAGGAGCACTTGTTTCTATAGAGACGTCTGCCTTTAATTTCATTTAGATGAGGTGAAAGCTCCATTGGTAGGAACCTTCTGTGATTCAAGAATATGGACTAGTTTCACTTAAGGGTACAACAATATATAGATCCTTCCTATTCTGTAAAATAATTGACTCCCACCCTATAATTTAAATACACTTATTTTTGCTCATATACATACAGAGGTGGTACAACCCCTCTAATCCCATGGTCACAGAAATCCAGATGTAATGTGGAACAAATGCGGGAGGAGCACACTCACAATGGTGGAAAACATCTGACAACACTTTTCGGGACTAACTTGTCTCTTCCTCTCTACCCTGCAGAAGGGACAAGGTAGTTCCGAAACGTGTATGTTTTTTCCCCCCCAAAATCTGAATGTTCTGTCTGAAACAGGCAGATTGTTCGGGAATGTCAGATTGAATTTTAAGTGATTATAAATAGTTTGAGGTTTTTTTCGTTAATCCTCGAAAATAGCCTCGAACATTTGTAAACCTCAAAAATAAGTTTGGAAACTCGAATAGTATTTCTAATCGTATTTTCGAGGAGTATCGAAGATTCAAGGCTATTTTCAAGGATTATCAAATATAGCCTTGAAGTTTCAATGCACTCCGGAATCCCGATAGTATGTGCCGTTTTCCGATTTTGGGATTTTCCAGAGATCCATAAATCTGAAAACGGAACGAAGCTTACCAGTTTTCACTCATCTCTAATGTATACTTACAACTATTTCATCCCTTTGGGTCTTGTAACAAACTGCAGACTAGAATAATACTAAGTGAAACCATGACAGAACATGATTTATTATTTAAGATGAGGATTTGCTTTTTTTTAAAAGTTGGGATTGAGAAAAAATTTTCCATAACAACAACATTGCAACAGAGGATGTATTTATTAAATGGAGACTGGAATTATTGAGGCTGTTAAGGCTTCGCATCAATAATTAAAACACATGATAGAGGCCATCTTATTGAGCCCTGAAAAAAAATATTTTTTATCAAATTTCCACTTGAAAGAGAGCTAGAGAGAATTTAATGGGGAAGTGTTTGAAAGTGATATTAAAAGTGAAAATAAAAACCATTTCTCTGGAAAAAGAAGTCATTTTGGGGTTGAATGGACAGACGTTTTGGCAATACATCAGAAAGGCTTACTGCATTGCCACATATCCTGAAATAGATTTGTTTTCAGTAAGATATACAGTAAATCTAAAAACATTGCTTATGAGAATGACTTTAAAGGGACAGTTTCAGTGGAAATTATTAATATTTGTTAAATTGATAGTTTGTGTAATGCGTTCTTAGTTATTCTACATATTCTCTCCCATTTTGAAAAATCTGTTAGTTTCATACCCTTTGCTTTCTCTGCTGTTGACATAGTGAGCTGCCATTTCAGGTTCTAACGGTCCTTCTTCTTCCCAGGATGCACCACTTCCGTGAATGTTCCTAACAGTAATTTCTACTGATGGCTGTTGGGTGGGTCATCATGTTCAGATCTCTACTGAGCAACTTATCAACTCAGCTGGGCGCTGGCAACGGCAAGAACCATAACGGTCTCTACTAGGGGTCCTGCAAACAGAAGTTCAGTATTTTGGTTGCATTTATTTATCACACAGACAAAATGCTGAATTGGCAGATTAAGGTCATTGGGATGAAAAAATACTGCTCTTTTTCTGAAAGAACATGCATTTGCACTGAACTTCCCCTTTAAAAATAAATAAGCTTAGGTGATTCCCCATGTAATGAGAGCCTGAACTGCTGTATTTTTAACCTAGCAATTTTAACAGTTGCCTAAAAACGTATGTGTTTGTCGATGATGCACCTATTTTTTTTTTTTTATTCCCATGTTCGACGCTTTTGTAGCACCTCCCTGTGAACCAAATCTTTCAAATTTTTGAATTTTTATTTTTAAAGGGAACTAAAGTTTAAAAACAACTTGGCCTAGAAACAAAACCCATAATGCATGTTCCATAATGTACCTGCTCAGTCACATTAATCTATTACAGTAAAGATGCATGGTTTTTACAGTAAGTGTCCCATAGAGACATTTTTGCTACTCCTTCTGTACCCACTGGGTACTGCCCATGCTCAATAGCCATGACTTAGGGACTAAGACTAAATAGCAACTCTCTCTATTTTGTATGTATACTAATTATATTTCATTTACATTAGATTCGAAATAGTAATTCACTTTCATGGGCATTAAAAGCTGTTCAAATAGATTTAGAAAGCCTGGCAGGGTGGCGCACAAGAATTAACACTGTTCTCAGGCAATAATTGCATGTGTGTAGCCACTTGTTAGGGCATGATTTGTTGATTAGTCAGGCCTCGACAAACATCTAAACATGGGCGATTATCCCCAAATGGCTATTCGCTGCCTTGGATGTTGTGCGCCAATCATGTGTGTATGAGGTCTTACACTTCAACTGCCATTCAATTGCCTTATTATCATAAATTCTTCTCCTGTGTGCATCTTAGCTGTAATTGGAAAGTTAATGGTTGTTATGTGTGAATTTCATGGTGGGAAACACTCCTCTCAATGGTGCCTCATAATGATTACTGAGCATGCTTCCCTCACAGATAGTCAGCCTGATAAAGGAGGTATCAGTTTAAGAGAGGGTGGGAATACTGAGCTTGATTAAAACACGTACTGGATTAAAACATGCAGCAAACACACACTTTAAAATTAATGCTGCTTGTATGTATTTAATTATAGATTAAGGCAAAGTCATTTTTACATATCCTTGGAAACAGGGTGCCAGGCCCATGAGGTGGGCTCCAGAAACTTTCAAATGAATGTCTGTACCAAGCAATTATGAGGGTACCAAGCCATGCAGCCATAAAATGGCAAAGAGTACTTGTGGAAAAAGCCAAGTATTTTCTCTAGGCTAACTACGGTAAACATAATTAGGATCAAGTTGCTTTATTTCATAGAATGTGTTTGGGATTCACAGCTCTGAACACCTTTTGTCTAAAATGACATACCACCCATTACCTCCCTAATAGCTTTTCATGATGGTATCTTCCTATTTATGTAATTACATATAGTTTGCGTAGGCATTGGCTCCTTGTCAATAATGTAAACAAAGGCCTTTTGTGGGCGTAAATGCATTGTGCTGCTGCACTGTGTATGCAGAACATATCTTGTCTCTCTTGTCAAGTTACATAGCCTCCATTTAGAACTACATTTTGCTTCCAATTAGACACAAACCAAAGAGGTAGGGTAGCATTTTAACTGCTCCCATTATAAGAGTTGGAAATACCATCATTCTCAGGTAAAAGCAGAAAAAAAATTATGTGAAAAATAAAATAAGGGGACAAACATGTGATATTCTGTAAAGATATAATAAGGGAGAAAATATTAAAAGGTAGAGGACATAAAAGGTGGATAGGAGTTTGGAAAACTTGGGAAAACTAAGCAAAACTTTTTACAATGATGGGGACTTGTCTAGTTATGTATTTGTGAAACATTTTCTTATACATCTTTGGCTGGTTAAGGGGAAATGAATGAAAGACCATCTTTGCTTTTCCACAATATTATTTATTTTCCCCTTTAACAATGGATCTGCTTTATAATAGAAGAAACAAAGAGCCATAAAACCATTAAGATATTTACAATCACATTTGCTTTATTTCACGTGTATCTCTTTGATTCATCACTCTGCGCTCTACAAACAGTACTTTGTTCATGGCTATGGTGTGCTTATTGGAACACTTAACAGAACGTTTGCTCCGAGAGGTCATTGATTTCTCAAAGTGAAGGAGAAATTCTTACAATAGATATGAAGTGCTTTGTTATTATAAAATATTACGTGTGAAAATCTTTAAAAATAGAGCAAGTTTGTAGTTTACGATCGTTTCCCTAAAGCTTTTATAATTTTGTTCTTACATTAAATAGGAAAATAAAAGAAAAGTCTTGGTCAACAGAGTCACATCACAATTTTAATGTACTTGGTATGAATCTGGAACCCAAAGGAATGTCATTTTCTATTTTCTTTGCAAAGGCTAACTGGTTGGAATTGCTCTAGAGTTTTCCATGAGAATTAAGCCTGTCAAACTCAAATTGATACAAACCACAGTCCTTCCAACACCCCAAGACCACAATACTTATCTGTTTTCCTGATGCCCCTGAACGGAGATAATCCTCTTCTTCACCCTTACCAGCCAGGTCCAGAAAGTTCATGTCTTCTCTGATGTATTGACTAGATCGAACAGCAGAAGAGAGCTCCAGATGCAGATGTAAGTCATTGGCCGAGATGTCACCATCTTGCTCCATAACTTAAGACTGCTACCTGTAAAGACTAGGAAAGAAGCCTCTGGAGTTCATGAAGAAGAATCTCACCTTTCAGGGACATCGGGGAAATGGGTTAGTATTGCAGTCTTGGATGGGGGGGCAGTTTTGTATTAACTTTAGTTGGGGGTGGAATTGCTCTTTAAAAGTACTTACCTTGTTGTCTCCCACCTCTTTCTGCAGCCTTTAATCCCATAAAGGTTCCAATTGTTCTTGTCATTCTGTCACGTGACCAACATAGCAGGTGAATGAAACACATTATTTGTCATGTGCCAGACTATGCTAATAAGAATAATTTCCAAAATTGAGATAAAAAACGAGAAGAACAGTAGAATCTAATATAGGATCTAGGTACAATAGGTCCTCCGACTGCATCCACAAGTCCATTTTCTAATGGCAACACAACAATTTTTAAATATTAAAATAAACATGCCTGCTCAGTATTTTGTTCCACCTTTATTTTCTGGCGACCTGCACGTTTTTGCTGAACATATGGATTAGACAGATTTGCAGCTCTAAATTTCAAGCAATGTTTTCGAGATCAGATTTGACCTTTTTGTAGAAATCTGCAGCCTTACATATGGTGATGGAATAATTCGATAAACTTATGAAAAATTCATCTATCTGATTTTTGTTTTATAAGGTAATTGTTAAAATGCATTAACGTCTAACAATGTCAACTATGGAACAGGTTTACTCAATCTAGAGGAATGGGTAACATTGCTTTCAAAGGACCAATCCTTGTATTAAATGTACATTTTATTTTGTTACTTCTTACACGTTCATTACTATCATAGATACTTTTAAAAACGGTATGGTTTTTGCTCCACCCTCATGGTCCGGGGGCCTAACCATTGGGAAGACATGTTCTGCAAGAAGCGCTTCTTCCCATTATGGATCCCAGAGTGATGTGGTGGTGTTTAGACAATACAGTTGTCTTTAAAAGTAAGTGCTAAATAATACTAGCTGTTTATAAATTTAGGCACAGGGCGATAAAACGTTGATGCAGTAATGCTGTTTAATGTTGATGAAGTTAACATAAGATGAAACAATTGGGCTTAAAGGGGAAGTTCAACTTCCCAACGCCACAACACTTGTAGATAAACAACACCCATAGATCCTTATCCTTACTTATCTTATTCAAAAAGATCCATGAAGTTACGAAACCCTCCAAATCTCTTGCATTAGTTTACTCTTCCTTTTAACAAGCACCATAACTGAAGGCTGCTACCCACCCGGAAACAACAAAAGAAGACTTACTGGGGCCAGCAGAGAATTGGAAGATTTCCTTCTTCATGGACCTCGTAGAATAAGGTAAGTATTGTGATCTTGGGTGGTGCTCTATAAGGGAACTTTGAGTCATGCTGTTTATCGGACAGCATTTTGAGTGATTTTAGCTATTTCCTTTTTACATATCTCTCTTACATCACTTACATTCCTATACATTGATTTGTGTAGGAATTCATTATACCATTCACACTACTGCATTTCATTCATAACACACTCAATAAAAGTCTATATAAAGGGGGGGTGCATAAAAACACACATTTGGATTGTATGCCAAGGGCATGTCCAACCATCTTACATCTCAGCTCCAAATGGAAAATGAAAGAGTAGGAGCTGTCTTCCTCAGTGAAAGGTTTTCCGCTTTCCAGTGGCATGTGCAGAGAGCCCTTTCCCCCACTCCCTCCATCCCTCTGTAGCCCTTTTGCTGCTAATGCCCTACCTCTTAAACTATGATAGGGAACCTTATCCCATCCCCAACCTCTATGTTTGTTTGTTTAAAATAGCTGCAGAACTCTACTACAATCATTCGTTCCCTGGTGTTCTGTATTGCAGAAGCTGCGTCTTGATTGGCTGCCTCTCAGCCAATCAAGACGCAGCTGCCGGTACAGCCCCCTGCTTGCAGTTCTGGAAAGTAGAGGGCAGAGATCAGAGCACCAGAGGTGTTGTAAGTAGAGTTCTGAAGCTTTTTTTTTAAAAAATAGCTTTTAAATAAACGGACTTAGCAGTTGGGGGTGGGTAGGGTGCCCTACCATATGTTAAAAAATATTTTGCAGGTGGACACGCCCTTTAAACCAAAACAACTAGAGATGAAAATCAGTGATGAAAGTGAAGAAACACGTGTTTTCCTAGTTACACCACTGACTACCATCACTAATAAATAATATATACACAGTAAATAATTTTTTAGGCTGATTGATGCTGTCCCCCCAAGGAACACTGGAAGTACCTCTGTATTTACCCACATCCCACACAAAATCTACTGCAGGAGTGTGAATGTTTGTTTTAGTTCTATGACATCAGAGAGTTACAAATATAAGCTATCATGTGTAGTTTTGTATTGTACCCAAGTCATTTAATGTGTTCAGCTACTACTGACTAAAAACACGTCCCTTTGAGGAACTTACTTGCATATATTTGGTATAAAATAAGTAGTTGCAACTATTCAACTTATTTTTTTTATTATCAGGATCTCTTCATCATATTTAACAATCCCAACATCCAAAAACAAAGGGGGTTATTCAATAAAAGTTCTTATCGTTTAAAATGGTGCTAATTTGCCCCAACCAATCAGATCTTATTTCACTTTGAAAGTTAACATCTGATTGGTTGGGGCAAAATTAGCACCATTTTAAACGATAGAACTTTTATTGAATCTCCCTGAAAGTTTTGTTTTAATACAAAGATCATACAGTGACCCTGTGTTATCTCTAATTGACTTGTACAGGTGCAAAACTGCAGAGTTGAAAACTTACTGCAGTGGGAAATGTTAACCTTTGAAGTTTCCATTATTATTTATAGCAGACACAGCATTTAGCAAATTTAAACAGAATCCACGTTCATTTATACTCTGATATCTGCATCATAAAACATATCTTCTGCACTAGACTGTCCGCCCTTCAGCTCGTGGACTAAGGATTTGCACCTTTTAGATGCTTCATGTAATATAATATTACATGCATTTTTTTTTTACCTAAAAATACATTACATTGGGGGAGGATCTTATTGGAACTCTTGTTTTCCAGCAGAGAGAGCTTTATATGTTCTCCAAGATTCCATCATTTTGACTTGAGCATATAAAACAAATACTCACGGTTATGTATAGGTATTATGACTAATAACCCATTACATTAGTTCTATTGCAATCACATTATTTCTGCAGTCTTATCTGTTTCCAGAAAGAGATGCTCTATCCCTTAAAGAGCCTAAAAAACAAACAGGGCGATGTGACTACTTATGTAACTACGTTCCCACATGAAGTTGTTTGCATGTTGGTACTGCATGGGTGGGTAGTTAGCATTGAATTTCTCGTTACATAGCAGTGTAAGCCTTGCGTTACTCCAGATTTATTTAAATTGAAAATTGTCCTTTTTTAGTTTTATTAGAAGATAAACTATGGATTCCTAAAGATATTCTCAGTAGGTCTCTAATGACCGTAATTATTTAACTCTAAGCTCTCTGGGGAATATTTAAAACCCACCGTATGGAAAAAGCCAATACCTCTGGTTTATAATGGCCATAAAGTAACACTGGTTTTCACAAATTTACAGTCATGGCCTAAAAATATATCTCTGCGGACATTCTATGGCTGATACTGCGCAGTAGGTATTTTGCAAAAATCACATCAACAATCTTTATAAATATGACCACCTATTTAAATCCTAGTTAATAATGTCCTCAACTTAGGAACTCCTGCAGTGCGTTTCTAAATTCCTTGATAAATTAAAGACCCCCTGATAATGCGAAGTGGATGTGCAGCCGGATCCAATCACGAACGACGCGTTTCTCTTTTTTTTGTTCCTCGGCACAATACCTTTTTATCTGCAGCAAATATGTGGCCACTTATGGGTCCACTTGCAACTCTGCTGTTTGCAATGGATTCTAAATGTTAATGAAGGCTCTTCAAGTTTGTAGTGGAAACTAATTAAATTATTATTGTTAGTTGGGTTTTTTTGGTTTTTATTTTTTGCAGATTGCCCAGGTGTGACTCATTATCCTAATTAAAAACATGTGTGACAAGCAATGACAGTAGAACAGCTGTGACTTAAAAAAAAGAAAAAAAAAAGAGAAATCGGATCTGCGTAACTCAAGTTTCATCTCCAAAACAGCAAGTGGTTGGACTTGGCTTTACTTTTTACTACGCATACTTTCCGATTTGGTTTTCTTTAAGTTAAAGCTTTAAAAAGTGGAAGCAAGTTTGAAATTTTGTTCTTTTTTCTTTAAAGGACAACTCACTTTAAAAAAGAACTTTTAAAAATGAAAAACTACCTGGGGCAGAGATGTAGGACTGATTGCCCAATATTCATGTATATTCATTCGCCAGGTTAGTGTCCTGACTTTCCCATATTTATATAGTACTAAAGCACTTGGGAATCCTGGCAGAAGCAGTTTTGTGTCATGCTACCATAGAAACGATATTGGGAGGTAGGTATTATCAATCCTACCCCCCTGTCCCTGGTTGTTTTTATTTTAAACTGTTTTTTGATGTTTTTTTCACTTATACTGTATTTAGTATAGGTCTCTTGTAATGCAAAAAGTTACTTGGGGACATTTATATTCCCCTACTCGTGCGTAGGGTAAACTGAAATTGAAAATTTTAGTTGAAAGCTTCCCTAAAAGTAGAGATGGACTTTATGAGTTCGGACGAACCGAACAATTCAACTTGTATAACCCTGGAAAGTATTGTTCGATTTCAGTAACCCCAAATGTACGGATCGTTTTCGCTAACCCTCGAAAGTATCATTCGTTTTCAGTACCCTCGTTTTATGTTTCTATTTTCAAGAACCCTCGAAAGTATCATTCGGTAATCCTTGAATTGGCCATAACCCTTGAATGTATCGTGCCAAAACCCGACGATTATCCGCTCGTGTTTAAGAAGTGTTTTAACATGTGTTTTGGTGGTAGTGACATGTTCCCCAGACCATTTCCCAGGTGCCACTTCCTTTACAGCAAGTTACCATTGTTAGTTTATCTGTAAATCACCCAGACAAATCACTCAGGTTTCCAACTATCACTCCCCCATTACTTAAATGGGTCTGAATTCGAACTTTTGAACTACGGAATCGAAAATGGACCAAACATATGAAGTTGGGCCATCTCTACCTTAAAGTTAGAATTGGTACTGAATACCAGGGAAGTAAGGGTTAATGCAATAACTTAAATCTAAAAATGTACACTAGATCCACCCCTGGTGATAATGACTTTAGGTCCCTAGAGGAATCATGTGAGAATTTGCCTGTGTTTGGCTTAAATTTTGCCTCCTGGATTTGCATGATGGGTAAAGCGATCATTTTATTATTTATTCTACTGTTAATTTCTGTATTTACAAAACTTACTGTCACTTTCACAATGAAGCCCGAAGCAGGTAAATTCCCTAAAAAAACCATTTTAACTATAGAAAAGTTTCTAGTGCCAACAACGCAACCACCAAGGATGTTAAGAAAAATAATCCCTAAAACAATGTACTTGATGGATGAATTTTATATATATATATAGATGTAATATATAGATGTATTTTGCAATGTATAAATGTATCTATTGTTAACATGGTGGTGAAATTCTCACTTAACCTCTCTGTGAATAATGAACGCCTGGTGTTCACAGATAAACTTACCTACCAGCACTCCACTGGGGGCTTATTTCCAGACTAGACATCAAGCCTGTTACAATAACGGGTGCTAGAAGCCCAGAGTGCCCCCTTAGTGTCCCAAGCCATAGACCCCCTACTCAATGTGCCAAGTTCATAACCCCCTCCACGATGTCCCAAGGCCAAGTCCCCTCTTATATTCCAGGCCAGAGTCCCCTCTAGTATTCCAAGGCCAGAGTCCCCTCTTAGTATTCCAAGGCCAGAGTCCCCTCTTAGTGTCCCAGGCCAGAGTCCCCTCGTGTCCCAAGGCCAGATTCCCCCCTCTGTCCCAAATTCAGGGTCCCCCCTCTGTACCAAATCCCACCTCCCCTCTGTCCCAAATCCAGTCCTACCCCTCTGTCCCAAATCCAGGGTCCCTCTTCTGTTTCAAATCCGGCCCCCCCTATGTCCCAAATCCAGGGTCCCCCTCTATCCCAAATCCACCCCCACCCCTCTGTCCCAAATCCAGGGTCCCTCCTCTGTTTCAAATCCAGCCCCCCCCCCTGTCCCAAATCCAGGGCTCCCTCTGTCTCAAATCCAGGGCCCCCCTCTGTCCCAAATCCAGTCCCCCCTCTGTTCCAAATCCAGGTTTCCCCCCTCTGTCTGAAATCCAGCCCCCTGTCCAAATACAGGTCCCTCCTCTGTCCCAAAAACAGGGTCCCTCCTCTGTCCAAATCCAAAACCCCTTTTGTCCCAAATCCGGGTCACCCCCCTCGGTCCCAAATCCAGCCCCCCCCTCTGTCTCAAATCCAGGGGTTCTCCCTTTGTCCCAAATCCAGGGTCACCCCCTTTGTTCCAAGCAACCTTACCTTTGGTCTGTGTAATTGCTTGTTTGTCTCTTGTGTGTTTTCCTGTGTTTCTCCCAGTGGTCATAGGAACTGCAGAGACAATCTTACCATCTCCCTCTAGTGAGTCCAGAGGAACTGCAGTGACACACACACACAACCGCAGCATGGACACAGTTAGTCTCTTATTATACAGGATGATCAGCATGCTGTCTCATCTCACTTCTATCTTTAATTTTAGTGTGCTGCGCAAAGAATAGAAGCGCTATCTGCTAGAGAGAAAAGTCAAGTAGAGCGCCAATTGTCTGTTTAACCCAGGTGTTCTATTATTCACAGAGAGATGGGCAAAAGCTTCTCATCTCCCTGTGAATAATAGACACATTTGTCATTTGTGAAAGCGATGTCAACACCACACCTTCACTGACAACTAGCACCTGGAAGAGTGCGAGGGGCTGATTGCCTCAATTTTTTTTTAAATTGCTTTATAAAGTGTAACGGTGTCAGAGCCCTCCCATACATTTATTTGTATTTTAATTAGACATGCTGTGAAGGGGCGTAACAATTCTGTCTGCATTCAAAGCTAGCATGTGAGAAAACACTCCTCCACACACCCATCATCAACTTGATTATGTAAGCTGTATCCTAGCAACAGGACTGCTCTGTTTTACTGGCAGAGGAGGAGAGAGGTTGTACAGACATTCCCACCAGCCAATGACAAGTGTTATGTTAATCATGGCCCTGGGCCTTTTAGGAGGCGGGCTTTTAGCCCTCATCCTTGCTAATATTAAAGGAGGGCAACACGCTGTAAATGTGAGTGATTTCAGCGGCTAGAATGTGTGACATGTAATGGGGTGATGTTATTTTTTATACTGTTGTCCTTAAGATAAAATATCTTCACTATGAGCACTGGGGAGAAAGGTAGTATTGCAAAGATGGAGTTTTGGGGATGCTGAATGTACCTCAATGTTTGTTAGGTGGGTGACCATGCCCATTAACCAGTGCTGCTCTCACACTCTTTGAAGGGTTCTTCTAATACTGATGGGTCCTGATTTTATATGCTGTCTTGTGTTGAAGATTTTTTTTGATTCAGAGGATTTTTATGGGATCAGAAGGGATTTTTATTGGAGTCAGGGGGATTTTTATTGGAGCGAAAGGATTTTTATTGGAGTCAGGAGGGATTTTTTACCCTTCTAGGGTAAATTGGATATAGTTTATGGTATGATTTTTTTTTTAACCTTCCTCTGTATGACTTTAAATTAGAGGTTATTGATACAGTGATGATTGACTCTTTGTAAAACTGATGTAAAGGGCTGTGGAATATGGGCGATTCAACAAAAGTTCTTATCGATAAAAATGGTTGCTAATTTTGACCTAATCAATCAGATGTTTTTTACCATTGAAAGCTAACATATGATTGGTTTGGGCAAAATTAGCACAATTTTAAGCGATAAAAACTTTTATTGAGTCTTCCTTAATGTACTTTACGGATGCATGTCTTACACAGTTACAAACAACAAATGTTTTTAAACATCAAAATGCCTCCCAGAATTTCTTTCTCGGTAATTTTTAAATAAGAAAGTGATGTGTCTGATCTTTGTTTGTATGTATGTTCTACTTTATATTTCTATACTTGGGAGACACAGCACTGCACATTTGTATGACAAATGAAGAATACAAAGCTAAAAATATAAATAAGCAATACCTACATAAATAATTAATAAGCAATACCTTGTGTGTGTTCACATTCATGACAGTTCTCACATATCCTGTGTTATAAAAGGATCCTTGGAGTTTACAAGTAACTACACCTACCTCTGCTCTGCGCTCCTTACAGTACCTTTCCGGTTCCTGCAACGCAGTTATCACTTGAGATTTACTGAAAAATAAGGAGCCTCCATTGATATTTCATGTTTGCATCAGTTGCCCTAAGGGCAAGTCCAGCCCCAAAAAACTTACAACCCTATACGGTAATAGTTTGAATCTGAAATATATAAGTCTAACCTGAAATCCTGCACAATGTCCTGTTACCCCTGTTTCTACTTTCTAGTTCTTCCAGTTAGCAACTGTCAGTTATGGATTACATTTGACATCACAGCCAATGACTGAATGTTAATCCCCTGTCTGCCTTTTCTGAGCATGCCCAGGCTCAGTAAATGCTCAGTACAGGTTTCTAAATTGCTCAGTTTCCATGAGGCATCCAGAAGCATAGCAGGCATAACAGTAATGAATTCATAGGACAAAGTATGGTATATCAACATATTGAGGCCATGGAAATTTCACAGGCCCTGCAAGGTAAGAGTTACACCCACGTAACCCAATTTTAAATAGGGTAGTGTGGGTTTTACTCTTTTTTAGCAGCCTTTATTAGATCTCCCTCATAACCCAATCTAAATTTGGCTATAAAAAGTAAAACAGCTGTTCTTTAAATTTCTTCTTCTTCTTTTTAAATCCACCCATTTTGGCTGGTATTTTTTGAGCTAGAAACACAAATTTAATGCAGACACATGAACATATCTGTTATTCTTCTAGCTAATTAATTCATAGTTATCTTTAAATTTATGGAAATTCTTCGCCCATTCATTTGATTAGACCTGTAATTAAAGGCCCCCTGCCACTCTCTTAGTCAATTCACCTGTGTCACAGGCATAATCGATTCAGATTACCACTTTCTTGATAAGATACAGCAGTTTACTCTATGCATGGAGATGTAATAAAGGTTCTTATCGTTAAAAATGTGGTAATTTAGCCCCACCAATCAGATGTTACCTTTTAAATAGTAAATAACATGTGATTGGTTGGGGCTAAATTACCACCATTTTTAACTATAAGAACATTTATTGAATCTCCCTGCATCAGGGAGTTTCAATAAAAGTTCTTATCGTTAAAAATGATGCTAATTTTGCCCCAACCAATCATTTGTTAGTTTTCAAATGTTAATGAAATCTGATTGGTTGGGATTAGCAACTTTTATTGAATCACCCTGATGGTCTATGTTGAAGGGTGGGGTTATAGACTCCTAAAATGTTGATCTGGCGCTGGTCGGATAGGTGCCCTTTCTCACACTGATAATTACAATATAATCCAATTGGTCCATAGCCAAATGAAAGCTTAGTTTTAACATTACAACTAAAAGCCTGAATAGGACTTTGAACATGGAAAAACGATCTGTGTATCATCATTTTTCCGATCTTAGCCAAAGAAACGTGCAGGGGTAAGATATATTCCTAAACTCATATCCCATAATATGCTTATACGAGGATTTTTTTTTTTTTGCGTGTGCTATTTTTCATGGACACCTGCACCATTAAAACATGCTGAGCACGGAACAACGCAGCTTGTAGTAAACTTGTGACTTGAAATGACCTCTAGAGAAAAAAAAAAAAAAATCATCACAACCGCATATTGACGATACAGGACTATTTATATTATATCAGCAAGAACTGTTAAAGGTGCCCCAACCTCTGATTCATCTTTAATATCTTCTGTTTGCATATGCCTGATTGGAATTAATAGATAGAAATACAGAAATAGTTTTCTTGCCTCTATTCAATGTTCCTTTAGACCACTAGCAGGACCATGACCTGCTAGGATGGATGGTTTGATGATAAGCGCCTGAAAGATAGCAGTCAAAGAAACTGAAACACATTGTCCCTTAATAATGTCCATATCCTTCTTTATAAGAGACTAGAAAGACATGTTGTAAGCACAATTCGAGCCAGGAGGGATCAATGATTCTTTTGAAACCTACTTGTATTCCTGGTTTTACTGTGAAACGCTTTCTTTCATTACCTATGTGATCCAATAATAATTAGTGCTTCAAGCACACTTAGACCATAGAATTCTTCTTAAAGGGAAACTCAACCGATTTTATTAAGTACATGAAACCTAGCTATTTTACACTGGGAGGTGAGGATGCTTGTTCCCATCTCCCTGTGAATAAAGAATGCCAATTGTTCCCACCTCCCTGTGAATAATAGATGCCCGGGTAACAGTGATACACTTACCTACCGGCACTTCACTTGCACCCCCTTAGCTGAGAGACGTGCTCTCCTGATCACCCTCCTATCTTTTGTAATGGCATGCATCCATAAAAATGGGAGCACAATCGGGACATAGGGCCATCTGCTGGGGTGAACCCAAGTGGATCGCCAGTATAAACAGTATACCGGTGTTCTATTATTCACAGGGAGGTGGGAATATGAATCCCCTCCCTGTGAATATTAGCTACAGATTTCATGTACTAAATGAAGTACATAGAATCGGTTTAGTGTCCCTTTAAAATACAGATTATACCGAATCAGTCTACAGGGGCATGCTTCGGTATAGTTAATTAGGGAAGCAAAAAATAAATAAAAAGGAACCTTTTACCTGATGGGTAAGCAGGAAACCTCAGTAGGCTTGTTTAGTTGCTGATCGGGTATAAGATAAGAAAGGTGCTCTCTGGAGTCAAGGAAAGTTGAATGCATGTCCCAGATTTACAGAGATGCAATAAATCACTATATTCTGGCAATTCTCTTTAATGTGCAGTACCAATGTTCAATAGATCGTTTTAAAAAAATAGATCCTCTGATCAAAGGTAAACATGATGTTTTTGGCCATTAAATGGAGAAATGCACAGAGGACAATAGGAAATTCATAACGGATATCTCAAAATATCAAAATATGTCTGTCTGCAAGTTGTGATTAATACCAAGCAAGATATTAAAACTTGCACCAATTCTCATGCCATGAACAGCTTATATTGGGAATCACAGAATCCTTTACCTAGTACCGTATAGAATTTGATTTTAAATAAAGACATTCACCCATCTAGTCCAACCTACTCAGCAATAGAGATGGACTGAACTCGACCCGAACGCGATTCGAGCCACAACTTCGAGTTCGAACAGTCTCAGATTCTCGAACTTCCTGGACCCGGATTTCTTGGGCTTCGATATTTTCCGGGCTTTCAATAATTATCGTTCAAAACGTTCAAATGTTCAAACGTTCGAGGCGGGCGAATATGCGAGTAAAATGTCTATTATACCAATCCGCAAATACTATCAAATCCATAATAAAATGTCTATTATACCTATACGCGAGTATCGAATCCGAGAGTAAAATGTCTATTATACCTAAACGCGAGTATCAAATCCGAGAGTAAAATGTCTATTATACCTATACGCGAGTATCGAATCAGAGAGTAAAATGTCTATATACCAATCCGCGAATAAATATCAAATCCGTAAGTAATGTCTATTAACCTATACGCGAATAAATTCGAATCCGCAAGTAAAATGTCTATTATACCTATACGCAAGTATCGAATTCACAAGTAAAATGTCTATTATACCTATACGCGAGTATCGAATCCGAGAGTAAAATGTCTATTATACCTATACGCGAGTATCGAACCGAGATAAAATGTCTATTATACCTATACTCAAGTAAATATCAAATCTGCAAGTAAAATGTCTATTATACCAATACGCAAGTATCGAATCCGTGAGTAAAATGTCTATTATACCTATACGCGAGTATCGAATCCGAGAGTAAAATGTCTATTACACTATATGAGTAAATATCAAATCCGTAAGTAAAATGCCTATTATACCAATACGCAAGTATCGAATCCGCGAGTAAAATGTCTATTATCCTATACGCGAGTATCGAATCTGCGAGTAAAATTGTCTATTATACCTATACGCGAGTATTGAATCCGAGAGTAAAATGTCTATTATACCTATACGCGAGTATCGAATCTGCGAGTAAAATGTCTATTATACCTATACACGAGTATCGAATCTGCAAGTAAAATGTCTATTTTACCTATACGCGAGTATCGAATCTGCGTGTAAAATGTCTATTATACCTATATGCGAGTAAATATCAAATCCTCAAGTAAAATGTCTATTATACCTATACGCGAGTATCGAATCCGCTAGTAAAATGTCTATTATACCTATATGCGAGTATCGAATCTGCGAGTAAAATGTCTATTATACCTATACGCGAGTATTGAATCTGCGAGTAAAATGCCTATTATACCTATACGCGAGTATCGAATCCACAAGTAAAATGTCTATTATACCTATATGCGAGTATCGAACCCGCAAGTAAAATATCTATTATACCTATATGCGAGTATCGAATCCGCAAGTAAAATGTCTATTATACCTATATGCGAGTATCGAATCCACAAGTAAAATGTCTATTATACCTATATGCAAGTATTGAATCCGCAAGTAAAATGTCTATTATACTAGTTGTGAGTAAATATCGAATTATCAAATCCGCGAGTCGTTTAAGGGATAATTATCGAATTATTGAAGAATTTTTCGAAAGTCCTGGATATTCAAACATGTTCCCCAGACCATTTCCCAGGTCCCACAGCCATTTCCATTAAGTTACCATTGATATTTTAATTGTATTTCATTTAAACTTTTTAAACTATTTGACTCTTATTGACTTTAATGGGTCCGTTTTCAAATTCTCGAACTCTCCATATAGTTCGAAAGTACAAAAACGGACCGAACTTTTGAAAGTTTGTCCATCTCTACTCAGCAATACCCACATTTCCTGCCTACCAGTTGAACAAGAGGAAGGCAAAAAAAAAACTGTATGAAGGGGAAAAAAATCCTTCCTGACTTCAAGTGGCAATTAGAACTATCCCTGGATCAACTCAATACCAGTAACATACTACATTCTTTGTTTCTAGAAGACGACTAAACTTCTTTTTGTTAAGTCTTTAGCAGAGATGGGATCCAAGTCGCAACCTGATTCAACACGGAATCCCTCGGTTCGGATGGAACGTTTGTATTTCGGGACTTTGGAACGTATTTTAGAGGGTTACTGAACGTTACTGAACATTTTGGCAACCCTCGAAAATAACCTTAAACAGTTGATAACCCTTGAAAATACAATAGAAAACTCAAAAGTAGTCCGAAAATAACCTTGCACATTCAGTAAATCTCGAACTGAGGGATTCCGTTTTGGATCTGGGTCTGAGTCGTACCCAGATCCCACTTCTGAACTCTCTGAAAGTAAGTTCCGTTTTTGGATTTTCGGATCTTCGGGTCTTTCCCGAGTTCCTTAAATCCGAGAATCGTAACGAAACTTCTGAGTTTAGGCCATTTTCTTAAGGGATGTCTTTGTGTCCTATTATTGGTGAACAATGCCACAGATAGTTAATTGTATGGCCCAGTAATGTATTTCTACACAGTGATCATATACACATGCAAGCGCTATTTCTCTTGTGTACATAATTAGTATGATAGTATTAATAAGTAACTTATTCAATCTGCCTTTATATTTAAGCTCCCCCAGTCCTCTTATTAATTTAGCTGCCCTTTTCTGAACACTTTCCATTTCCAATTCCAAGATGTCCTTTTGTTTTTTAAAACGGTTATATTCCCTTAGTATGTAGAACTAGAGATCGAACGCTGCTTAACACTGACAAGCACCGTTTTTTTAGTACTTTACCTGGTCTGAAAGCAAAAATGTGCAAATCCGGATGTTAAAATGGCAAAATCAGCATTAAAAAGTTAAATTTTGTATCAAAGTCAAAATGCAATGTTGACAATTCCAAAAATCCAATTCCATTTGGTTCAAAGCAGATTTTCGGTTCTCTGGAATTTCTTTCTGATTTCATTCTTTTCTACTGGTTATTGCACAGCACAAAAAAGCCTTTGTCTAGAGCTCTTATTCACTACCTGTTCATTAAAGGACAATTTTTTCTGAGTTCCTAAAGCAAGACTTGTGTTTGATCATTTTACACTGCAACTTGAGTAGAAAAAAAAATGAATTGATCACAGAACCACACACTAGAATGGATGCTTCAATCTTTACTGATCTGATTCTTTAGTAATTCTACTGCTTGCTGTTAACATGCTTGTTAAAGTGATACTATCTTTATGCAGTAACTGACTGCTCTTTGGCTCCTCTCACAATCAGGGTCACCGACACTATAGATGTATAGATGAGCATATGTTAAAGAAGGAGAGGGCAGTCTGGGGGGGAGGAGCTCTATAGAAAGCTGTTTATTTTCACTGAAATTTACTGAATAAGACCAAGGCTTGATGGATTCAATGCTCAATGTTGATCATTGAAGTATGTAGCACAGAAAGAAAAAAGTTACACAGCAATATACTGGGGCATAGTGCCGGAACAGCAATAAAAATACAAATATACAAAATAGCAAATTGGATCCCTAACACAAAGTGCAGAACAAGTGCAGTCAACCCACAGTGTGCAGAACAAGTGCAGTCAACCCACAGTTTAAGTCAAGGTATATAGGTAAGTCAAATAGGTAAAACATACTGTACCCAGCCAGTTAGTGTCGATATGTAAAGTCACTAGGGGGGTCCATGTGGGTGATGATTTAGAGCAGGGATCACAAAGAGGGTCCGCCAGATATTTTTTACCCCAAAAAGGGGCTTTCTCAACAGAGTTGAGAACAGCATTTCTCAACAGCTGTCAATCAAGGCTGTGACAGCTGACATCACAATCAATAAATTGACTTCTTTCACCTGCTGCCTCCTTTGCACATGCTCAAGCTTATATGTAGCTCTTGGAGCAGAGGGCGGGGGCAGAGCTTACTATCCAAGTGAAGAATCTGGAAAATCTTTCTTTATAACAAGCCTCCCATGTTATCAGCAGTGGAGCTTTGTATAAACCCTTAATCAGCTGTTTTAGACTGTGATTTTAAACAGGAAAGAAATGGATAATTTTCCAGTAATTTGAAACTTTGTAAATACAGGTATCTCTTAAACAGCAAATAGTCTCTCCAAGCAAAGGTAATCTGCAAGACTCCGGTATAATTTCTAATCCTCTTCTGAGCTCCAAGCAATATTTTTTGAAGTCATTTCTCTATTTAACTTAAGCTTACCTTGTCTCAGCATAGGAATAGCAACATGGACATTCCATGCCATAAAAAGATTTTGCTTATATGCACTTTACAACGAGACTGGTTCTCCTGAAGGTTTGCATTTTTTTCTCAAGTGTTTTTATTTTCTTGACAGCACAGTGAATTGTAAATGATTGATAAAAACAAAATCCTTTTCTGGTTCTGGTGAGAAAGAAATATTGTTATGGTCAGTATTTATTTTTTGTTTTAGCTCTATAGGGGAATGGATGTTTCAGTCTTTGCTTATCTGATTTCTTTAGTGATTCTACTGTTTGCTGTTCACATGTTTGTTAAAGTGACGCTATCTTTATGCAGTAACTGACTGCTCTTTGGCTCCTCTCACAATCAGGGTCCAACCGACACTCTTGTCTATAGATAAGCATATGTTAAAGAAGGAGAGGGCAGTATGGGGGGGGGGGCAGCTCTATGGAAAGCTGTTTATACTCTCTTACTAAATTAGACCTGATGAATCAAGGCTTGATCGATTCTATGCCCAATGTTGATCACTAATGAAAAAACAATGTGCAAAGTGTGCTAGTGTAATTAATCTGCAACAACGAGTCATATTTTATCTAACTGCAGCAATCCAGTAAAAAGCTAAATCAGAGGTTTTTTTAAAAAATATTTAGTAACAAAATAGATAAAGGAAGAAGGAGTGTAATGCAGGGTTCTGTATTTCATGGTATTTTTCCTTCTTTTTATTAATTATTATTATTGTGGATATATATAGCGCCAACATCTTCCATAGCATTTTACAATTACATGTATACATTCGCATCAGACCCTGCCCCAAAGAGCTTACAGTCTAAGCACATTTATTTGACACATACAGCCTATCAGTATGTCTTTATGATTGCGGGGAAAACCGGAGTGCCTGGAGGAAACCCATGCAAGTACGGGGAGAACATACAAACTTCTTGCAAATGTGTCCGAGGATGAAATTTAAGTCAGGACTAGAGATGTCCGAACTTCGAAAAATCCGGTCCGCGCGAGGATCCGCGGATTTTCGAAAAAATCCGAAAATTCGAAAATCCGCGAGCGGACCCGTTAAAACGTATTAAAATGAAAATTCGGCAAAATCCGCATTAAAGTGGTCTAAATAGCCTTGGTAACGTACACTTAACACTCAGGGACCTGGGTAATGGCCTTGAAGCACGTATAAATGCCAACAATACCTAAAAAGTACAGTCCGCTAGCGTGACTTTAAAAAAACGTGTATTTTTCGAAAATAACGAGGATTCCCGTAAAAACGAGGATTTCCGTAAAAAAAACAAGGCTTTCCGTAACTATGATAGCTGCCATTGGCTAATTTGGATCATGTGGCTTGCTCCGTCTTGAAAAATTTACACGAATTACTCATTTTTACGAGTATTCTCGTAATTACGAGAATACTCGTAATTACGAGAATACTCGTAATTACGCGAATCCTCGTAATTACGTGAATCCTCGTAATTACGAGGATCATCGGTTTTTCCGGATCCCGGAAGTATCGTAGATCCTCGTAATTACGGAGATACGGTACTCGTATTTTCGAAAATTTTCGTAAAAAAAAAATCCGCAGTTCGGAAGTTCGGAAGTCCGGAAAGTGCGGAATAATCCGCCGTTCGCGGACGGGAGAAATCCGCGGCGGATCCGGGTTCGGGTCCGCGAACCGGCCATCTCTAGTCAGGACTTCAGCGCTGCAAGGGATCAGTGCTAACCACTAAGCCACTGTGCTGCTCTATTTTTGCTCTAATAGTATTGTTGTGGGTAGATGTGGGCATGGATGACATTAGAACGCAGGTATAATCCAAGAAGTGGTAAAAGAACAAAAGTTTAAAGCCAGTCCAAGTAACTAAGAATTATTAAGATTATACACGGCCCTAAGGAAATAAAATCATAACTATGTTTAGAGATGGGATCCGGATCCAATTCCTACCCCGATCCGACACGGAACCCCTCGGTTCCGAAATCCAAATGATCCTTCCCAAAATCATCCGGATTTCGGGACTTCGGAGCCTATGTTCTATAATTATCGAACGTTCGAGGATTATCGAAAATATCCCAGAACACGCAGTGCATCAACTTCCCCTATAGCGCATATCGCATCAACTTCCCCTTTAACATGTATTGCATCAACTTCCCCTTTAAAGCGTATTGCATCAACTTCACCTTTAAGGCGTATTGCATCTACTTCCCCTTTAAAGCATATCTTGTTAACTTCCCCTTTAGCACCCATCGCATTAAATTACCCTTGATACATCACATCAACTTTTTTAGCGCGTATTGCATCAACTACCGGTTTAGCGCCTATTGCATCAACTTCCCCTTTAGCGCCTATCGCATCAACTTCCCCTTCAGTGCATATCACATCAACTGCACCTTTAGCATGTATCGCATCAACTTCCCCTTTAGCATGTATTGCATTAACTCCCCCTTTGGCATGTATTGCATCAACTCCCCTTTTAGCACGTGTCGCATCAATTTCCCCTTTAGTGCCTATCACATCAATTTCCCCTTAAGCGTGTATATAGCATCAACTTCGCCTATAGCACGTATCGCATCAACATCCCCTTTAACGTGTATTGCATGAACTTCCCCTTTAATGCGTATCACATCAACTTCCCCTATAGCGCGTATCACATCAACTTCCCCTTGATGCATCACATCAACTTTTTTTAGCGTGTATTGCATTAACATCACTAAGCGCCTATTGCATCAATTTCCCCTTTAGTGCGTATCGCATACATTTCCCCTTTAGCACCTATCGCATCAACTTCCATTTTAGTGCGCATCGCATCAACTTCCCCTTTAGCACGTATCGACTCAACTTCCCCTTTAGCATGTATAAAATCAACTTCCCCTTTAACAATGGGGTACAACATCTAACGTTAATTTTTTACTGAAATTAATCAAACTGAATTATTGACAGACAATGTCCCCCAGAAAACACAATTTGTTTGCAAAAATGACCCATGGAAAAGAAAGGAGAGTGAAAAGAGTGTGTACGGGGCCCTTGTTTGTGGGAAAAGAGACACAAGGTATGAAGTGAAATGAACCCCTTACAGTGCAGTTGTATTGCAGTGTGGCAGCTCCATCCCATTCACAGTTCTTATTGTTTTTACTTAAGTAAAATGGGATTTATTACCTTGTGCTGTACAATTACATTTCCTTAGCTGCCTGCCCAACCCCATATATAAGAGAATTATCTTGGATTGCTCAGTTTACCTCTCAATCCACAAAACCACAAGTGAGAGGAGGTAACCGAGTGTGTGGTCACATGACATTGTTACATCACATGGTCTTCTGCTCCTTGTGATTGACAGCTCTATCCTCCTAGCACAGCAACAACAGAACAAAATCAAGTAAAGCATTGTACTGCCCTGAACAATCTGCGACATTTGGAATTAACTTGATTCACCACCAGATGGCAGCACACAGGTTAATTAACTTAACAAAATGTGGGGAAAAGGGGGTACGGAGGCATTTTAAAAAGTTGTAAAATAGCCTATGCTTTTCCCCAGATCCTTTTACATAAGTGTACCAAGTCTCATGGAAATTGTCCCAGCCATTTGGAAGTTTATCTGGAACATACAAACATACATACCTACATATACACACACATTGAGTTTATATATATATATATAAGAGCCATACGGGTAAGGCAGGCCATGATAGTATTAAATAAAGGCATCGTTTTGCGCTTTGCAATACTGTGAAACTAGTAAAAAAAATGAATTCTTGTCAGTTTTAAGAAATCACAAAATACACTTTGTTGGGAAACCAACTTTTGCAGCAAACCTTGGAACATCTCTATATTATATTATATTATAATACAACTCTATTCCGCTTACTTTTTAATATGTTTATTGTAAAGTTGCTTTCAGTCTTGTACTGAAAAACATAGAACATGAATATGGGAATCCATTAAATTAGGTCAATAAACTAGGGTGCATTAAGGATGCATCTTCAGTGCTACAGGGTAATAAATATGGATGTATGCAGCAGTGAATAGTCTTGGCATGAAGCCTTATAGGAAGTCTGCATGAGATGGCATGTATGATCTGCATCTATTATCATTCATATACACAGATGAATTGCAGAGCAGTCCATTCACATCTTTCAGACATGGCCAATAACGGAATGTAATATAAAATAAATGGAACTTTACGCCCAGGCTGTTCGGGCTTTCTACAGCTCACAGTGTGTGTAATCACATCTTTTGTCTTCTGTTCACTCATTCTAATGTTGAGATTATACATAGTGTAGGAGGAAGTGATGTCATCAACATCTGTGAAATAAAGAAGAGCATACAATTAGCGAATCCCATTATGTACAACTACATGCCAACAATTAGCAACTTTGCAATAGCACGTCTTGCTGTAACAGATTAATGTAGCACGTACACAGTGTGATATTTAGATGTATAATGCATTAACATGGGTCCAGTAATCTGCAGTCAGATGTTGGCTTTCATTCTTAAGCTAGGTACACACATTAGCGATAAAGGGAAGTTTATCACTTGTGTGTATGTCCATAACGGGTGTTTCCGATGCCGAGAACCATTTGGCATTGGAACCGCTCATTACAAATGGAAAATTTCCCTCAGTCACTATTGGCCTCCTGTATTTAAGTATAGGGAGCCAGACGCAATCATAGGGTGCATTGCAGTAACAAGTGATCTTTAATACTTTTGGGGCTATGTACCGAGAGCCACTATCGCAAAATTGTAATTTACCAAAAAGTAATTTACCAAATTTTAACACTATTAATGCGTGAATGTAACCTGATATTTTAGAGCGTTTGTAACGCCACCACAATGATGGTCTTAATCAGATGTTAACAGGAAAAGTCCTATGTACAGAGAGACAGTATATGTGGACATTGCTCTCATGTGCTTTCACCTTCACGATTGGCCCATTTTGTAATGAGTAATTGGTTGACACAGACCAATCACAAAGTACGCATGCATGTTTGTAGCAAGCAAGCTTTTCTTTATGTTACTGTATATATGCAACACAAATAATTTTTGCTGCATATATATTTATGAATGTACGTTCATTCTGAACTATCGTTTGTGTTGGTAAGCCAATAAGCTACCTACTTACCTAGCCACTACTTACTAACATAAATCGTTAGTTAAAAATAATTTGGTTAATATACAAAAGCTATATATATATATATATATATATATCAAAGCCTTCACAAATGCCTGGGTGCTACTTGGAAGATACATATACCATATATACGAAGGAGTGCACTCCAAGGAATGGAACTTTTATTAAAGTGCAATTCGCGACGTAAGTGCAATTCACAACGTTTCAGTCGTGTTTCTACAACCTTTATCAAGCAGTGTGACAATGTGCACTCACAGGTGATGAAAACCTAGTGCTCCTCCCCTTTCTTAGTGACATCATCAAAATGTAGCTAACTCTCCAATGTAATTGACATTAACCATTCCAAGACAAGTTTCAATAAAGTGCAAACATACATATATAGGTACAAATGTACCAGATATAAATTATTATAAATAACAAATACCAATATAAATATATAAATGTGCAATATAACAATATATCTATATGTGACATGAAATTATCACTATGATTTTTAATATTGAATTAAATAATGTTAAGGTGATGAGAAAAAGTGCTAGTGCAATAAATGAACCCTAAAAGGTACCATCCCCTATATTTAGTGACATAAAGGACACAGGCACACTATAATATAGATTATATGATATATATCCCATGTAATATATATGATAGTGTGTCCTTGTGGTTTGGCCTGTATAGGCAAAACAGACCTAAAATTGAGACTACATATAGATGACCACAGGTCTGCTATAAAAACTGCATACAGGGATGGTAGGACAAATAAACCCGTGGCAAAACATTTTCTACAATATAAACATCAGCTTACAGATTTCCAATACATGGGCATTGACCACACCCCCCTCAATAGACGGGGAGGTAATAGGTCCAAGAAACTGCTGCAACGAGAAACTTGGTGGATTAAAAATCTAGATACAGTAAATCCACAAGGGATTAATGAATATGTTACATTTAAGTGCTTTCTTGATGAGAGATAATTAGTGATTTTTTTTAGATTTTTTAATATTTAGGCGCTCTCACCATTGTTTTTCTCATCATAGATTTCTAGTATTTATCTCATTTTTGACTTGAGATATTTATAACTATACATTGCTTTTTTTATATTGATATTATTGTTCTAATCTCATATAGGAGTTTTATATATAGTATTTAGCTTTATGGCACTCAATATAGGGCATAGTACCTTTTAGGGTTCATTTATTGCACTAGCACTTTTTCTCATTACCTTAACAATATTTAATTCAATATTAAAAATCATAGTGATAATTTCATGTCACATATAGATATTTTGTTATATTGCACTTTTATATATTTATATTGGTATTTGTTATTTATCAATTTACCTAAAGTAATTTTTGGACCACAGTTCCCCTTTAATGTCAATTACATTGGAGAGTTGGCTACATTTTGATGATGTCACTAAGAAAGGGGAGGAGCACTAGGTTTTAAATTTGTGTGAGTGCACATTGTTACACTGCTTGATAAAGGTTGTAGAAACATGATGAAACATCGCGAATTGCACTTTAATAAAAGTTCCATTGTTAAGGAGTCCTTATATATGGTATACATAAGAATAAGAAAAATACAAATTCTATTCACATATACCTTTTATGGCTTTTAATTCGGCAATAAATGGTGTGAGAAATATTGTTGAATCTATGTAATGCAATGTACCACAATTTACGCAATTCCACTACTAAAACATGCTTTACGCTCTTAACGTGACTTTACCGCTATATATCAAGACTTATGCAACTGTAGTACTAAAATACACGTTAATCTCTTACCATGGCTTTCTAACGCAAACACTTATGTACTATAAATCGCAAACAGTTTATTGAATACAAGTAACGCTTGTTCACTTTACACCATCTTTGCGATACCGGCTCTCGGTACATAGCCCTATTTATATTTACTTTATATAGGGAGGGCCCTCATGACAGTCTGTAGCCCCATCTTTAAAAGATTAGTACAGTGTTTACCACCTTACTTTACAAAACCAATTCAATTTATTTGCTTGCTAAGGGTTACATGCAAATAAACGGATCTTGATATACTTGATATACTATCAACCTACAGATCAATGTTGTGACTTCTACATTAGTAGGAGCGTCTGACCCGGGGTGGGAGGTGCTCCCCGTGGATGCTGGGAGATGTAGTCTTCCTGGAGCTCCTCCATTTGGGCCCGTCTCGCGGGTCCCAGTCGCGGCCTAGCAAGTGATTTCACCACTTCACTACGTGATGCCGGATTGACTGCGCCTGGTCTCGTGAGACACGCGAGGATGATGTCAGCGATGACGTCACCAGGAGTATAAAGGTGCGGGCTACGAGGTGGCCGGTGCCATTTTGTTAATTGATTGGTGTTAATTGATTAATAAATGGTGTTGGAGTTGCATCCTTGCAAAGGTTATGTTTTAGAGCAGTTACATGCCCTCTGGGAATCCAGAGGCTTGGCATTCTAGCACTGGCTAACGGCTAGGGTTTTATTTAATTATGTCTCAAGGATGTATAATTTAAGATCTGGTTAATTAATTGATCACATGTAAGGAAATGTGTCAATAAAAGCTGTGGCCTACTGTTTTCACCCAACCGGTGTGTCTGACTGTTCATTTCTATCATGAAAGTGGTAAAGTGGTTAGGTTTTCAATAAGCAGCCATGGTAGTTCCCGACACAGGTCTGGAGCTTAAATGTCTTTTACATATCCTGTTGCGCAATTGTTGAAATTGGCAATACTTCCATGGTTGTTTATCGTATATTGATAATTGTGTCTTACAGGTCCCTGGTAAGCCTTTCAAAAGAGACAGCCAGGAACTATTGTTGCAGGTCCCTGATATGCTACTGAAAGCCTCATATGAGGCAGAAAATATAAATGTGTTAAGAAATGTGTAAATGTAAAAAAGTGCAACACATGTAATAGTCATCACATATTACATAGCAGATTGTACATTTAGTACATAACAGCTATATACCCTACATTGTACATCTAGTACATTACAGCTATAAAACCTACATTGTACATTTAGTACATTACAGCTATAAACCCTACATTGTACATCTAGTACATTAAAGCTATTATACCCTACAGTTGTACATCTAGTACATTACAGCCTATATACCCTACATTGTACATCTAGTACATAAACAGCTATATTACCCTACATTGTACATCTAGTACATTACAGCTATATACCCTACATTGTACATCTAGTACATTACAGCTATATACCCTACATTGTACATCTAGTACATTACAGCTATATACCCTACATTGTACATCTAGTACATTACAGCTATATACCCTACATTGTACATCTAGTACATTACAGCTATATACCTACATTGTACATCTAGTACATTACAGCTATATACCCTACATTGTACATCTAGTACATTACAGCTATATACCCTACATTGTACATCTAGTACATTACAGCTATATACCCTACATTGTACATCTAGTACCTTAACAGCTATAACCCTACATTGTACATCTAGTACATTACAGCTATATACCCTACATTGTACATCTAGTACATTACAGCTATACCCTACATTGTACATCTAGTACATTACAGCTATATACCCTACATTGTACATCTAGTACATTACAGCTATATCCCTACATTGTACTCTAGTACATTACAGCTATATACCCTACATTGTAATCCTAGTACATTAAGCTATATACCCTACATTGTACATCTAGTACATTACAGCTATATACCCTACATTGTACATCTAGTACATACAGCTATATACCCTACATTGTACATCTAGTAATTACAGCTACTATACCCTACATTGTACATCTAGTACATTACAGCTATATACCCTACATTGTACATCTAGTACATTACAGCTATATACCCTACATTGTACATCAGACATTACAGCTATTACCCTACATTGTACATCAGTACATTACAGCTATATACCCTACATTGTACATCTAGTACATTACAGCATATACCCTACATGTACATAGACATTACAGCTATATACCCTACATTGTACATCTAGTACATTACAGCTTATACCCTACATTGTACATCGTACATTACGCTATATACCCTACATTGTACATCTAGTACATTACAGCTATATACCCTACATTGTACATCTAGTACATTACAGCTATATACCCTACATTGTACATCTAGAACATTACAGCTATATACCCTACATTGTACATCTAGTACATTACAGCTATATACCCTACATTGTACATCTAGTACATTACAGCTATAAACCCTACATTGTACATCTAGTACATTACAGCTATATACCCTACATTGTACATCTAGTACATTACAGCTATATACCCTACATTGTACATCTAGTACATTACAGCTATATACCTTACATTGTACATCTAGTACATTACAGCTATATACCTTACATTGTACATCTAGTACATTACAGCTATAAACCCTACATTGTACATCTAGTACATTACAGCTATAAACCCTACATTGTACATCTAGTACATTACAGCTATACCCTACATTGTACACTCTAGATTACAGCTATAACCCTATGTACATCTAGTACATTACAGCATATACCCTACATTGTACATCTAGTACATTACAGCTATATACCCTAATTGTACATCTAGTACACAGCTATATACCTACTTGTACATCTAGTACATTACAGCTATATACCCTACATTGTACATCTAGTACATTACAGCTATATACCCTACATTGTACATCTAGTACATTACAGCTATAAACCCTACATTGTACATCTAGTACATACAGCTATATACCTACATTGACATCAGTACATTACAGCTATATACCTACATTGTACATCTAGTACATTACAGCTATAACCCTACATTGTTACATCTAGTACATTACAGCTATATACCCTACATTGTACATCTAGTACATTACAGCTATATACCCTACATTGTACATTAGTACATTACAGCTATACACCAATTGACATCTAGTACATTACAGCTATATACCCTACATTGTACATCTAGTACATTACAGCTATAACCCACATTGTACATCTCATACACGTATACCCTACATTGACATCTAACATTACAGCTATATACCCTACATTGTACATCTAGTACATTACAGCTATATACCTACATTGTACATCTAGTACATTACAGCTATATACCCTACATTGTACATCTAGTACATTACAGCTATATACCCTACATTGTACATCTAGTACATTACAGCTATATACCCTACATTGTACATCTAGTACATTACAGCTATATACCCTACATTGTACATCTAGTACATTACAGCTATATACCCTACATTGTACATCTAGTACATTACAGTATATATACCCTACATTGTACATCTAGTACATTACAGCTATATACCCTACATTGTACATCTAGTACATTACAGCTATAAACCCTACATTGTACATCTAGTACATTACAGCTATATACCCTACATTGTACATCTAGTACATTACAGCTATATACCCTACATTGTACATCTAGTACATTAAAGCTATATACCCTACATTGTACATCTAGTACATTACAGCTATATACCCTACATTGTACATCTAGTACATTACAGCTATAAACCCTACATTGTACATCTAGTACATTACAGCTATATACCCTACATTGTACATCTAGTACATTACAGCTATATACCCTACATTGTACATCTAGTACATTACAGCTATATACCTACATGTACACTATCTTGACAACTATATACCTAATTGACATCTAGTACATACAGCTATATACCCTACATTGTACATCGTACATTAAAGCTATTACCCTACATTGTACATCTAGTACATTACAGCTATATACCCTACATTGTACATCTAGTACATTACAGCTATATACCCTACATTGTACATCTAGTACATTAAGCTATATACCTACATTGTACATCTAGTACATTACAGCTATATACCCTACATTGTACATCTAGTACATTACAGCTAATACCCTACATTGTACATCTAGTACTTACAGCTATATACCCTACATTGTACATCTAGTACATTACAGCTATATACCCTACATTGTACATCTAGTACATTACAGCTATATACCCTACATTGTACATCTATAGTACATTATTAAAGACTATAACCCTACATTGTACATCTAGTACATTACAGCTTATACCCTACATTGTACATCTAGTACATTACAGCTATATACCCTACATTGTACATCTAGACATTACAGCTATATACCCTACATTGTACATCTAGTACATTACAGCTATATACCCTACATTGTACATCTAGTACATTACAGCTATATACCCTACATTGTACATCTAGAACATTACAGCTTCATACCCTACATTGTACATCTAGTACATTACAGCTATATACCCTACATTGTACATCTAGTACATTACAGCTATATACCCTCATTGTACATCTAGTACATTACAGCTATATACCCTACATTGTACATCTAGATACATTACAGCTATATACCCTACATTGTACATCTAGTACATTACAGCTATATACCCTACATTGTACATCTAGTACATTACAGCTATATACCTACATTGTACATCTAGTACATTACAGCTATATACCCTACATTGTACATCTAGTACATTACGCTATACCTACATTGTACATCTAGTACATTACAGCTATATACCCTACATTGTACATCTAGTACATTACAGCTATATACCTACATTGTACATCTAGTACATTACAGCTATATACCCTACATTGTACATCTAGTACATTACAGCTATATACCCTACATTGTACATCTAGTACATTACAGCTATAATACCCTACATTGTACATCTAGTACATTACAGCTATATACCCTAATTGTACATCTAGTACTTACAGCTATAACCCTACATTGTACATCTAGTACATTACAGCTATATACCCTACATTGATACATCTAGTACATTACAGCTATATAACCCTACATTGTACATCTAGTACATTACAGCTATTACCCTACATTGTACATCTAGACATTACAGCATATACCCTACATTGTACATCTAGTACATTACAGCTATATACCCTACATTGTACATCTAGTACATTACAGCTATATACCTACATTGTACTATCTAGTACATTACAGCTATTACCCTACTTGTACATCTAGTACATACAGCTATATACCCTACATTGTACATCTAGTACATTACAGCTATAACCCTACATTGTTACATATAAGAACATTACAGCTATATACCCTACATTGTACATCTAGTACATTACAGCTATATACCCTACATTGTACATCTAGACATACAGCTATATACCTACATTGTACATCTAGTACATTACAGCTATAACCCTACATTGTACATCTAGTACATTACAGCTATATACCTACACCTTGTACATCTAGTACATTACAGCTATTACCCTACATGTACATCTAGTACATTACAGCTATATACCTACATTGTACATCTAGTACATTACAGCTATAATACCCTACATTGTACATCTAGTACATTACAGCTATATACCCTACATTGTACATCTAGTACATTACAGCATATACCCCATGTACTATAGTACATTACAGCTATATACCCTACATTGTACATCTAGTACATACAGCTATATACCCTACATTGTACATCTAGTACATTACAGCTATATACCCTACATTGTACATCTAGTACATTAGAAAGTATACCCTACATGTACATCTAGTACATTCAGCTATTACCCTACATTGTAATCTAGTACATTACAGCTATATACCCTACATTGTACATCTAGTACATTACAGCTATATACCCTACATTGTAATCTAGTACATATACAGCTAAATACCTACATTGTACATCTGTACATTACAGCTATATACCCTACATTGTACATCTAGTCATTACCGCTATATACCCTACATTGTACATCTAGTACATTACAGCTATATACCCTACATTGTCACATCTAGTACATTACAGCTATATACCCTACATTGTACATCTAGTACATTACAGCTATATACCCTACATTGTACATCTAGTACATTAAGCTATATACCCTACATTGTACATCTAGGTACATTACAGCTATATACCCTACATTGTACATCTAGTACATTACAGCTATATACCCTACATTGTACATCTAGTACATTACAGCTATATACCCTACATTGTACATCTAGTACATTACAGCTATATACCCTACATTGTAATCTAGTACATTACAGCTATATACCCTACATGCATCTAGTACATTACAGCTATTACCTACATTGTACATCTAGACATTACAGCTAATACCCTACATTGTACATCAGTACATTACAGCTATATACCTACATTGTACATCTAGTACATTACAGCTATTACCTACATTGTACATCTAGTACATTACAGCTATATACCTACATTGTACATTAGTACATTACAGCTATATACCCTACATTGTACATCTAGTACATTACAGCTATATACCCTACATTGTACATCTAGTACATTACAGCTATATACCCTACATTGTACATTAGTACATTAAGCTATATACCCTACATTGTACATCTAGTACATTACAGCTATATACCCTACATTGTACATCAGTACATTACAGCTATATACCCACATTTACATCTAGTAAATTACAGCTATATACCCTACATTGTACATCTAGTACATTACAGCTATAACCCTACATTGTACATCTAGCTACATACAGCTATATACCCTACATTGTACATCTAGTACATTACAGCTATATACCCTACATTGTACATCTAGTACATACAGCTATATACCTACATTGTACACATCTAGTACAAATTACAGCTATATACCCTAATTGTCATTAGTACATTACAGATAATACCCTACATTGTACATCTAGACATTACAGCTATATACCCTACATTGTACATCGAGTACATTACAGCTATAACCCTACCATGTACATCTAGTACATTACAGCATATACCCTACATTGTACATCTAGTACATTAACAGCTATATACCTACATTGTACATCTAGTACATTACAGCTATATACCCTACATTGTACATCTAGTACATTACAGCTATATACCCTACATTGTTACATCTAGTACATTACAGCTATATACCTACATTGTACATCTAGTACATTACAGCTATATACCCTACATTGTACATCTAGTTACATTCAGCTATATACCCTACATTGTACATCTAGTACATTACAGCTATAAACTACATTGTACATCTAGTACTACAAGCTATATACCCTACATTGTATCTAGACATTACCATATATACCCTCATTGTACATCTAGTACATTACAGCGCATATACCCTACATTGTACATCAGTACATTACAGCTATATACCCTACATTGTACATCTAGATACATTACAGCTATATACCCTACATTGTACATCTAGTACATTACAGCTATATACCCTACATTGTACATCTAGTAATTACAGCTATATACCCTACATTGTACATCTAGTACATTACAGCTATATACCCTACATTGTACATCTAGTACATTACAGCTATATACCCTACATTGTACATCTAGTACATTACAGCATATACCCTACATTGTCATCTAGTACATTACAGCTATATACCCTACATGTACATCTAGTACATTACAGCTATATACCCTACATTGTCACTAGTACATTACAGCTATATACCCTACATTGTACATCTAGTACATTACAGACTATAACCCTACATTGTACATCTAGTACATTACAGCTATATACCCTACATTGTACATCTAGTACATTACAGCTATAACCCTACATTGTACATCTAGTACATTACAGCTATATACCCTACATTGTACATCTAGTACATTACAGCTATATACCCTACATGTGCACTAGTACATTACAGCTATATACCCTACATTGTAATCTAGTACATTACGCTATATACCCTACAGTACATCTAGTACATTACAGCTATATACCCTACATTGTACATCTAGTACATACAGCTATATACCTACATGTACATCTAGTACATTACAGCTATATACCCTACATTGTACATCGTAGTACATTACAGCTATATACCCTACATTGTACATCTATACATTACAGCTATATACCCTACATTGTACATCTAGTACATTACAGCTATATACCCTACATTGTACATCTAGATACATTACAGCTATATACCCTACATTGACATCTAGTACATTACAGCTATATACCCTACATTGTACATCTAGTACATTACAGCTATATACCCTACATGTGCATCTAGTACATTACAGCTATATACCCTACATTGTACATCTAGTACATTACAGCTATATACCCTACATTGTACATCTAGACATTACAGCTTCATACCCTACTTGTACATAGTACATTACAGCTATATACCCTACATTGTACATCATACATTACAGCTATATACACTACATTACACTACGTACATACATATATACCTACATTGTACATCGAGTACATTACAGCTATATACCCTACATTGTACATCTAGGACATTACAGCTATATACCCTACATTGTACATCTAGAACATTACAGCTTCATACCCTACATTGTACATCGAGTACATTACAGCTATATACCCTACATTGTGCATCTAGTACATTACAGCTATATACCCTACATTGTACATCTAGTACATTACAGCTATATACCCTACATTGTACATCTAGAACATTCAGCATATACCCTACATTGTACATCTAGTACAATTCAGCTATATACCCTACATTGTACATCTAGTACATTAAAGCATTATACCCTACATTGTACATCAGTACATTACAGCTATATACCCTAATTGTACATCTAGTACATTCAGCTATATACCCTACATTGTACATCTAGAACATTACAGCTATATACCCTACATTGTACTCTAGTACATTACAGCTATATACCCTACATGACATCTAGTACATTACAGCTATATACCCTACATTGTACATCTAGTACATTACAGCTATATACCCTACATTGTACATCTAGACATTACAGCTATATACCCTACATGTACATCTAGTACATTACAGCTAATACCCTACATGTACATTAGTACATTACAGCTATATACCCTACATTGTACATCTAGTACATTACAGCTATATACCCTACATTGTACATCTAGTACATTACAGATCATACCCTACATGTACTCAGTACATACAGTATATTACCCTACATTGTACATCTAGTAAATTTACAGCTATATACCCTACATTGACATCTAGTACATTACAGCTATATACCCTACATTGTACATCTAGTACAGTTACAGCACTTATACCCTACATTGTACATTAGTATACAGTATAACCCTACATTGTACATCAGTACATTACAGCTATATACCCTACATTGTAATCTAGTACATTACAGCTATATACCCTACATTGTACATCTAGTACATTACAGCTATATACCCTACATTGTACATCAGTACATTACAGCTATATAACCCTACATTGTACATCTAGTACATTACAGCTATATACCCTACATTGTACATCTAGTACATTACAGCTATATACCCTACATTGTAATCTGTACATTACCGCTATATACCATCATTGTACATCGAGTACATTACAGCTATATACCACATTGTACATCTAGTACATTACAGCTATATACCCTACATGTTACATCTAGTACATACAGCTATATACCCTACATTGTACATCTAGTACATATACAAAGCTATATTACCTAACATTGTACATCTAGTACATTACAGCTATATACCCTACATTGTACATCTATACATTACAGCTATATACCCTACATTGTACATCTAGTACATTACAGCTATATACCCTACATTGTACATCTAGTACATTACACTATATACCCTACATTGTACATCTAGTACATTTACAGCTATATACCCTACATGTACATCTAGTACATTACAGCTATATACCCTACATGTACATCTAGACATTACAGCTATATACCCTACATTGTACTCTAGAACATTACAGCTATATACCCTACATTGTACATCTAGTACATTACAGCTATATACCCACATGCTACATATAGTACAAGTACAAGAATACCTACATTGTACATCTAGATACAACAGCTTATACCCTACATTGGTACATCTAGTACATTACAGCTATATACCCTACATTGTACATCTAGTACATTACAGCTATATACCCTACATTGTAATCAGTACATACGCCTATATAACCTACATTGTACATCTAGTACATTACAGCTATATACCCTACATGTACATCTAGATACATTACAGCTTATACCCTACATTGTACATCTAGTACATACAGCTATATACCCTACATTGTACATCTAGTACATTACAGCTTATACCCTACATTGTACATCAGTACATTAGCTATATACCCTACATTGTACATCGTACATTACAGCTATATACCCTACATGTACATCTAGTACATTACAGACTATACCTTACATTGTACATCTAGTACATTACAGCTCTATACCCTTACATTGTACATCGTAGTACATTACAGCTATATACCCTACATTGTACCATCTAGTACATTACAGCTAATACCCTACATTGTACATCTAGTACATCACAGCTATATACCCTACTTGTCATCTAGTACATTACAGCTATATACCCTACATTGTACATCTAGTACATTACAGCTATATACCTACATTGTACATCTAGACATTAGTCATACCCTACATTGTACATCTAGTACATTACAGCTATATCCCTACATTGTACATCTAGTACATTACAGCTATATACCCTACATTGTACATCTAGTACATTACAGCTATATACCCTACATTGTACATCTAGTACATTACAGCTATACCTCATTGTACATCTAGTACATTACAGCTATATACCTACATTGTACATCTAGGTACATTACAGCTATATACCCTACATTGTACATCTAGTACTTACAGCTATATACCCACATGACATTAACACTACAGATATATAACATACATTGTTACATCTAGTAATACAGCTATATACCCTACATTGTGCATCTAGTACATTACAGCTATATACCTACATTGTACATCTAGTACATTACAGCTATATACCCTACATTGTACATCTAGTACATTACAGCTATATACCTACATTGTACATACTAGTACATTACAGCTATATATACCCTACATTGTACATCTAGTACACTATACAGCTATATACCCTACATTGTACATCTAGTAATTACAGCTATATACCCTACATTGTACATCTGTAAATTACAGCTATATACCCTACATTGTACATCTAGTACATTACGCTATATACCCTACATTGTACATTAGTACATTACAGCTATTACCAACATGTACATCTATACATTACAGCTATATACCCTACATTGTACATCTAGTACATTACAGCTATACCCTACATTGTACTCTAGTACATTACAAGCTTACAGCTATATACCCTACATTGTACATCTAGTACATTACAAGCTATATACCTACATTGTACATCTAGTACATTACAGCTATATACCCTACATTGTACATCTAGTACATTACAGCTATATACCCTACATTGTACATCTAGTACATTACAGCTATTATACCCTACATTGCATCTAGTACATTACAGCTATATACCCTACATTGTCATCTAGTAAATTACAGCTATATACCCACATTGTACATCTAGTACATTACAGCTAGATCCTACATTGTACATCTAGTACATTACAGCTATTACCCTACATTGTACATCTAGTACATTCAAGCTATATACCCTACATTGTGCATCTAGTACATTACAGCTATATACCCTACATGCATCTAGTACATTACAGCTATATACCCACATTGTACATCTAGTACATTACAGATATATACCCTACATTGTTACATCTAGTACATTACAGCTATATACCCTACATTGTTACATCTAGTACATTTCAGCTATATACCCTACATTGTACATCTAGATACATACAGCATATACCCTACATTGTACATCTAGTACATTACAGCTATATACCCTACATTGTACATCTAGTTACATTACAGCTATATACCATACAATTGTACATCTAGTACATTACAGACTATATAACCCTACATTGTACATTTAGTACATACAGCTATATACCCTACATTGTACATCTAGTACAATTACATCTATATACCCTACATTGTACATACTAGTACATTACAGCTATATACCCTACATTGTACATTAGTAAATTACAGCTATAATACCCTACATTGTACATCTAGTACATTACAGCTTAAACCCTACATTGTACATCTAGTAATTACAGCTATATACCCTACATGTACATTAGTACATTACAGCTATATACCCTACATTGTACATCTAGTACATACAGCTATATACCCTACATTGTACATCTAGTACATTACAGCTATATACCCTACATTGTAATCTAGAGTAAATACAGCTATAACCCTACATGTACATCTAGTACATTACAAGCTATATACCCTACATTGTACATCTAGTACATACAGCTATATACCACATTGTACATCTAGAAATTACAGCTATATACCCTACATGTACATCAGTACATTACAGCTATATACCCTACATTGTACATCTAGTACATTTCAGCTATAACCCTACATTGTACATCTAGTCATTACAGCTATTACCCTACATTGTACATCTAGTACTTACAGCTATATACCCTACATTGTACATCTAGTACATTACAGCTATTATACCCTACATTGTACATCTAACATTACAGCTTATACCCTACATTGTACATCCGAGTACATTACAGCTATATACCCTACATTGTACATCGAGTACCTACAGCTATATACCCTACATTGTACATCTAGTAATTACAGCTATATATCCTACATTGTACATCAGTAAATTACAGCTATATCCCTACATTGTACATCTAGTACATTACAGCTATATACCCTACATTGTACATCTAGAACATTACAGCTATTACCCTACATTGTACATCGAGGTACATTACAGCTATATACCCTACATTTACATCTAGTACATTACAGCTAATACCCTACATTGTACATCTAGTCATTACAGCTATATACCCTACATGTACATCTAGTACATACAGCTATTACCCTACATTGTACATCTAGTACATAAAGCTATATCCCTACATTGTACATCTAGTAATTACAAGCTATATACCCTACATTGTACATCTAGACATTACAGCTTATACCCTACATTGTACACAGTACATTACAGCTATATACCCTACATTGTCATAGTACATTACAGCTATATACCTACATTGTACATCTAGTACATTACAGCTATATTACCACATTGTACATCTAGTACATTACAGCTTATACCCTACATTGTACATCAGTACATTACAGCTAATACCTCATTTACATCTCTATCACACTATATACCCTACATTGTACATCTAGTACATTACAGCTCTACCCTACATTGACATCAGTACATTAAAGTATATACCCTACATTGTACATCTAGTACATACAAGCTATATACCCTACATTGTACATCTAGAACATTACAGCTATACCCTAAATTGTACATCGAGTTACATTACAGCTATATACCCTACATGTGTCATCTAGTCACTTACAGCTATATATCTATTGTACATTATAGTACATTACAGCTATATACCCTACATGATTACATCTAGAACATTACAGCTATTACCCTACATTGTACATCAGTACATTACAGCTATATACCTACATTGTACATCTAGTACCATTACAGCTATATACCCATACATTGTACATTCGAGTACATTACAGCTATATACCCTACATTGTAACATCTAGTACATTACAGCTATATACCCTACATTGTACACTAGTAAATACAGCTATATACCTACATTGTACATTAGTACATACGCTATATACCCACATTGGACATCTAGTACATTACAGCTATATACCCTACATTGTACATCTAGTACATTACAGCTATATACCCATACATTGCTACTATCTATGTACACTAGTACAGAACTATATACCCTACATGTACATCTAGTACATTAAGCTATATACCCTACATTGTACATTAGTAAATTACAGCTATAACCTACATTGAGCATCTAGTACATTACAGCTATATACCCTACATTGTACATCGATTAACATTACCGCTATTAACCCTACATTGGTGCATCTACGTACATTACAGCTATACCCTACATTGTACATCTAGTACATTACAGCTATACCCACATTGTACATCTAGTACATTAAGCTATAACCCTACATTGTACATCGAGTACATTACAGCTATATACATATATGACAGACATACATAGATTACAGCTATAAACCCACATTGTCATCTAGTACATTACAGCATTATACCCTACATTGTCATCTAGTACATTACAGCTATATCCTACATTGTACATCTAGTACAATTACAGCTATATATCCTACATTGTACATCTAGTACATTACAGCTATATACCCTACATTGTACATCTAGTCATTACAGCTATATATCCTACATGGTACATCTAGTACATACAGCTATATACCCTACATTGTACATCTAGTACATACAAGCACTATATACCCTACATTGACATCTAGTACATTACAGCTATATATTACCCTACATTGCTGCATTCTAGTACATTACAGCTATATACCCTACATTGTACATCTAGTAAATTACAGCTATATATACCCTACATTGTGCATCTAGTACATTACAGCTATATACCCTACATTGTACATCGAGTTACATTACATTAATACCCTACATTGTGCATTGTATTACAGCTATATACTACATTGACATCAGTACATTACAGCTATAACCTACATTGTAATCAGTAAATTCAGCTATATACCCTACATTGATCTAGTACATTACAGCTATATACCTTACATTGTACATCTAGTACATTACCAGCTATATACCCTACATTGTACATCTAGTACATACAGCTATAAACCTACATTGTGCAATGTACATTACAGCTATATACCCTACATTGTACATCTAGTACATTACAGCTATATACCCTACATTGTGCATCTAGTACATTACAGCTATATACCCTACATTGTGCATCTAGTACATTACAGCTATATACCCTACATTGTACATCTAGTACATTACAGCTATATACCCTACATTGTACATCTAGTACATTACAGCTAATACCACATTGGCATCTAGACATTACAAGTATATACCCCCTACATTGTACATGAGTACATTACAGCTATATACCCTACATTGTATCATCTAGTACATACAGCTATACCTACATTGCATCTAGTACATTACAGCTATATCCTACATTGGTACATCTAGTACATTACAGCTTATACCCTACATTGTGCATCTAGTACATTACAGCTATATAACCTAAATTGTACATCTAGTACATTACAGCTATATACCCTACATTGTAACATCTAGAACATTAAAGCTTCATACCCTACATTGTACATTAGTACATTACAGCTATATACCTACTTGTACATCTAGTACATTACAGATATATACCTACATTGTACATCTAGTACATTACAGCTATATACCCTACATTGTACATCTAGTAAATTACAGCTATATACCCTACATTGTACAATCTAGTACATTATCAGCATTATACCTACATTGTACATCTAGTACATTACAGCTATATACCCTACATTGTACATCTAGTAAATTACAGCTATATACCCTACATTGTCATCTAGTACATTACAGCTATTACTTACATGTCTAAATTACATTATACCCTACATTGTACATCTAGTACACATTACAAGCTATATACCCTACATTGTACATCTAGTACATTACAGCATATTATACCCTACATTGTACATTAGTGACATTACAGCTATATACCCTACATTGTAATCGAGTACATTACAGCTATAACCTACATTGTACACTAGTACATTACAGCATAACCCATTGACATCGAGTACATTACAGCTATATACCCTACATTGTACATCTAGTACATACAGCTATATTACCCTACATTGTACATCTAGTACATTACAGCTATATATCCTACATTGTGCATATAGTACATTACAGCTATATACCCTACATTGTACATCTAGTACATTACAGCTATATACACCTACATTGGCATCTAGTACATTACAGCTATATACCTACATTGACTACTGTACATTACAGATATCTATCTACATGGTACAATTTAGTACATTTACAGCTATATACCCTTGACATTGTAAATCTAGTACATTACAGCTATATACCTACATTGTACATCTAGTACATTACAGCTATATAACCATCATTGTACATCTAGTACATTACAGCTATATACCCTACATTGTACATCTAGTACATTACAGCTATATACTACAATTGTACATCTTGTACAGTACAAGCTTATAACCTACATTGTGACATCTAGTACATTACAGCTAATACCCTACATTGTACATCTAGTACATTACAGCTATTACCCTACATGGTACATCTAGTACATTACAGCTATATACCTACATTGTACATCTAGTACATTACAGCTATATACCCTACATTGTACATCTAGTACATTACAGCTATATATCCTACATGTACATTCTAGTAATTACAGCTATATACCCTTACATTGTACATTATAGTACTTAGAGCTATTATACCCTAATTGTACATCAGTAATTACAGCTATATACCCTACATTGTACATCTAGTAATTACAGCTATATACCCTACATTGTGCATCTAGTACATTACAGCATAACCCACATGACTACTAATACATTACAGCTATATACTCTACATTGTACAATCTAGTACATTACAGCTATATACCTACATGACATCTAGTACATTACAGCTTATATACCCTACATTGTACATCTAGTGACATTACAGCTATTATACCCTACATTGTACATCTAGTACATTACAGCTATATACCCTACATTGTCATCTAGTACATTACAGCTAATACCCTACATTGTACATCTAGTACATTACAGCTATATACCCTACATTGTACATCTAGTACATTACAGCTATATACCCACATTGTACATCTAATACATTACAGCTATACCTACATGTATCTAGTACTTAAGCTATATAACCCTACATTGTACATCTAGTACATTACAGCTATATACCACTACATTGTACATATAGTACTACAGCTATATACCCTACATTGTACATCTAGTACATTAAAGCTATATACCCTACATTGTACATCTAGTACATTACAGCTATATACCCTACATTGACATCTAGTACATTACAGCTATATCACCTACATTGTACATTAGTACTACAGCTATATACCCTACATTGTACATCTAGATACATTACAGCTATATACCCTACATTGTAATCTAGTACATTACGCTATATACCCTCATTGTCATCTAGTATTACAGCTATATACTACATTTACTAATACTTAGCTATATATCTACCATGTGCATCTAGTACATTACAGCTAATACCCTACATTGTACATCTAGTACATTACAGCTATATAACCTAAATTGTACATCTAGTACATTACAAAGCCTATATACCCTACATTGTACATCTAGTACATTACAGCTATAAACCCTACATTGTACATCTAGTACATTACAGCTATTAAACCCTACGTACATTAGTACATACAGCTATATACCACCCTACATTGTACATCTAGTACATTACACAGCTATATACCTACATTGTAACTAGTACATTACAGCTATATACCCTACATTGTGCAATTAGTACATACAGCTATAAAACCTACATTGTACATCTAGTACATTACAGCTTATACCCTACATTGTACATCTAGTACATTACAGCTATATACCTACATTGTAATAGTACATACAGCGTATTTACATGTCATCTAGTACATTACAGCTATAACCCCACATTGTACATCTAGTACATTACAGCTATATACCCTACATTGTACCTGTAATACAGCTGATATACCCTACTTGCATTAGTACATTACGCATAACCCTACATGAATCTAGTACATTACAGCTATATACCCTACATGTGTACATCTAGTACATTACAGCTATATACCCTACATTGTACATCTAGTACATTACAGCTATATACCCTACATTGTACACTGAGTACATTACAGCTATATAACCCTACATGTACATCTAGTACATTACAGCTAGATACCCTTACATTGTACATCTAGGACATTACAGCTATAACCCTACATTGACATCTAGTACATACAGCTATATACCCTACATTGTACATCTAGTACATTACAGCTATAACCCTACATTGTACATCTAGTACATTACCGCTATATTACCCTACATTGTAACATCTAGTACATTACAAGCTTAAACCCTACATTGTACATCTAGTACATTACAGCTATAAACCCTACATTGTACATCTAGTACATTACAGCTACCTAAATAACACTTACATTGTACATCTAGTACATTACAGCTATAAACCCTTACATTGTACATCTAGTTCATTACAGCTATTACCCTACATTGTACATCTAGTACATTACAGCTATAGACCTGACATTGTACATCTAGTACATACAGCTATATAAACCCTACATTGTACATCTAGTACATTACAGCTATATACCCTATTGTCATTGTACAGTACAGCGATACTAATTACATCTAGTACTACAGCTATATTAACCCTTAAATTGTACATCTAGTACCATTACAAGCTATAAACCTACATTGTACATATAGTACATGTGACAGATATAACCCTACATTGTACACATCTAGGTTAATACATACAGCTTCATAAACCCTACATTGTACATTAGGTACATTACAGCTATATACCCTACATTGTACATCTAGTACATTACAGCTATAAACCCTACATTGTACATCTAGTACATTACAGCTATATATACATGACATTTGTACCATCTAGTACATTACAGCTATAAACCCGACTATGTGTACTATTCTAGTACATTACAAGCTATAAACCTACTGTACATTCTAGTACATTACAGCTATATAACCTACATTGTACATCTAGTAACATTCAGCTAGTAACCTACATTGTCATTTAGGAACATTACAGTATTAAACGATATGTTGTACATTAGTACATTTACAGCTATATACCCTACATTGTACATCTAGTACATTACAGCTATATACCCTACATTGTACATCTAGTACATTACAGCTATATACCCTACATTGTACATCTAGTACATTACAGCTATATACCCTACATTGTACATCTAGTACATTACAGCTATATACCCTACATTGTACATCTAGTACACTACAGCTATATACCCTACATTGTACATCTAGTACATTACAGCTAGATACCCTCATTGTACATCTAGTACATTCAAGCTATATACCCTACATTGTACATCTAGTGACATTACAGCTATATAACCCTACATTGTACATCTAGTACATTCACTATTATACCCTACATTGTACATCGTATCCATTACAGCTATATACCCTACATTGTACATCTAGTACATTACAGCTATATACCCTACAGTGTCCACAGTAACATTACAGCTATATACCCTACATTGTACATCTAGAACTTACACTTAATCCCTACATGTACATCAGTACTTACACTATATACCCTAAATTGTACTCTAGTACATTAACATCTATATACCCTACATTGTACATCTAGTACATTACAGCTATATATCCTACATTGTACATCTAGTACATTACAGCTATATACCCTACATTGTACATCTAGTACATTAGAGCTATATACCCTACATTGTACATCTAGTACATTACAGCTATATACCCTATCTGTACATTTAGTACATTACAGCTATAACCCTACATTGTACATCTATCATTACAGCTATATACCCTACATTGTACATCTAGTACATTACAGCTATATACCTACTTGTACTCAGTACATACAACCTATTACCCTACATTGTACATCTAGTACATTACAGCATAATACCCTACATTGTACACGTACATTACAGCTTATACCTACATTGTACATCTAGTACATTACAGCTATATACCTTACATTGTACATCTAGTACATTAAGCTATAACCCTACATTTGTACATCTAGTACATTACAGCTTATATACCCTACATTGTACATCTAGTACATTACAGCTATATACCCTACATTGTACATCTAGTACATTACAGCTATAAACCCTATTGTACATCTAGTACATTACAGCTATATACCTCTACATTGTACATCTAGTCATTACAGCTTATATACCCTACATGTACATCTAGTACATTACAGCTATATACCCTACATTGTACACTATACATTACAGCTATATACCCTCCATTGTACTCATACATTACAGCTTATACCTTACATTGTACATCTAGTACATTAACAGCTATATACCCTACATGTACATCTAGTACATTACAGCTATATACCCTACATTGTACATCTAGTACATTACAGCTATATACCCTACATTGTACTCTAGTACATTACAGCTATATACCCCACTTGTACACTAGTACATTACAGCTTATACCCTACATTGTACATCTAGTCCATTACAGCTATATACCCACATTGTACATCAAGTACATTACAGCTATATCCCCTACATTGTACATCTAGTACATTACAGCTATAACCCTACATTGTACATCTAGTACATTACAGCTATATACCCCATTGTACCACTAGTACATTACAGCTATATACCCTACATTGTACATCTAGTACATTACAGCTATAAACCCTACATTGTACATCTAGTACATTACAGCTTATACCCTACATTGTACATCTAGTACATTACAGCTTATACCCTACATTGTACATCTAGTACATTACAGCTATATACCACCTTACATTGTACATCTAGTACATTACAGCTATATACCCTACATTGTACATCTAGTACATTACAGCTATATACCCTACATTGTACATCTAGTACATTACAGCTATATACCCTACATTGTACATCTAGTACATTACAGCATATACCTACATTGTACATCTAGTACATTACAGCTATATACCCTACATTGTACATCAGTACATTACAGCTATATACCCTACTACATTGTACATCTAGTACATTACAGCTATAACCCTACTTGTACATCTAGTACATTACAGCTATATACCCTACTGTACATCTAGTCCATTACAGCTATATACCCTACATTGTACATCTAGTACATTACAGCTATATACCCTACATTGTACATCTAGTACATTACAGCTATATACCCTACATTGTACATCTAGTACATTACACTATATACATTACTTGTACATCTAGTACATTACAGCTATATACCCTACATTGTACATATGTACATTACAGCTATATACCCTACTTGTACATCTATTACATTACAGCTATATACCCTACATTGTACATCTAGTACATTAACAGCTATATACCCTACATTGTACATCTAGTACATTACAGCTATATACCCTACATTGTACATCTAGTACATTACGCTATATACCCTACATTGTACATCAGTACATTCAGCTTATACCTACATTGTACATCTAGTACTTACAGCTATATACCCTACATTGTACATCGTCAGTACATTACAGCTATATACCCTACATTGTACATCTAGTACATTACAGCTTATATCCTACATTGTACATCTAGTACATACAGCTATATACCCTACATTGTACATCTAGTACATTACAGCTATATACCCTACATTGTACATCAGTACATTACAGCTATATACCCTACATTGTACATCTAGTACATTACAGCTATATACCCTCCTTGTACATCAGTACATTACAGCTATATACCCTACATTGTACATCTATAACTTACAGCTATACCCTACATTGTACATCGAGTACATTACAGCTATATACCTACATTGTACATCTAGTACATTACAGCTATATACCCTACATTGTACATCTTAGTACATTACAGCTATATACCCTACATTGTACATCTAGTACATTACAGCTATAACCCACATTGTACATCTAGTACATTACAGCATATACCCTACATTGTACATCTAGTACATAACAGCTATATACCTTACATTGTAAATCTAGTACATTACAGCTATAAACCCTACATTGTACATCTAGTACTTACCTCTATATACCTTACATTGTACATCTAGTACATTACAGCTATAAACCCTACATTGTACATCTATTACATTACAGCTATATACCTATCATTGTACATTAGTACATTACGCTATAAACACCCCTACATGTACATCTAGTACATTACAGCTATATACCCACATTGTACATCTAGTACATTACACTATAAACCCTACATTGTACTCTAGTACATTACAGCATATACCCTACATTGTACATCTAGTACCATTACAGCTATAATACCCTACATTGTACATCTAGTACATTACAGCTATATACCCACATTGTACATCTAGTACATTACACGCTATATACCCTACATTGTACATCTAGTACATTACAGCTATATACCCTACATGTACATCTAGAACATTACGCTATATACCCTACATTGTCATCTAGTACATTACAGCTAAACCCTACATTGTACATCTAGTACATTCAGCATATACCCTACATTGTACATTCGTACATTACAGCTATATACCCTACATTGTACATCTAGTACATACAACAGCTATATACCCTACATTGTACATCTAGTACATTACAGCTATAAACCCTACATTGTACACTAGTACATTACAGCTATATACCCTCATTGTACATCTAGTACATTACAGCTATATACCCTACATTGTACATCTAGTACATTACAGCTTATATACCTTACAATTGTACATCTAGTACATTACACTAATAACCCTACTTGTACATCTAGTAAACATACAGTTATAAACCCTACATTGTACATTTAGTACATTACAGCTATAAACCCTATGTTGTACATTTAGTACATTACGGCTATAAACCCTACATTGTACATCTAGTACATTACAGCTATAAACCCTATGTTGTACATTTAGTACATTACAGCTATTTTTCTTTTGCCAACCCCTGTAGAGTTGATAACTTTGCAGGAACCTAATTGAAAAAAAAATTCATAATTATGCTACAATAAAAGAATATATAGATAGAGTATAGAAAGATGAGTGGGATGGTGAAATGCTGGCATTAGACATAGCAATTAAAGTAAAATTTCAAGCTTTATCGTATCATAAAGTTTCTCTTAATTGTCATTAGAGGGCATGTCCACCCTGAAATATATCTTTTATATAAGGGAGGTAGAAGCTGCCCACTCCCAACTGCCATAATATATTTTTTAAAATATGCCCGATAGTTACTTACAGACCCTTCTCTCCCGCACCGCACCGTCTTCTATTCAGCTCCCTGCTTACGGAAGTTGCATGGAGGAGTTGGTCTGCAATCTGTGGCCAATCAGAAGACAAGGTTGACGCGGCCAATCACAGACGCAGTTGATGTCATCGAAGACGCCGTGGAAGAGAAGGTTCTGTAAGTAAAAATCGGAGCATTTTTTAAAACAAATAATATGGCGGTTAGGGTTGGGTCACTGACAGCTTCTACACTGCATTTTCCAGGACTTTGAAAAGGCACAGCGGGAGAACCATTTGGAGCAAAAATATCAGGTAAGGATTTTTTATAAACTACAGAATGTGGCCAGTATGGGGTTAAATTTAAGTTTTGGGGGTGGACATGCCCTTTAAGAGATCCCACTCTCTGAAATAAAAATTGACGTCAAGGAGCTAATGTCACTTTATCCCATTTGTCATTCTTCTGGTCTCATTAGGCAGTAGAGATGGACCAAAGTTCGGTCCAAACCTAATTGAAAAAATTATTCCTAATTATGGAACAATAATATAATAAATGCAATAAAAACTATTTTGTGCTATTGTGCTGCATAAACACAAAGTCCAGCTTTCGTTATAATGCATTTCCATATTCTCTGATGGTTTTAGTTTTTAGTTAAATGTTGTAATATGAAATCTATATATATATCTTACCATATGATACAGAATTAATGCAATGACATTCTCTTTTAGAAAGAATATTGGAACAGAGCAGAGAATTTCAAGCTGTGCTCCATACAATAGACTCTGATTCTATAACAATTGCGGCTGATTTGATTGTGTATCAGGTGGTGACTGTTGGATAATGCAACAGACAAAAAGCCTTCCTTGGTGATGCATTTTTGTGTATATAGTACAATGTTTTCCAACATTCAGCTCTGTTAATGCAATTCAGGCCAGTGAAACTTTGCTTGTATAGGTCACAGAGCGATTGTCTTACAGAATAAGGCGACTTGCACATTTGTGTCATTAAACTAAACGCTGACATGTTCTCCTGTCATTCCTTTTAATGCATTTCCCTTTCCCCCAGATTTTTATTTTTGCATGAACATTTTTTTTATTACAAATGTTAGTAGTAACATTTAGTTTTTATATAAATCCCCCCACCACACCACCACCAGGCATTGTGGGAGATGAGTCTTACGGGCCCTCTGATGGATGGGAGGTGTTGAATCCTGATGAGGTTCTTGTGTGGATGTATTTTGGGGGCTGAGATGCCTTCAGTCCTTAAAGCCAGTCCTCACCGAATGTTTGTGCAGATTACGGAACCTGGAGGAGCAAGTCCCCCAAATTAGAGTTGGGAGGGCTCATCCTAAAGGAATGTGGAAGAGCTTAGACAGTGGTGATCCAGAGTTCTCTCAGCTCGCCAAGGAGGGTAAGAGGACCTTTGCAACATTGTATTCCCCTTTATACCTCACAATATATAGAAAAATGGGCTGTTGTACATCCATATTAAAGTGCAACTAGAGACCAAAAATATAATACATACAAAAAAATAGAATTCCCCTTTATACCTATACTGCCCCACATGTGACCTGCTTCACTAATAGGGATGAACCCCCAAGGTTCACCTGCATATTCCACAGCCCCTCTCCAGTGGCCAAGAGTCACTTCCAGCCCATTCAGGCTGTCCTCTTTTGCCCATTTTGCATGAACATTTTTTTTACTAGTAACATTTAATTTTTGATGCCAATATAAATAAGTTAAAGGACAACTTCACCCTCATTAGAACATCTTTTAGAAAGAATGGCCTCTTCAAAATATGTTGATATATCATAGTTTCTCCTATGAATTCATTACTGTATGCCTGCTATGCTTCTGGATGCCTCATGGAAACTGAGTAATTTAGAAACCTGTACTGAGCCTGTACTGAGATTGGGCATGCTCAGAAGAGGCAGATAGGGGATTACCATTCAGTCATTGGCTGTGATGTCACCTGTCAAATCCATAACTGAACGTTGCTAACTGGAAGAACCAGGAAGCAGAAACAGGGGCAAAAGGACATTGTGCTGGATTTCAGGTTAGACTTCAGATTTCAAACTATTACCATTTAGGGTTTTGGGGGGTGATTTACCTGTACGTAAGTTTTCATTTTGGGGCTGGACTTGCCCTTTAAATCTTTTAACCATACATTTCCAGAATTACATAGAAATGTTTATTTAAAGGGCAAGTATTATGTAATGTTCAGCTCTAAAAAGGATGAGGCTGGAAATTTGTTGACTTTCCTCCAAAATTCCCGATATGTTTTAGAAATACGGCTAGTCCAATTAATTTGCGACTAATGGTACGTTAATTGCAAAGCATAATGTGTCTGGTAAAGCTAGTTATTATTTCAAGTATTATTTCCACAAACTGCTGGACAAGAAGTGGTTTGATAAAATGAATTATTTAACATAAGTGATGCCCTAGTATTTCAATACAGGGAATCTGTATGCACACCCAACACTTGCTAGTGCTATATATTTTTCATGGTGCTAGTCCCTGGATGCTCAGCAAATGTCAACCATGTAGAGTAATCCAAAAGATAACAAAGCACCAACTCCTCTATCTAGGAAAAAAGGCCCTTGGCCCATATTTATTCTAGAACACCAAGAGTGAATAATGTTCTGGGTGAGGTAGATGTGTGCATTATCATTCTTTGAGTTACCCATTCATTTCAAATCAGCACATAAATAGAATTATTGGTAACATCCCACTGAAAAATGTTAACACTTGACTTGCCTGCTGAGACTGTAGCACACCTTTACTTCAAAGGATGTGCAAGTGCTGCAAGCAGACCTAGATAGATTATCAAAGTGGGCAGCAGAATGGCAGATGAGATTCAATGTTGATAAATGTAAAGTGATGCATTTGGGATTTAATAATCCCTGTGCCACCTACACCATAAATAACTATGTGCTAAGTGAATCTCTAATAGAAAAAGACTTGGGGGTTCTGGTAGATAACAGACTTAGCTGTAGCAAACAATGCCAGATGGCAATAGCTAGAACTAGCAAAAAATTGTCTTGTGTAAAGGCCTCATTTGAAATAAGGCCTCATTTGGAATATGCGGTGCAGTTCTGGAATCCCATATACAAAAGGGACATCTTGGAAATGGAAGCAGTTCAGAGAAGGGCAACTAAAATAATAAAGGGAATGGAGGGGCTTAAATATGCAGGCAGATAAGACAAGTTAGGGCTGTTTACATTGGAGAAGCAACGTTTGCATGGGGATATGATAACCTTATACAAATATATTAAAGAGCCATACAATAAACTCTCTGGTACATTGTTCACTAATTGGTCATATCAGAGGACTTGAGGACATCCTTTTAAGCTGGGTACACACATTAACGGATCCGATGGTATCGGGGCTTTATCGTTAATGTGTGTACGCTCGTTTCCCGAATGAGCACGCGGCCGCCGAACGATCGGGTCGGCCGAACGCTCGTTCGGGAAAGTCCAAAAATTTCCATTGGCCGCGCTAGACTCCCTATAGAGGAGTCAAGCGCGGCCGATGGAAACACACAGTCCCGAGCGTTCTCATAAGGGAGAACGCTCGGGACTGTGTGTATGCAGATCTTTGAAAGATGGCATCTTGTCATCTTTCAGAAAGCTGTACTGTGTGTACCTAGCTTAAGATTAGAAGAAAAGAAATTTCATCTTCAGGTTAGGAAAGGTTTCTTTATGACAAGTTCATAAAATAGCTTTAAAAGTGGGCTGGAAAGGTTTCTAAAACTAAAAAATATTAAGAATTACTGGTATTAATATATATACTGTATTTCTGGTTGGTACAGGAATACTATATATTATTGAGAATTACTGGTATTAATACATATACCTGTAGTTCTGGTTGGTACGAGGATACTATATAATATTGAGAATTACTGGTATTAATACATATATTGTAGTTCTGGTTGGTACGGGGATACTATATAATATTGAGAATTACTGGTATTAATACATATACTGTAGTTCTGGTTGGTACAGGGATACTATGTAATATTTAGAATTACTAGTATTAATACATATACTGTAGTTCTGGTTAGTACATGAATACTATATATTATTGAGAATTACTGGTGTTAATACATATACTGTAGTTCTGGTTGGTACGAGGATACTATATAATATTGAGAATTACTGGTATTAATATAATATACTGTAGTTTGGTTGGTACGGGGATACTATATAATATGAGAATACTGGTATTAATACATATATGTAGTTCTGGTTTGGTACATGAATACTATATATTATTGAGAATTACTGGTATTAATACATAACTGTAGTTCTGGTTGGTACAGGAATACTATATAATATTGAGAATTACTGGTATTAATACATATACTGTAGTTCTGGTTGGTACAGGAATACTATATAATATTGAGAATTACTGGTATTAATACATATACTGTAGTTCTGGTTGGTACAGGAATACTATATAATATTGAGAATTACTGGTATTAATACATATACTGTAGTTCTGGTTGGTACAGGGAATACTTTCCCTCTTTTTAGCTATTTTTTTTTTCCCCTCTGGATTAAGCATTAGGTAGGGTTAAAAAGAAGGTGAACAGGTAACGTATTTCTTTAGTCAACCTCAATTATTATGGTACTATGTTAATTGACTGTTATTCTAACGGGCTGAATTATGAAAGGGTTGGTCAAACATGCATAAGTACATTCAATTCCTATGTGTGTTTTTCTGGCAGTTGAAATTATATACACGTATGGAATCTTAAAATGGAATCATTACTTATATATGCTGCATTTATGGCAATGCTTTTTTTGGGGACTACAATATGGGGACAGAGTGACCCTTCTGGTGCCATGTGATTTACAGGAAGCTGCACATTACCTTGCGAGATTGTGCTCATCTGTTTTTTGTTTTGTTCTATTTCTGTTGGGGAAAAATGGACTTTGCTTGAATAATAATATGTTTCCCTGTTCCTTCTCCATGTGTTTTTATATCAGTTATAGTCATTGTGTTGACTTTGACCTGACATTTTATTGAACGTTAAGGAGGAACATAACATTAACATTTAGTATTCTGTAGACAGAAGTAATATTGCAGTTGGCTATTGATCACCCTTTTGCCATTTTTAAATAATTTCCTTCGTGTTTTAACTTTTTCAACCTGAAATAAAAATGGTTTCTTCTTAATTTATCCTTCTATTTAAACTGAATTGCATCGTAAATGTCATAAAAACAAACAAACAAATATCAAACTTAGAAAACCACCATGTATATTGTAATAACATTATCTTTGTAGCCATGCTTAGAGAAGTTCATAGTAGGTTAATATGTTTTTTTATTTGTATACTAATGACTTCTGGTCTGTAAAGAGAGGAAGGGATGAGATTTTAGAGGGAACATTTTTTTAAAGGGACGGGGTTGGGTCCATGTAGGTTTGATCAAGTTGTGGGAGGGGCTTGGTAGCATTGTGGGTTTTTCCTCAGGTGCGGGCAAAGGGTTGCAGATGAAGGTCAGGTCTAAGATAGATGACTTGAGAACATATATATAGAGTATATATAAAGAGATGAGTGGGATGGTGAAATGCTAGTTGGGTGGCAAACTTTACAATGTAACACTTATCAATTAAAGGAACATTTCAAACTTTATTGGATTAATTGTCATTAAGAGATCTCACTCTTTGAAATAAAAAAATGACATCAATGAGCTGATGTCACCTTGCCCCATTTGTCATTCTCCTGGCCTAATTAGGCAGTAGAGATAGCCTTAGAACCGAACCTGAACCCAAGCTCGATCCGAACGTTCATAGTTTGGACGAACTCAAACTATTCGAACTTTCCAAACTAGTCCGGAGTTCGCTAACCCTCAATTTTGTCCATAACCCTCAAATACGTCATTTGGCGTTATCCTTCAAATGTTCTGTTTCGCCAATAACCCTCGAATGTATAGTTTGGAACCCCTTGAATGTATCATTTGAATTCAGTAACCCTCAAATGTATTGTTAGATTTTTGGTAACCCTTGAATGCATCGTTTGGTAACCCTTAAATGTAGCATTCGAATTTGGTAGCCATCAAATTTATTGTTCGCTTTTCGGTAAGCCTTGAACATAACGTTCGTTGACACTGGAATTGGCCGTAACCCTTGAATGCAGCATGTGGAAACCTGACAATTGCCGGATCATAGGGGAAAGAAGTGTTTAAACAAGTTTTGGTGATTTGGACTAGAGATGTCCGAACTTCGCAAAATCCGGTCCGCTCGAGGATCCGCGAATTTTTGAAAAAATTCCAGAATCCGCGAGCGGACCCATTAAAACCCATTAAAATGATAAAATCCTCGAAAATACGAGAAATCCTCGTAATTTTGAAAATTTTGGAAAATACGTATTTTCATGCATTTTCGAAAATACATGAAATCCTCGTAATTTCGAAAATTTTCAAAAAATAAGGGTTTTCATGCATTTTCGAAAATACAAGAAATCCTCATAATTTAGAAAATTTTCGAAAAAGCGTTTCGGAAAAGTTCGGAAGGCGGAAAATCCGCGATATCCGCCGTTCGCGAACAAGGTAAATCCGCCGCGGATTCTGGTTCGGATCCGCGAACTGGGCCATCACTAATTTGGACATGTTCCACAGATCATTTCCCAGGTCCCAGAGCCATTTACAGTAAGTTACCATTGCTATTTTCTTTGTAATTAATCCAAACTTTTCAAGCTATTTTCTCCCATTGACTTTAATGGGAAATGAAACGAACTTCGTTAAGTTAGGCCATCTCTATTAGGCAGTGAAATAAGCTGATCAATAAGGCTATTATTTGGATAGAAAGATGACAAATATGTTGATAGGTGATGTCAGTTGCTCAACCTCGTCATCAGATGTGTACAAGGGTTCTGGAATGCTGCCTTATTTTTGGTGTCTGTTACTCTGTCTCTTTTAAAGGTAAAACAATAACAATATATTATAATTTATGAGAAAGATAGGTTATCAAAACTGCACCATAATCACTGCCTTATTGTATGTTCATGTTTCTGAAGATACTTTTCTTTTGTTCCCATGTCACTGGTGTAGAGAGGTATCTGGCATTGGTCCTGCAGCAACTGCAGGAAGGGACTGGTCTTTCATGCCAATGATAGATGATAGACAATTGGCTGGTGGAGCAAAGGACCTCCATATGTCACTGCCCTATAACAAGGTAAGTAAGTATCTTCAAATATAGAAACTTGATATGTCCTTCAATCTGCAGCCACAGTCGTACCTTCTTCTCGTCATTTGTGCGATGTGTCAAGTTTGCATTTTCACTGGTTGGACCACCAAGAATTTGAGGGGCCACAGCTCAGGGGTATATAGTGGAGCTCCAGGGCTAAAATGGCACAGCCTTTGAGTAAGACAGACAGCCTACAGACTGTTAATAATTGCACTTTTCAGGGGAGGAAGGTCATTGTAAACCTTTAGTTCTCCTTTAAATAATATGATTTTAATAAAATATTATTCTCTTCTGATGCCTTTAAGTTTTAAAGATTTTAAGGCAACTGATCCTGCTACAGCTATCTCACATTATTATTTAATGAAATCTGCACCAAACTTTGTATGCAGTTTGAGTGCAAAAAGCATATTTGATCTTAAAACAAGAAAGAGGAGAGTAGAACTAAAAAAAACCTTCTTTTGTTATACGTCTTGCGTGGTTCAAACACTCATTGGTGTGTTTGGATTTTATTTAATGTGAACTGTTGCTGTTCCCCTAAATGTATTATCTTTCCTGCCACTGAGATATAATGGAAAATATTAGAGACCTTGATGTAGTTCAGGCAAAATGAATTGTTTCCCATATTTACAAAGTTTCTGTAGGTAGAATAACTACGTTTTTTCCTAGGCTGTATTGTAGTGAACATTATTTTTAGAATGTCAGATTCCATGTCCACGGGAATGAAATTAGAAGCAAACCCACAAGGAGGACATTTTTTTAAAGGACTGTTTTGTATTGTGTTCTTACAAGGATTCCTTTATATGAATGTAAAAAAAAGACAGATTGCTTTTAAATGAGTATTGAAAGATTCGCTAAAAAAAGAAACAGAGTTGCTTGTATATACTGATAGGAGATATTTTATGTGATGCTTTTACTAGACTGTGAAAAACATTGTTCCTCATTCTCCTTCGAAGGACTGCGCTGATTAAAGCGGCGGTATGAAGGGGGATGCCCATGAACTGTTTGGATGCAGCCATAAATTAAAACTGTATGTGCATTTCGAAATTTGTTGAAAGCATTTGTAAAAACCTCAGACTTTCCCTATGGAACTTGAGGTCCTGCAAGGACAAACCCGGCATATAAACGTCAGGCAACAAGTAACACTAAGTTAACCTGCTTCATTAAAGATCTATGAGACTCCCTTCAGACTGCAGGAAAACTCTAGAGGTATCTCTAGTTGTGTTGGCAGACCTTAAATGACAGCTATGGATCTCATTGGTCTTGTGATGTTTAAAGAAGGGGCTATCATCAAATTTTAATAATGAGATAAATTTTTTATTGGCCCCATTAAAATCGCTGTCCTTTTTCTTCAAACACTGACCAACATTGAAAGACTAAGTTGGGCAAGTTGCCAGTTGACGGACTGACATAAAATGCTAATTAACGCCATTCCTATAGAGTGCCGACAGAATAAACTTGGCAGCACAAAATAATTCTCTTCTATCTCAAAGAAATATGAACTGTTCTATGCCTGGGGCACAGGGAGTAATAGTAGATTATATAAGATAGAACTGATATGATATGCGGAACAGAGTTATTGTATTTTTTCATAGTAAAGACATTCTTTGGCAATACCTGCCTGTTATCCATGTGTTCTATCTGTTATGGCCTCATGGAATGAAGTAGGGGGTTTACGTTTCTTAAATATTATTTTTATTATTAAGAAAACAAGGAAGAATAAATAAGTAGCTTGGAGCACCAAACCTCAACATAGACCACATTCCCACTTCCAATAGGCTATATTTACGCTGATTATAAATTGTAAAACAGGGGGATGTCAGATTGTTTTTAAAAACCTAATATGCTGCAAGTGGCAACAGTAGGAAAATAGCCACCCAAAAAGGGACTGGGGGCATAAAAGCACGATTCCACCAGATTGTACTTTTAACACCATTGTAAAACACCAAGCATTATACATACAATGGGTCTGTATTTTGCAAAATATTGATACTGCACAATGTCACCCTTGAATCATAATTTAATGCCTGCAGAGAGAATTGTGTTTGTGGCTGTAAAACTACTAATAACGCCTGCCAATTTACCTCAGACCTTTCCAACACAGTGGTACAGACCCCGGGTTTCACTAATTGTGGATACCCCACTTGGAGTCAGGAAAGATTTTTTCCCCCCTTCATACTGTCCCCCCTTCCTCTGTATCATTTGTTAGACAGGAGGATATTGCTGAGTAGGTTGAACTAGATTGACATACGCCTTTATTCAACCTCAAATACTACACTATACTATGGTATGCTATACTATATTATATACTATATTATACTATACAGTACTATAATATACTATACAATAAAAAAAGTACCTGAGGCAGGGAGGTAGGAATGATTATTCCTACCTCCCAACATTGTTTTGCTGAGGAGCTACATATGCTTGTTAGATATTCAACAGATTCAACATTTTACCTGACGTTCGGAAAGACATTTCCGTCACTACGGGGGATAGTTTTTGTAATTCAAGACAATTTTTATGGTGAATGTCTTTTAGGAAAACAATGTCACCAACTTGCAGCTTGGGATTGCTGGTTTGCAATTTACAATAACTTTTAAGGTTACAAAGGTATTTCTTCTCCCATTGACTAAAGAATACCAAAAAGGTTTTGGACCATTTTGCATTGTAGTTTGTTAAAGGGTATCTCCAGTGGGGGGGGGGTGCCATTAAGTTTTATTGAAGAACAGGTGGTAAAGGAGATGTGTCTTACCTCCTGTTCTTCAATAAAACCTGCAGGAGCCAGGAGAGAAGGTAAGGGACTTACCCAATCACTCGCTCATCTGCCACGTAGTCTGACAGGTCCAGACAGACTCTGTCTTCTATGCGTATGTGCAAGTGCAAGATACCAGTGGAGACACCCTTTACGTTTCTTAGTGGCCAGCATAATACTGGTATGGGAAGGCTACCTGTTCAGGGCTTTATAATGATAGTTGTTTTTATTGCCATGGTTAGTTCTATGGAACCTTTATCTCATGCTTAAATTAGAAGCTGTTCTATATGAAACCATCTGCAATATGTTACTTATTTGCAGTGCTGGGTTATAATAAAAAAGCTCTAGGGTGCGTCCCTCAGGTTAAAAGCTATGGAGACATGAGAGACAAGTTATGGAACTGTATATGGTGATTGCTGATTCATTTGTTTTAATCGGTCACTTATGAAACCCAAGTGTAGACTGCCCGGAAAAGGCCAAGTGTGTGACATTTACAGAAAGAACAAACACAGACTTAAAGTAGAATTAGAGATGAAATATTAATGACCCTGAATGAATTGCTAACTAACAGATACTACACAGTCGGAAATGCAGGAATCTACCAAGATTTTTCTAAATGGAACATAAAATACAGGTGAATATACCTACCACAACTATCATCCGGCGAGTCAGATCACCTTCAATTTCGAACAGCCACAAATCTGCAAACTGTATTTCCCTCTGATGAAGTGGCTATAGGAGCCACAAAACGTGTCCCTGCATGAAGCTTATTTTATGCAAGAATAAAGTATCACTAGTTTGCACAGTGGTAGCAGAGTCGTCCCATATTCTCTGGAGTGCTCATTATTGGATGTACCAAGGTTGTACCAGTTTTACAGACATGATTAGCGGTACAGGCTGCAAAATTAGAAAATGCCTACTTGCCACATGCAATGTAATATGGTTAAAGATATGAATTAGTCCATGATTTGTGGGACTTTGTTAAAGCCAGAAGGACCAGATGTTAGACTCTCACCAAGGATAAGATAACGGTAATGGAATATGCGGCGCTATTTTAAGTGAGCGATAAAAAAACGTATTTAACTCATCACATGATTTATTACAATCTCTAACTATTTCCTCAGTATCAGCATTTTATATTTTACTTTATTCTTTACACATCCAGTGAATATTTGTTCATTAACATATTCAGACGTTTATGACATATATATATATATATATATCATCCTTTTTGTCAAACACCTTTCCCAAAGATATCCGCTCTATCTACAGTAGCTACTTTGTGACATTTTAACAGTAAAATTGTCACAGACTCATTACATTATGAAATGCGTGATCACCGGCAGGGATAAATTGTCTTTTAATAGGTCAATGTGACCCATTTCAAAATGGGAACTGTAGGAATCTACAAATCTCAACATCCACATGCCAGTTTATATATAGCCAACAGATGTTAACTTATAACTAGAGATGTAATGTGGGTTTGAATAGAATCTGGGGGTTTCTAAGTCCCGACAAAACTTTCAGAACGCTCAGATTTCACGGAACCCGGATTTTTTGAATTTTCGATTTTTATCGATAATCAAAAACCAAAAGTAGACAATTATCGAAAATCAAAAGTATGTATGTATTTTATTTCTTATATAGCGCTACATATTCTGCAGCACTTTACAATTATTTACTCAATTTACATAAGGCCCTGCCCCGAGGAGCTTACAATCTAATCACTTTATGTACATATACAACCTATCAGTATATCTTTATGATTGTGGGGGAAACCGGAGTGCCCGGAGGAAACCCACGCAAGCACGGGGAGAACATACAAACTCCTTGCAGATGTGTCCAAGGGTGGAATCGAACTTAGGACCTCAGCGCTGCAAGGGATCCAGTGCTAACCACTGAGCCACCGTGCTGCCCCGAAAGTAGACGATTATCGAAAATCGAGAGTCGGAAATAGATGATAATCGACAATTATTGAAATTTGAAAGTAGACGATTATCAAAAGTTGAATCCTCGAAACTAATGATCGATTTCGATAACTCTCGCAAATGGAATGCGGAAGCTGGAAAACCCGATCGTGAGGAAAGATAGTTTTAAAATAAGTTTTTTAAATAAGTATTTACGGGTTCCCCAGACCATTCCCCAGGTCTCTGTGTCATTTACAGTAACTATTACTATTACTATTTGTCCCTCAAAATGGACAGAGACTTCTATGGGTCCGTTTTCGAAAAAATTCAAAATTGCGAAAACAGAATGAAACTCAACAGTTTCGAACATCTCTACTTATAACTCGGTTACTGCAGTAGTATGAAGTAACATAGATAACATCTGATTGGTTGCTGGAAATTAAAGCTGGGTACACACCATAAAATATTTCCATCCGACTGATATTTTTGCGTATCGGTCGGTTGGAATATTTTATGGTGTAGGTGGGGCGTCTGCAACCGATCTCGGTCGCCTGTTCGTATGGATGGTCGATTGGGTATGTTGGTAAATTATGGCCAGTCTTTGAGTTCAATAAGGCGAACTAGTTGTGACAAAAATAGCACAGGCTTTTACACCTCTTATTGCATTAGCCAAATATATATATTTGGCTCAGAATACAGGGCCAAAATGTTGCCTACTGTTTGATAGAGCCAATTAAAGCCATTTTGAAAAATTTCCCATGTGTGCACTGGACTTGACTTACTTACTTACTGGACTACTGGAGGCAGCGAAACGTGTAGATCACTCTTAAAGGGACATCACCTGAAATTGGATTTTACTTTTTTTTATACCTGTTTTTTTTTAAACCAATAAAGCCTTTTTATACTACCAAGTGTGAACCAGCCCTGATATGTGTTAAGTGGAGCAAGAAGGGAACGTGTGGACCGACCACTCTTTTAACCTATGCTGGGAATAATAGGAACACACAAAACGTAAGTTAAAGGCAGACTTTTTAAAGGATAAGTACTCTGTAACATCAAGTATAGTTTAATTGGAAGAGACATCTTTAAAAAATGTTTTCCCTCTTTTTTTTTAGGTCCCTCCTGAGCCTTCCTGTGTGTCTTGAAAGTTGCTGACATCTTGGATAATACAGGTAAGGCTGTAGAGCTTTTCCCTCTGAGACTTGACTCATTCCCCTCTTTCCTTAGCCTCGTAATCTGTGTTTGTGGCTTCCGTGAGCGCGTGTGACGTCACAATGCACGTGCCATCACGCACATGTGCGGATGTGTGACATAATTGAGCCGTGCTGTGCTTGAATGTGCGGCGCATCACCCGTGGCATGTGCGTTAGTGTATTCTGCCTTATTCTTACCTTTCTCTGTGGCTCCGTGTTTGCACACTGTCTGATTTACTGCAGAGCTCCCCACTCCCCCTCCCCTCTCTGGTCATTCCCCCATTCTAGCTGCTCATGCACATTAATCCTCCTACACATGACACATCTCTCTAACCTTTGTAAACAAAAAAAAAAAACCTTGGTATGTAAGCCTGTAGAGAGGAAGTTTCTCTGTTGTTCTAAAGATAGTGCAGAAGATAAGTGCTACATAAGGTAGGGGGGGAGAGATTGAATCCTGCCTTATCACTGCAGCCAATCTCCCTTTGACAGGCAGGGGCATACCTGCAGCCCCCCCCCCCATGAGAATGGAGGCTGGGCCCCTGACCCCCTCCTAGATGCCTCCCGTGATCAGCCGTTTTAAACAGCTGATCGTGTGTATGACTGAAACATATGCGCAATTAGCTGTTGAAAGGACCGGGTACAGTCTTTTAAACAGCTAATCGTGCATGTTTCATTCATACGCACGATCAGCTGTTTAAAACGACTGATTGCGGGAGGCATCTTGGGCTTGTGGCGAGCCCTACTACCGTCCAGCCCCTCCGCAGTCGCGGGGGTGACGGGGACGGTAGTTACGCCACTGTTGACAGGCAATAAATTGGTGAAAGCATGTGGAGGAGGGAGACTTCTACTTCCCTTTACTTCTGTTTTTAACCCAGTATTTGACAAACATTTTAGTGAGCAGGAAGTGTCCATTTGGAAACTTGCTGAAAACTTGTGTAAGCCTACACACTACACAGACATGCTGTTAGGGGATTTGATTGACAGCTCAAGCAGGAGTGGTGTATTGAAATCTTCACTTCTTTTAACTTATATATCTCAGGACAGAGGAGGAATCTGAAGAAAATAAAGGGGCATTTTCCCACTATAGATGCCCTTTAATCTACCCCATAAAAGTGAAATATAGGTCTGCTGTGACCAAACAGCCACAGGATTGTATCCACTGGCGCTGAGGAATAATAAACTGAACATATACTTTTAAATAATCCTGCATTTTAAATCTAGCCTCAGAAAACATTTGGACAGTGGAGAAATGTTGTATGTTACCTTTGCAAGCAATGTAAAGATAGCAAAGCACTGTGCTAAACACAATATTTTCTAAGGTGGTCTTTCTTTCTTTCTTTTTTTTGAAGATTTATAAAAAAAACTCTGGACTTAGGGCAGAGTTTGCTCTCTAATTGATTTCAATGGCTAAAGAAGCTTTTTGTGAGAAGTAACAATCAATAGTGTTTGATGAATCGTTTGATGAGTCCATTAGATAGACAGAGGCAGCTAATACTGTTCAGAGAATCTCTTGCTGAGAATTTCATCTTAGGGATGAGGCTTTAATCAAGTCTGCACTTATGTTACCCTTTCAGAAGGATGAACCTTGCTCTGGTTTCCCCTTACTGCACAGCAGATACGTAGTCAAACACCACACAGGTAATACTTCAGTTCAAATAAATCTCCCCTCCGGAGGGTGTTTAGTAGAAAAAGTAAACTTCATCTTTTAGCTGAGATATGTCAGGAGCCAGAGTTGGAAAACGGAATTGTAAATGTAAAGCAGCCCAGCTTTTCGAAAGACCAAATAAACAGACTTTATCTCATGATAGTATTTGGTGTATTTTATTGACTTTGGATTATGGAGATGTTGGGAAAGCAGATATTCTGTCAAAGGACACATTAACCTAAAATAAACTGACTGCAGCTCAGGTTAAAATCTCTAAAACAAGTTAACCTACATCCATTAAGTTAAAGGGTACTGGAGAGTGTACTAAATGTAATAATGAGTAGTGTGCTGATGATGAGTACAGGATAGAAGTCCTCAGGTGCCTTTCAAATGCTGTATATGCGTAGTGGATGCCCACAGGAAAGAACTATTGTGTCCTAAGGATGATGGGTGTATATTCACTTCTGATTTCTGGGGACAGATTTATGCCTTCCTATGGATCAGCTGTTAGGCAGGAATCATGGGTAGGCTAAAAACATTGGCCTAGATAGTACATCTTTAATCAATTCTAATACTAGGTAACTAACTATATATGTAAGTATAAAAAAATTGTTTCATTTTAGGATAGGGGAATGAGCAGGAGAGACAGAAAACCCCCAAGTAGATGTAGACTATATTAACTGTATGGTTGGAGTTTTGTTAATAACTAGCTATGATCTATCTATCTGTCCATCTATCTATCTATCTATCTACTATCTATCTATCTATCTATCTACTATCTATCTACCTATCTATCTATCTATCTATCTATCTATCTACCTACCTACCTACCCTACTACTACTATCTATCTATCTATCTATCTATCTATCTATCATAAACAGAGAAAGCATTTAACACCTTAGGGAGCACAAAGTATATGAAATAAGGAAGCTGGAGTGCAGCAAAACCCCTATATATGTGCAGTCTATGTACACATTGTTATACACACATTATCCAGGGCTATTACATTAATGACTCGAGCATTTGTTGAGTAGACACCTTGGTTTCGGTTGATTGGTGTCAATTTTTTTAGTTATTTTGGCTTGTCCTCCATTTCTTTAATGACATTTAATCAGATGTTTATTTTTTCATTCTGTTAATGAACCGAGTTTCAAAGGCCTTTCTGGCAGTGAGCAATATTTCAATGATTAAAAAGATCAGCGCTGCCAAAATCCTTTCTTAGTGACTGATGGCCACATGCTAATTATTGTAGTTTGGACTCGCCTATTTGTTGCTGGAAGTTGCGTCCAATCAGAGTCATGACATGAACTTCACATTTACGTTCTCTCTTCAGATGACTGAAAATTAGACACCCGTTTGTAGGAGCACGGAGCAAACAGGAACAAGCGGAATTAATTGACAGTTGTTCATTACTGGTTGATGCCCATTTTTCTGTTTAAAAAAACATTTCTTACGTTACTCCTATTCTCGGCCCCCACTTTCATTATAATATGTTTTCTTTCTGAAAAGAAATAACTACAGTGACAACTCAATGTGACACATGCAGAACATAATATGTCTGCCTAAGGCAAGCAAAGGATTAGCAGCAGTAAAACTTTTATTCTCTGTCCCTGACACACAAACAAACTTCCATCACACAATGTCTTCGGGGATTAGGCTAGAAATAAACGCAACACTCATTTCAAATGCACGATTATCAAGTCAGGCAAGAAATTAAAATCCCATAGTAAGTTCTCCAATGAAGTGTTGGTTTTTCTTCTGCCATTGGGTGTAACTTATTAAGATGCAGTTTAAACATGTTTAGATGTGCTGCATTGTGCCTCATGCACTAAGAATTCTAAATAAACAGAACAGGGATTGTCCCAGTAGGATAGCCAAGAACTTTATGAATTAGATAGACGTATATATCTTATGGGGTTTTGTCTTATTAAAGTTTTGGTGCTTTGTTTGTTGAATTTGACTGCTTTTTGCTGTCCCCCAAGTCCAATTCTAATCTAGCAGCAGGGCCATCCAACACTACAATACTTAGCTCTTTGCTGATGTCCCTGAAGTGATATAATCCTTGTGGCCCTGGCCATCTCTGGTTATCATCTTTCTGGTCCTTTAATGTAGCAGATGTCAGTCACGGCTGGGACACCTCCTCTCCAGCTGCGCCAACATGTAAAGCTTGCAGGGGAGGTGTCAGGGGAGGATTAAGAGGAATATAGCTAAACCAAAAAAAAAAGACAAAGAATACCTTGTTTCCTACATCATGACAGAGCAGGATGTATTGAAAGTATGAAGAGATATGCACGTAAATGTAGCAGAGTCTCAGCTTAGATGCAGGTGCGCGTCATGTTGCTAACGCATCCGTCAGACAAGTTAAATTAGTATGTTTTACCTTCTATATGTATCAAAAGAGAGGAAGAAAGCAGAGACCCAATTATGGTCCATGAGTGCAAAGTGCAATGCCCAATGAATTTTTGCTCCCAAAAAAAACTTTATGCTTAAGAACAGATTTATTAGTTTAGACAAATAAATGTACAGGACAGCATTTTACAGCCCCAGATCATACACAGAGGTGCACCAATACCAAATCCACTGGGATCATCATGGATATGACAGGGGGGGGGAAACTCTGGGAAGGAGTTAATCAGGCTTTAGATATTTTGCAGGGCTATGTACCGAGAGCCATTATAGGCTATTTGTGTCTTAAAGTCACGTAAACCAAGGTTTAATGTGACTTTAAGACACAAATAACAGCAGTTGCAGCAGGTACTATAAAACTGTGTTGCATAACTGCCGCAACCAATATACTGAGCCGATAGCGTCTCCTTAAATGGCAAGTCCAGCCCTAAAATAAAAACTTACATACAGGTAAATCACCCCCAAAACCCTAAATGGTAATAGTTTGAAACCTGAAATATATAAGTCTAACCTGAAATCCTGCACAATGTCCTGTTACCCCTGTTTCTGCTTCCTGGTTCTTCCAGTTAGTAACTGTCAGTTATGGATTAGACAGTTGACATTACAGCCAATGACTGAATGTTAATCCCCTGTCTGCCTCTTCTGAGCATGCCCAGGCTCAGTACAGGCTCAGTACAGGTTTCTAAATAGCTCAGTTTCCATGAGGCATCCAGAAGCATAGCAGACATACAGTAATTAATTCATAGGACAAACTATGATATATCAACATATTTTAAAGAGGCCATTCTTTCTAAAAGATGTTCTTATTAGGGTGGAGTTGTCCTTTAAGATAGAATCTTTAATGCCAGCAGATAGCTGGCATTAAGGATTCTAAATACTGTAGGTAAACCCAATTGAAAATGCACCAAGCTGCTCGGTGCATTGCCTAATGGAGGCAATAGAGAGCGATAGTGGCTCTTTGTACATCGTCCTGTAGGTGATTGAACGCTGAATCTAATGTCTTCTAGGTGTATGGCCAGTATTCTGTTTATTGTTGTATTTACAATTATTTTGTTTATTTATTTGGTGTTTTGTGTACCTAATGCAAAAGCAGATGACACATTGGTAAACTTTCTGTATTACAAAACACTTTCAGGGTTATTCAATAAAAGGTCTTATCATTTAAAATGGTGCTAATTTTGCCCCAACCAATCAGATGTTAGCTTTCAAATGTTAAATAAGATCTGATTGGTTGGGGCAAAATTAGCACCATTTTAAACGATAAGAACTTTTATTGAATCTCCCTGTTTGTTATTTATCTGTCTCTAAAGCCCCCATACACAGGATTGACATTTTGAACGACCCAATAAATTGGATTTGATCCCTTAAAATGGCAATTTCCGTTTTTCCAATCAACCGCTCAACAATGTCAAGCAGTTTATCGGAACAATGAAGATCGACTTTCCAGTCCCCGTCTCTGTGCAGATTTTTAAGGGGATATGTGCGGAAAGATCGAAGATTCAAGTTGTGGAACTTTTCCAATTGCACTCAATCAGAAATACGATTGGAAGAACATCTGCCCATGTATGGCTTGCTTGTACTGCAATTATGAGTTTTAATATTTTTTTTTATGTTAAAAAGAAAACACTGGACTAAAGGCAGTGAAAGGTGCAGTTCAAAAAAAATGCATTTTTTGAAATGTTTTTTAACATTATGACTGTTTCCCAAGGACAGTCTGTGAGAGCGTAAACAATTCTGTTAATGGCTGGAACATTTTGCAGATTGTGATACATTTTCATGGACCAGCACTTAAGTGAAATAAGTTATTCTCTTGCATAACCTTTCAAAGCGACTCATGATTCTTCATCAGATGAGCTCAAACTCATTATCTCTGGAGTCTAAGCAGATTTTGATTATTGATGCACATGTGTAATTGATTAATCTCTGCCTCCGTTACCCTTTATCCATACAGCGCCTGCAAAGCAATGCAGAACGTTTAGCACTCCTTAATATGGACTGAATCCAATAGATGGTCCTTGTGCATTCGGTGATAATTAAATGAGTGGATTTTTAACTTTAGCAGTTCTGTCTGGGGGATACAGGGTCCTGAGACAGCTCATTCAACATTAAACTTAATAATGCGGTTAGCAGCTGCAGTACAGATCGTTGGGCCATTATAGGCTCCTGTGCCCTGCAGCAAATTTTTGACACAAACAACTTCTTCCTGTTAAATGCTCTTCTCGGCATCCAACTTAGTTTTGGGCTTCTCCACAGCCGTGCAAGACAGGAAACAATTACATTCCATACACAAAATATGACACACAGTCTCTTCTTTTGCAATTAATGTGTAAATCGAAGACTGAAAGAGACTTTTGATTGTGAAAAAAATAGCTGGTTGTAATGGTATTTATAGCAATGGGGAATAAGATTCAAATACCCAATCTTTGAAGGTCTTGGCTTTTAAAATTTTAGAAAAACAAAGGTTTCCCACTATTAGATCCATTTTGTCCTAGGAATTCTAAATATGCAGAAGCTTTGAAATTTAGGTTTCAGACTGTGCGTTTGAACATTCTAGTCAATAAATTTATAAACACGTTCTCCTTTTATTGTAATTCGCAGCTTTCTATAAAGAAAGACCAAAAAACCTACACTGTCTAACTAGCCATGTACACAAAACGTGAGAAGAAAGTTTTAGACAAAACTACACAAAACTCCTGCCCTGAAATTCCTTGTTTATTCTAATGTCCTATGTCAAATGTCAAAGCCAAATGCCCTTAAATAGATAAAAATAACCCTGCAAACCCCTACTCAGGGCGTAGAGATGTTCGAAACTGGTGAGTTTTTGTTCCGAAATCGGATTTCCGAAAAGCTTTAAAAATTAACTTAATAGAAGTCAACTGGACTTGAAGTTTAGTTCTTGAAGACATTTCGCTAGTCATCCGACTGGCTTTATCAATTCAGAATGACTTGTACAAGAATCTGTGGCAATTATGTACCCTGGAAAATCCCAATTAGCATATCACAGCCAGGTGTTAAGGGCGTGATTGGATAGTGGCTAAGAGGTGTTATAGGAATGCCCAGACCAAGGTGTCAAAACAGCATTGTACATGGCAGACAGTTGGTGTTGAACCCCCCCACCTCTATTTAGGCTTGGTTTCTTTATTTTCACATAAATGGCCTCCTTGACACCTCTCTTGAACCAGTCATATGTTAACCTTACAATCTTCAAAGGTATGGCCTTTATCCTTAAGATTTGATTTGTATGTTGGGGAGACCAAACAGCACAACGTATGGCCCAGCACTAAAGAGCCAATTCCTCGGGTCAGGACTCAGCCATGTACCTGCATCTTAAAGGGCATCTATAGTGAAAAAAACACATTGCCCCTTTGCAAAGTTAAATTCATGTACTCTGTGCTGCCTTAATCCTATATCTGTCACTGACTCTGTTTAACCACGGTGTCAGATCTATGTGCAGCATTCCCCCCTTCTCCCTCCCCTCTGTTACCTCCTCCATGTCTCAGCTCCGGCTAACCGACAAGCTTTTTATGTGCAGTAGGAGTTAAAAGTTCAACATCCTGAAAAACACACCCACGCACAGTGGCCAATAGAAAGTAAGCTGTCCTGGAGACACGGAAGAAGGAGATCAGTACAGTTTACGATCTCTCACTTTGTGACCCATCATCAATCAGTGAAAGCTATTAAGAAGGGGGGTCAAGTGCAGCCTTATATCTAACATCAAAGCTACCTTTCTCCCCCTGCTAATGCTGTTATCTCTATGTTTATTACAGAGCAGGGAGGGGGGATCAAGTCACAGGGATTTGATTGACAGTCCAAGTAGGAGTAGAGGAATGCAATCACGTATTCTTCTAACTGGTGTATCTCAGGACAGAGAGGGAATCTGAAAAAAGTGAAGACACTCTGGGGGTTGTAGGGAATTATAGAACACATGGAAAGAAAGAAAAAAAAGTTCATTTTCCCACTATAGATGCCCTTTAAGGATAAAGGACATACCATTGAAGATTGTAATGTTAACATATTGGCAAAGGAACGTGACTGGTTCAAGAGAGGTGTCAAGGAGGCCATTTATATGAAAATAAAGAAACCAAGCCTAAATAGAGGTGGTGGTGGGGGTTTCGACACCAACTGTCTGCCATGTACAATGCTGTTTTGGCACCTTACCTTGGGCGTTCCTATAACACCTCTTAGCCACTATGCAATCACGCCCTTAACACCTGGCTGTGATATGCTAATTGTGATTTTCCAGGGTACATAATTGCCAGTCCGATGTCTAGCGAAACGTCTTCAAGAACTAAACATCCAGTTGATCTAATTGAATAGAGATGAACAAAACTGATAAGTTTTGTCCCAATAGCGGTTCCATGGAAATGACTGATGTATCGAAAATATGACTTAATCGAGATTTTTGTGAATTTTCTAGAGCATGTTCGATTTTTTGAAAGACTTTTTTTGATGCTTGTGAAGGTTCTCATTCATCCAGGTCATGGTATATCTGTTGTATTCAATTAGATCAACTGGACTTGAAATGTAGTTCTTGAAGACGTTTCGCTAGTCATCCGACTGGCTTTCTCAATTCAGAATGACTTGTACAAGAATCTGTGGCAATTATGTACCCTGGAAAATCCCAATTAGCATATCACAGCCAGGTGTTAAGGGTGTGATTAGATAGTGGCTAAGAGGTGTTATAGGAACGCCCAGAGTAAGGTGTTAAAACAGCATTGTACATGGCAGACAGATGGTGTCGAACCCCCCCACCTCTATTTAGGCTTGGTTTCTTTATTTTCACATAAATGGCCTCCTTAACACCTCTCTTGAACCAGTCACGTTCCTTCGCCAGTATGTTAACATTACAATCTTCAAAGGTATGTCCTTTATCCTTAAGATGCAGATACACGGCTGAGTCCTGACCCGAGGAATTGGCTCTTCTGTGCTGGGCCATACGTTGATGCAGTTGCTGTTTGGTCTCCCCCACATACAAATCAGAGCATTCTTCACTGCACTGCACTGCATATATGATGTCGCTTTTCTTGTGTTTTGGTATTGGGTCTTTCGGATGTACCAATTGCTGCCTCAGTGTGTTGTTCGGTTTAAAGCAGACAGGGATACGATGTTTTTTGAAAATTCTTCTTAATTTCTCGGAGACCCCTGCTACATATGGGATGACCATGTTCTTCCTCCTGTCTTGCTTTTCCCCTTCACTGTTGGTATTCGTGTTCTTTTCTTTCCTTCTACTTCTTTTGACAAAGGCCCAGTCTGGATATCCACAAGTTTTAAGGGCTCCTCTGAGATGTTTCATTTCTTTAGCCTTCGCCTCTGTGCTAGTGGGGATGTTCTCGGCTCTGTGTTGCAGGGTTCTGATGACCCCCAGCTTGTGATCTAAAGGGTGGTGGGAGTCAAACATTAAATACTGATCTGTGTGTGTTGGTTTTCTGTAAACCTCTACTTCCAGTTTACCATTTTCCTTAACTTCTACCAAGCAGTCCAAGAAAGCCAGTTTGTTGTTTTGTACCTCTTCCCTTGTGAATTTAATGTTTTGGTCCACCGCATTAATGTGTTCTGTGAAAGCTTGTACTTCCTTCTGGTGGATTTTAACCCAGGTGTCATCAACATATCTGAACCAGTGGCTGGGTGCTATGCCCTTAAAGGTATTAAGCGCCTGTGTTTCTACCTCCTCCATGTAAAGGTTGGCCACAATAGGTGAAACTGGAGATCCCATAGCACATCCATGTTTTTGCTTATAGAACTTATCCCTGTATTTGAAATAGGTGGTATTCAGGCACAAGTCCAACAAGGAACACACCTGTTCTGGGTTGAGATCAGTTCTGCTGGTAAGAGTGCTGTCTTGGCCCAGCCGTTTTCTCACCATGTCAACAGCCTCCTTGGTGGGTATACAAGTGAAGAGAGATGTCACATCATAGGACACCATAGTTTCTTCTACACCGAGTACTATATCTTCAATCTTGTTGGTGAAATCCTGAGAGTTCTGGATGTGATGCTTAGAACATCCCACCAAAGGTCCTAAGATGTTAGCTAGATATTTTGCCACCTTGTATGTTACCGAGTTGATGCTGCTGACTATAGGTCTTAGTGGGGCCCCTTCCTTATGTATCTTTGGGAGTCCATATATGCATGGATGTGCCTCATGTGACTTTTTTTGATTTTTCTATAGAATTTTTTGAATTTTGAAGATTTAAATTATTTTTACATTTTCAATTTTCCAATGAAAAGTTTTTTAAAAATTTGAAAAATAAGTTGGATCCATGAATTTTCGTAACCAGCAGTTCCGAATCATCAGGCTCATTTTCAAACTGTCCAAAGTTAGGTTTCAAAAAGTCCAGAAAGTTCCTCAGAACTTCGAAAACTGGCAGTTTTTCTAATTGGAACCGGATTTGAAACAAACTTGAAACCCATCCTTAAAGGATAAGTGCACTGTAAAATCAAGTTATTTTTTATTTATTTTACCTATGCCCCTCCAAAGCCTACCTTTGTAGGCAACAGTATTTTTAAAGCTGCAGCTTCCAAATGAACATAACTTGATTTTACAGTGCACTTATGCTTTAATTTAAGTAACACATACAAGCTATTGATTCTTGGCCAAGAATAAACTTTTTGGGGGGGTGTTGATCAGTTTAACATTATTTCCATTAAACATTTCTTCTATTTTGCCATGACATGCATAGAGGCTGAAGGAATAAATCTGCCTTTGTTCTACTTCTTCATATTCAGATTCCAGAACATGTTTTCGATCTGAAGTGGAGCCGAATAGCAAGAGGATAACATCATTCTACATTGTCCTCTTACACTGCACAGCACTGGGCCAGTCATAGTATTACAAATAGATATGATGGAGATATAATGAGGTGGTGAGAGGGAGCTGTTATCCAGTCGGTACTAGAGAAGAATATACATTTTTATATACATTATTTACTATATCTGTTGCTAAATCTCCAAAAATGATCACTTTCAACAGCATGATATGTCAAACAGCAATTATGCTTACAAAAGCCATTTATTGTTATGTGACTGTCTTTGGAAATATAGCAGCAATGGTGGTAATACTTACAAACACATCCTTGGAATTCATGGTTATATTAACATATTTAAATATCCTGCTAGCCTATGACCCATAATCTTTATGAAAGTGTGAAAGGGGTGGCTCATTGTTTAACTGTTACATTTTGCTTTGGTTACTGTTTATAGTAAGCTTGATAACTTCCTGCTTACCATTTTTCTCTATTTCATAACTCCCGGTGCCATTTTAGTAGCTAAACCCTTATCCATGTCCACGTCTCTTGTAATGTACCTTAATGACCATTACACAATCTCATCTTCTTCTTTGGTAAATGCAACCCACAATGCACTTACTGTCCCAGGCTAGCGATTAGAGGGACATTGCTTTTTCTTACCTTTAAAACAATTGGAAATGCCATAATCAACTGAGGATGCAAGGTCCTGAAATGATAGGGACAATTTTCACGTCATGTTGAAATTAAAAGTGGAGCCTGTTTAATCTAAACTTAAATAAGACTTTCAAGTAGGATGTTTCATTCTTATTTGTACAGTCTGAATATTTTAAGTAGATATCCCACCAAAATTAACTTTACGCCACCCACGATATATAAACAGGCAAATTGCATAAATAAAGAACTATTCATTGGGCAATTGGAAGTATCCTGTCTGTTTTTAATGGTGGGGGCTTGTAATGCTTTTAACAGTATAGGTCATGGAGATTAGCACTGACATACAACAGTGAACAAACTGGGCTGCATTCTGTCTAATCAAGATGACATATTTACCCCTTCTGCCTTGTTCTTCTGTAATGAATGGCTCATTGATACCTCTTAGCAAGTCTAAAGGCTCTATTGTTCATCAAAATCACAGGCCTAACTCATCAATTGATTACAAAGAAGGAGTCCCATTTTTGGTGAATGCTGCATGCTGATTTCAAAGGGAAAGAATTTTTGTCAATTTGGCTTAGTCCCTAAGGGAAAAAGTCAGAAAAATATTACAGCTTTCTCTTCTCTTATCTTGCCAACCACCATGAGAATGGAGACTGAATCTGTCTAATTTTTGAAGGACTCTATTTTAAGGATTAATTGAACACAAGTCTATTTGTCTTTACATTAATCTCATTTTTTTAATCTCTGGCTCTTGGGTCAGAAAAGCAATCCACAAAGTATTTTAAAGAATAAATTAAGTGGGTTATTATATACAACATGATACAAAGCCTAGACACTACCAGCAGTTTATTATACATGAGAATTATTGCCCTCCTGAAAAAGTCAACGAATTTACATACTGGTATACACATGGATGTATAGCAAAGACAGTGAGGAAACATTTGTAAAAAGTAGAATATAGAATGTTTTGCTTTGTTGACTACTTCTTGAACAATAAGGGAAAGGAATAGTTCATAGAATATTAAACAAAAGAGTCTATGTTAATATTTAACATCATTCTAGCCTTTAACATTCTTAGTTTAAATTACACAAACCTAGTTTTTCTTTACATTGTTACATTGCCCTGTTGTTAGGAGCTGACATTTCAGGTTCTGTAATCTTCCTTGGAATGTTCCCAACAGTATTTTCTACTGATTGGCTGTTTGATGGGTTAAAAATGCTCAGATCTCTACTGAGCAACTGAATCAACCCAGACACTGAGTCAAGGGCAAGACCACAACGGACTTTTAGGGATCCAGCAAACAGGAATTCTGTATTTTGGAAGCATTTATTTTTACACAGACAAAATTCTGAATGGGCAGATTAAGGCCATTGGGATGGAAAATTCTGTCCTTTTTCTTGAAAGTCTATGTATTTGCACCAAACCTTCCCTTTAAATCAATATTCCTTAGTCTTTGTTCACACTAGCAGAATTTTTTTATGGGTTGTTTTTGTGCTGCAATTTGTCTACTGCATTTCTATATATAAAACTCAAGGGCATTGATTTTGTATAGGAAATCCATAATAGCATTCACCCTACTGCATTTGTGTGATGCATTTCGTACACACATTTCTGTATGCAGCTTAGTGCTACAACCAACTCAGTAAAAGTCTATAGGGAATGGTAAAAAATGAATCTTGCCAGTTTTGTTCAACTGCAAATAAGCACATTACAAAATGCAAACAAATGTGATGAAAAAATTACCTTTGTTGAAAAAAATGTGCTAAAAAAAAGGGGTGCTTTGTATTTGTGCACTTTGTATTTGCTTAAGCCCTGCCTATAATACTTTCTGTGTAGATACAACAGTCACACTATGGAAATAAGGTATTGTATAGACAGTAATGTACATTGAGTAGAGTGTCTCTGCCCTCTACTGCATCCTAGGGGATTTTCTATTGACAGTTCACCAGACCCCTTAAGGCTCTGCTTCTACAGATCCCAATAGTTACAGCTACTATTGTTTTGGCAGCGTTAGCCCTGAAAACAATGTTTTTGATTGTCTATGAACTTTAATGTTATAGTCAGCATGGCCTGATAAATGTATTCGAATTAAAGAAACAAACATACAAAAAAACTTGTCAATGGCTTTTTGACCTTTAAAATATGGGTCATTGAGATGTGAAATTCACAACATTGTGACCTTTCGTTTTTTTTTTGTAGAAGTAATTTTAAAGCAGTGGAGAAAAACTAGGAGAAGCTCTGTAGAGATTGAAAGACGTTTCATATCCCCCGTAGTCAAGGTGATATTTCAGTTGGAATAATGCAATAGGATAGTTGATTAAAGGGACAGTTAATTGGAAATTATCAATATTTGTTAAATTGTTAGTTTGTGTAATGCCTTCTTAGCTATTCTACATATTCTCTCCCATTTTGAAAAATCAATTGATTTCATACCCTTTGCTGTTTCCTGCTGTTGACATTATTGAACTGACATTTCAGGTTCTAACGGCCCTTCTTCTTCCCAGGATGCACCACTTCCTTGGAATGTTCCTAACAGTAATTTCTACTAGTTGGCTGTTGGATGTGTCAAACATGCTCAGATCTCTACTGAGCAACTGAATCAACCCAGGTGCTGGGTCAAGGGCAAGACCATTATGGTCTCTACTAGGGGTCCTGCAAACAGGAAGTCAGTATTTTGGCTGCATTTATTTGTACACAGACACAATGCTGAACTGGCAGATTAAGGTCATTGGGATGAAAAAATACTGTTCTTCTTTCTGAAAATCATATGTATTTGTACTGAACTGTAAGGGAACTGGTTCTGTCAAATACAAATACATGTTATTCTGCCATAACATATGTAAAAGTACTTTTGTATTCAGGGACATGTCCACCTAATTGTACAACAAAGGGATATTCCGATATTATACAATTATCTTCCTGTATATGGCAGATCAGCTGTCAATTGCCTGTTTTTTGCTGCCTATCAGGCAAGTTGAATATTTTTTAGGGAGATAGGGATCATACAATCTGTATGTTTGCATGTATGTGCCCCATACATAAAAGTATATGCTTTATCTGCTTTCTCCTAACCAGGTAACTGGTCAAAACTGGGCTACACAAGTTATACTCGTGTTGTACCTTCTGTTTAGGTAAAATGCCAGAAAATCAAAACATCAAAATTGGCCCATATCGGACTGTTTATCAAAAGCTGATCAGACCGCTCAAAACTTTACCAACAATCCTATCAGCTGCTGCATAATCAAAAACAGGTTTAAAGGGACACTAAACAGATTTTATGTACTGTGTAAAGTACATGAAATCTGTTTCTATTATTCACAGGGAGATGAGAACACTTATTCCCACTTCCCTCTAAATAATAGCATGCCCAGTGAACACTGCTGAATGTACCTTACCGGTGCTCCACTCGGCTCCCTCGTAGCTTTCAGGAGCCATGTCCCGCCCGAGCGCCTTTCTTCTGCGTTCCAGTACAAAAGGCTGACAGCTAAGGAGCAGCGGCGAGTGGTGTGCCGGTAGGGTAAGTTCAACAGTGTCCCCCTGGTGTTCTATTATTCACAGTGAGGTGGGAATAAGCATTCTCATTTCCCTGTGAATAATATAAATGGATTTTAGATACTTATAATTACCAGATTAATGTCCCTTTAAGTTGAAATCTACTAAAAGGTGCAGAAGGTGCAAATTTGAGTTGCATCTTCCTGTGTGTTGATCTGGGATTACTGATAGTCTGTGTGAGTTATCCGAATTATTATGCGTTTTATTTGCATAAAAATGACATTACCCCAATAGTCTTGATTTCTGTCTTGTTGGTGGCTTCTGATCTCACCAGTATACCAATTGTTACACCTGAAATAAAAAACTGCTTTATAAATTGAGGATAAAGAATTAAGCAAAATACTTTATTTAAATACCTGCATAAAACCAGACAATAAGGTGTTTATTCACCAAGAGTTGTTATTGCAAAAATCATTACAAATACCGCAAAAACTTAGGTCCGATACTTGTAGTGCTGACTAGCCAATTAAAGCTTATTTGCAGACACATTTTGTGTTGCCTCAAGTCTACCTTGAAATCCAGCACTTCAGTTTTTCTAGTTATATGATACCATGGTCCTGGGATAGAGTACGCAGGGACATCAGGGGCTGACAATCTTCAGTAGAGATTTAAACTCAGAACTCACAGTTTCAAAGTTATATCGGAACCGTTCAAAAACTTTAAAAAATGATTTTTGAAAATTATCCAAAATACTGAGCTACTTTTGAGGTTTACGGGGGCTACTTTGGAGGGATACCGAGACGACTTGTGATGGTTTTCGGGGCTACTTTAGAGGGTTACCAAATATACAAGGCTACTTTTGAAGATTACCGAATATACAGTACAAGGCTACTTTTGAAGATTACAGAATATACAAGGCTACTTTTGAAGATTACAGAATATACAAGGTTACTTTTGAAGATTACAGCAGTATCCCGAGAGCACTTTTGAAGATTACCAGAATATACAAGGTTTACTTTTAAGAATTACAGAATCACAAGTCCTTTTTGAAGATTACAGAATATACAAGCTACTTTTGAAGATTCAAGAATACAAGGTTTACTTTTGAAGATTACAGAATATACAAGTTACTTTTGAAGATTACAGAAATACAAGGTTACTTTAAAGATTACAGAATATACAAGGTTTACTTTGAAGATTACAGAATATCAGGTTACTTTTAAAGATTACAGAATATACAAGGCTTACTTTTGAAGATTACAGAATATACAAGGTTACTTTTAAAGATTACAGAATATACAAGGTTACTTTTGAGATTACAGATATACAAGGTTACTTTTGAAGATTACAGAATATACAAGGCTAACTTTGAAGATTACAGAATATACAAGTTACTTTTAAAGATTACAGAATATACAAGGCTACTACTTTTGAAGATTACAGAATATACAAGGTTACTTTTAAAGATTACAGAAATATACAAGGTTACTTTTGAAGATTACAGAATTAACAAGGTTACTTTTGAAGATTACAGAATATACAAGGTTACTTTTGAAGATACTCAGAATATACAAGGTTACTTTTAAAGATTACAGAAATCAAAGGTTCTTTAGATTACGAATATACAAGGTTACTTTTAAGATTACAGAATATACAAGGCTACTTTTAGAGATTACAGAATATAACGTTACTTTTAAAGATTACAGAATTACAAGGTTACTTTTGAAGATTACAGAATATACAAGTTACTTTTGAAATTACGAATATACAGCTAAACTTTTGAGATTACAGAATATACAAGGTTACTTTTGAAGATTACAGAATATACAAGGTTACTTTTAAAGATTACAGAATACAGCTACTTTTGAAGATTCAGAATATACAGTTACTTTTGAAGATTACAGATATACCAGGTTACTTTTAAATTACAGATATACAAGGTTACTTTTGAAGATTACAGAATATACAAGGTTCTTTTAAAGATTACAGAATATATACAAGGCTACTTTTGAAGATTACAGATTACAAGTTACTTTTAAAGATTACAGAATACAAGGTTACTTTGAAGATTACAGAATATACAAGGTTACTTTTGAAGATTACAGATATACAAGTACTTTTAAGATTACAGAATATAACAGTTACTTTGAAGATTACAAATATACAGGTTACTTTTGAAGATTACAGAATACAAAGGTTACTTTTGAAGTTACAGAATATACAAGGTTACTTTTGAAGATTACGAATATCCAAGGCTACTTTTGAAGATTACAGATATACAAGGTTACTTTTGAAATTACAGAATATACAAGGTTACTTTGAAGATTACAGAATATACAAGGTTACTTTTGAAGATTACAGAATATACAAGGTTATTTTTGAAGATTACAGAATATACACGGTTTACTTTTGAAGATTACAGATATACAAGGTTACTTTTGAAGATTACAGAATTATACAAAGGTTACTTTTAAGATTAAAAATATACAAGTTTACTTTTGAAGATTACGAATATACAAGGCTACTTTGAAGATTACAGAATATACAAGGTTACTTTTGAAGATTACAAATATACAAGGTTTTTTGAAGATTACAGAATATACAAGGTTACTTTTGAAGATTACAGAATATACAAGGTACTTTTGAAGATTACAGATATACAGGTTATTTTGAAGATTACAGAATATACAAGGTACTTTTTTGAAGATTACAGAATATACAAGGTTACTTTTGAAGATTACAGAATATACAAGGTTACTTTTGAATATACAGAATATACAGTCTTTTGAAGATTACAGAAATACAGAGGTTACTTTTGAAGATTACAGAATATCACAGGTTACTTTTAAAGATTACAAATATACAGGTTACTTTTGAAGATTACGAATATACAAGCTACTTTTGAAGATTACAGATATACAAGGTTACTTTTGAAGATACAGAATATACAAGGTTTACTTTGAAGATTACAGAATATCAGGTTACTTTTGAGATTACAGAATATACAAGTTACTTTTAAAGTTACAGAATATACAAGTTTACTTTTGAAGATTACAGAAATCAAAAGGTTATTTTTGAAGATTACAAAGAATATACAAGCTACTTTTGGAAGATTACAGAATATACAAGGTTACTTTGGAAGATTACAGAAATACAAGGTTACTTTTAAAGATTACAGAATATACAAGGTTCTTGAGATTACAGAATTACAAGGTTACTTTTGAAATTACAGAATTACAAGGTTACTTTTGAAGATTACGAATATACAAGGACTTTTGAAGATTACAGAATATACAGGTTACTTTTGAAGATTACAGAATATACAAGTTTACTTTTGAAGATTACAGAATATACAAGGTTACTTTTGAAGATTACAGAATATCAAGGTTACTTTTGAGATTACAGAATAACAAGGTTACTTTTGAAGATTACAGAATATACAAGTTACTTTGAAGATTACGAATAACAAGGTACTTTTAAAGATTACAGATATACAAGGTTACTTTGAAGATTACTGAATATACAAGGCTACTTTTGAAGATTACGAATAATGTTACTTTTGAAGATTACAGAATATACAAGGTTACTTTTAAAGTTACAGAATATACAAGGTTACTTTTGAAGATTACAGAATATACAGGCTACTTTGGAAGATTACAGAATATACAAGGTTTCTTTTGAAGATAGAATATACAAGGTTACTTTTGAAGATTACAGAATATACAATGTTTCTTTTGAGATTACAGAATATACAAGGTTACTTTTGAAGATTACTGAATATACAAGGTTCTTTTGAATTACAGAATACAAGGTTCTTTGAAGATTACAGAATATCAAGGTTTACTTAAAGATTACAGAATATACAAGGTTACTTTTGAAGATTACAGAATATACATATTCTTTAAAAGATTCAAATATACAGGCTACTTTTGAAGATTACGAATTCAAGGTTACTTTTAAAGATTACAGAATATCCAAGGTTACTTTTGAAGATTACAGAATATACAAGTTACTTTTGAAGATTACAGATATACAGGCTACTTTGGAAGATTACAGAATATACAAGGTTACTTTGAAAGATTACAAAATTACAAGGTTACTTTTGAAGATTACAGAATATACAAGGTTACTTTTGAAGATTACAGAATATACAAGGTTACTTTGAGATTACAGAATATCACAGGTACTTTTGAAATTACAAATATACAGGTTACTTTGAAGATTACGAAATAACAAGGTTACTTTTGAAGATTACAGAATATACAAGGTTACTTTTGAAGATTACAATATACAGTTTACTTTTGAAGATTACAATATACAAGTTACTTTTGAAGATTACAGAATATACAAGGTTACTTTTGAAGATTACAGAATATCAAGGTTACTTTTAAGAGTACAAAATACAAGGTACTTTTGAGATTACGAATATACAAGGTTACTTTTGGAAGATTACAGAAATACAAGGTTACTTTGAAGATTACAGAATATACAAGGTTACTTTGAAGATTCAGAATATCAAGGTTACTTTTGGATTACGAATATACAAGGTACTTTTGAAGATTACAGAATATAAGGTTACTTTTGAAGATTACAGAATATACAAGGTTACTTTTGAAGATTACAGAATATACAAGGTTACTTTTGAAGATTACAGAATATACAAGGTTACTTTTGAAGATTACAGAATATACAAGGTTACTTTTGAAGATTACAGAATATACAGGTTACTTTTGAAGATTACATTACAAGGTTACTTTAAAGATTACAAATTACAAGGTTACTTTGAAGATTACTGAATATACAAGGTACTTTTAAATTACAGAATATACAAGGTTACTTTTGAAGATTACAAGAATATACAAGGTTACTTTTAAAGATTACAGAATATACAAGGCTACTTTTGAAGATTACAGAATATACAAGGTTACTTTTAAAGATTACAGAATATACAAGGTTACTTTTGAAGATTACAGAATATACAAGGTTACTTTTTGAAGATTACAGAATATACAAGGCTACTTTGGAAGATTACAGAATATACAAGGTTACTTTGGAAGATTACAGAATATACAAGGTTACTTTTAAAGATTACAGAATATACAAGGTTACTTTTGAAGATTACAGAATATACAAGGTTACTTTTGAAGATTACAGAATATACAAGGTTACTTTTGAAATTATACTGAATATACACAAGGCTACTTTTGAAGATTACAGAATATACAAGGTTACTTTTAAAGATTACAGAATATACAAGGTTACTTTTGAAGATTACAGAATATACAAGGTTACTTTTGAAGATTACAGAATATACAAGGTTACTTTTGAAGATTACTGAATATACAAGGCTACTTTTGAAGATTACAGAATATACAAGGTTACTTTGAGATACAGAATAACAAGGTTACTTTTAAGATTACAGAATATACAAGGTTACTTTTGAAGATTACAGAATATACAAGGTTACTTTTGAAGATTACGAATATACAAGGCTACTTTTGAAGATTACAGAATATACAAGGTTACTTTTGAAGATTACAGAATATACAAGGTTACTTTTAAAGATTACAGAATATACAAGGTTACTTTTGAAGATTACAGAATATACAAGGTTTTGAAGATTACAGATCAAGGTTACTTTTGAAGATTACAAATATACAAGGTACTTTTAAAGATTACAGAATATACAAGGTTACTTTTGAAGATTACGAATATACAAGGTTACTTTTAAGATTACAGAATATCAAGGTTACTTTTGAAGATTACAGAATATACAGGTTACTTTTTGAAGATTACAGAATATACAAGGTACTTTTGAAGATTACAGAATATACAGGTTCTTTTGAAGATTACAGAATATACAGGTTACTTTTGAAGATACAGAATATACAATGTTTCTTTGAAGATTACAGAATATACAAGGTTACTTTTGAAGATTACGAATATACAAGGTATACTTTTTGGAAGATTACAGAATATACAAGGTTACTTTTGAAGATTACAGAATATACAAGGTTACTTTTAAAGATTACAGAATATACAAGGTTACTTTTGAAGATTACAGATAGACAAGGACTTGAAAGATTACAGAATATACAAGGCTACTTTGAAGATTACACGATCTACAAGGTTACTTTTAAAGATTACAGATATACAAGGCTACTTTTGAAGATTACAGAATATACAAGGTTACTTAAGATTACAGAATATACACGGTTACTTTGAAGATTACAGAATATACAAGGTACTTTTTGAAGATTACAGAATATACAAGGTTCTTTTGAAGATTACAGAATATACAAGGTTACTTTTAAAGATTACAGAATATACAAGGTTACTTTTGAAGATTACAGAATATACAAGGTTACTTTTAAGATTACAGAATATCAAGGTACTTTTGGATTACAGAATATCAAGGTTACTTTAAAGATTACAGAATATACAAGGTTACTTTTGAAGATTACAGAATATACAAGGTTACTTTTGAAGATTACAGAATATACAAGGCTACTTGAAGATTACAGAAATACAAGGTTACTTTGAAGATTACAGAATATACAAGGTTACTTTAAAATTACAGAATATACAAGTTACTTTTGAATTACAGAATATACAAGGTTACTTTGAAGATTACAGAATATACAAGGTTACTTTTAAGATTACAGAATATACAAGGTTACTTTGAAGATTACGAATATACAAGGTACTTTTAAGATTACAGAATATACAAGGCTACTTTTGAAGATACAGAATATACAAGGTTACTTTTAAGATTACAGAATATACAAGGTTACTTTTGAAGATTACAGAATATACAAGGTTACTTTTGAAGATTACAGAATATACAAGGTTACTTTGAAGATTACAGAATATACAAGGTTACTTGAAGATTACAGAATTACAGGTTACTTTTGAAGATTACAGAATATACAAGGTTACTTTGAAGATTACAGAATATACAAGGTTACTTTTGAAGATTACAGAATATACAGGTTACTTTGAAGAGTATACAGAATATACAAGGTTACTTTGAAGATTACAGAATATACAAGGTTACTTTTGAAGATTACAGAATAACAAGGTTACTTTTGAAGATTACGAATATACAAGGTACTTTGAAGATTACAGAATATACAGGTTACTTTGAAGATTACGAATATACAAGGTTACTTTTGAAGATTACAGAATATTCAAGGTTACTTTTAAGATTACAAATATACAAGGTTACTTTTGAAGATTACGAATATACAAGGTTACTTTGAAGATTACAGAATATAAAGGTTACTTTTGAAGATTACAGAATATACAAGGTTACTTTTGAAGATACAGAATATACAAGGTTACTTTTGAAGATTACAGAATATACAAGGTTACTTTTGAAGATTACAGAATATACAAGGTTACTTTGAAGATTACAGAATATACAAGGTTACTTTTGAAGATTACAGAATATACAGGTTACTTTTGAAGATACAGAATATACAAGGTTACTTTTGAAGATTACAGATATACAAGGTTACTTGAAGATTACAGATATACGGTACTTTTGAAGATTACAGAAATACAAGGTTACTTTTAAGATTACAAAAATATACAGGTTACTTTTGAAGATTACTGAATATACAAGGCTACTTTTGAAGATTACAGAATATAAAGGTTACTTTGAGATTACAGATATACAAGTTACTTTTAAAGATTACAGAATATACAGGTTACTTTTGAAGATTACAGAATATAAAAGGTTACTTTTAAGATTACAGAATATACAAGGTTACTTTTGAAGATTACAGAATATACAAGGTTACTTTTGAAGATTACAGAATATACAAGGTACTTTGAAGATTACAGAATATACAAGGTTACTTTGAAGATTACAGAATATACAAGGTTACTTTTAAGATTCAGAATATACAAGGTTACTTTTGAAGATTACAGAATATACAAGGTTACTTTGAAGATTACAGAATTACAAGGTTACTTTTGAAGAATGAATATACAAGGCTACTTTTGAAGATTACAGAATATACAAGGTTACTTTTGAAGATTACAGATATACAAGGTTACTTTTGAAGATTACGAATATACAAGTTACTTTTGAAGATTACAGAATATACAAGGTTACTTTTGAAGATTACAGAAATACAAGGTTACTTTTGAAGATTAAAGAATATACAAGTTACTTTTGAAGATACAGAATATACAAGGTTACTTTAAAGGTTACAGAATATACAAGGTATTTTGAAGATTACGAATATACAAGGTACTTTGAAGATTACAGAATATCAAGGTACTTTTGAAGATTACAGAATATACAGGTTACTTTTGAAGATTACAGAATATACAAGGTTACTTTGAAGATTACAGAATATACAAGGTACTTTGAAGATTACAGAATATACAAGGTTACTTTGGAAGATTACAGAATATACAAGGTTACTTTTGAAGATTACAGAATATACAAGTTTTTTTGAAGATTACAGAATATACAAGGTTACTTTTGAAGATTACTGAATATACAAGGTTACTTTGAAGATTACAGAATTACAGGTTACTTTTGAAGATTACAGAATATACAAGGTTACTTTTAAAGATTACAGAATATACAAGGTTACTTTTGAAGATTACAGAATATACAAGGTTACTTTTAAAGATTACAGATATACAAGGTTACTTTGAAGATTACAGAATATACAAGGTTACTTTTAAAGATTACAGAATATACAAGGTTACTTTTGAAGATACAGAATATACAGGTTACTTTTGAAGTTACAGAATATACAGGCTACTTTGGAAGATTACAGAATAACAAGGTTACTTTGGAAGATTACAAAATATACAAAGGTTACTTTTGAAGATTACAGAATACAAGGTTACTTTTGAAGATTACAGAATATACAGGTTACTTTTGAAGATTACAGAATATACAAGGTTACTTTTGAAGATTACAGATTAACAAGGTTACTTTGAAGATTACAGAATATACAAGGTTACTTTTGAAGATTACAGAATATACAAGGTTACTTTTGAAGATTACAGAATATACAAGGTTACTTTTGAAGATTACAGATATACAAGGTTACTTTTGAAGATTACAGAAATACAAGGTACTTTTGAAGATACAGAATAACAAGGTACTTTAAGATTACAAATATACAAGGTTACTTTGAAGATTACGAATATACAAGGCTACTTGAAGATTACAGAAATATACAGGTTACTTTTGAAGATTACAGAATATACCAGGTTACTTTTGAAGATTACAGAATATACAAGGTTACTTTGAGATGAACAGAATATACAAGGCTACTTTTGAAGATTACAGAATATACAAGGTTACTTTTGAAGATTACAGAATATACAAGGTACTTTTGAAGATTACAGAATATACAAGGTTACTTTTGAAGATTACAGAATATACAAGGTTACTTTGAAGAATACAGAATATACAAGGTTACTTTTGAAGATTACAGATATACAAGGTTACTTTTTAAGATTACAGAATAACAAGGTACTTTTAAGATTACAAATATACAAGGTTATTTTGAAGTTACTGAATATACAAGGTACTTTTGAAGATTACAGATATACAGGTTACTTTTGAAGATTACAGAATTACAAGGTTACTTTTAAGATTACAGAATATTACAAGGTACTTTTGAAGATTACAGAATATACAAGGTTACTTTTAAAGATTACAGATATACAAGGTTACTTTGAAGATTACAGAATATACAAGGTACTTTTGAAGATACAAGAGATATACAAGGTACTTGGAGAACAGAATATACAAGGTTACTTTGAAGATTACAGAATATACAAGGTTACTTTTGAAAGATACAGAATATACAAGGTTACTTTTGAAGATACAGAATATACAAGGTTACTTTTGAAGATTACAGAATATACAAGGTTACTTTTGAAGATTACGAATATACAAGGTACTTTTGAAGATTACAGAATATACAAGGTACTTTTGAAGATTACAGAATATACAAGGTTACTTTTGAAGATTAAAGAATATACAAGGTTACTTTTGAAGATACAGAATATACAAGGTTACTTGAATTACTGATATACAAGGCTATTTGAAGATTACAGAAGAATATCAAGGGTACTTTTGAAGATTACAGAATATACAAGGTACTTTAAAGATTACAGAATATACAAGGTTACTTTTGAAGATTACAGAATATACAAGGTTACTTTTGAAGATTACTGAATATACAAGGCTACTTTTGAAGATTACAGAATATACAAGGTTACTTTTGAAGATTACAGAATATACAAGGTTACTTTTAAAGATTACAAAATATACAAGGTTACTTTTGAAGATTACTGAATATACAAGGCTACTTTTGAAGATTACAGAATATACAAGGTTACTTTGAAGATACAGAATATACAAGGTTACTTTTAAAGATTACAGAATATACAAGGTTACTTTGAAGATTACGAATATACAAGGTTAATTTTAAAGATTACAGAATATACAAGGTTACTTTTGAAGATTACAGAATATACAAGGTTATTTTTGAAGATTACAGAATATACAAGGCTACTTTGGAAGATACAGAATATACAAGTTCTTTTGAAGATTACAGAATATACAAGGTTACTTGAAGATTACAGAATATACAAGGTTCTTTGAAGATTACAGAATACAAGGTTACTTTTGAAGATTATGAATATACAAGGTTACTTTTGAAGATACAGATTACAAGGGTACTTTTGAAGATTACAGATATACAAGGTTACTTTGAAGATTACATAATATACAAGGTTACTTTTGAAGATTAGAGATATACAAGGTTACTTTTGAAGATTACAGAATATACAAGGTTTACTTTTGAAGATTACAGAATATACAAGGTTACTTTTAAATATTACAGAATATACAAGTTACTTTTGAAGATTACAGAATTACAAGGTTACTTTTAAAGATTACAGAATATACAAGGTTACTTTTGAAGATAAGAATAGTACAAGGTTACTTTTAAAGATTACAGAATATACAAGGTTACTTTTGAAGATTACTGAATATACAAGGCTACTTTTGAAGATTACAGAATATACAAGGTTACTTGTATATGTCAATTATACCTATACGTGAGTAAATATCGAATTAACGAATATGCGAGTAAAATGTCAATTATACCTATACGTGAGTAAATATCGAATTAACAAATATGCGAGTAAAATGTCTATTATACCAATATGCGAGTAAATATTGAATTATCGAATATGCGAATAAAATGTCTATTATACCAATACGCGAGTAAATATTGCATTAACGAATATGCAAGTAAAATGTCTATTATACCAATACACAAGTAAATATTGAACCACTCCCTAAAGGAATAGTTCACTTAAAAAGTGAACTATTCCTTTAATATATTGATTAAAGACTGGGATATTAAGGCCATTCTTCAATCAATATCTCAGGAGACTTTCGCATGATCTACAGCAGCATTAATGACAGGTCTCGACTGTTTCCTGGTTATAATCAACTATAGTGCACATGCACGATAATGTGCGCTACATTTTGTAAGAAACAGTAAGTAGTCAGAAATTTTCAGTGCTGCAGTGGATTCTGTGAAAGGTACGTTTTTCTATCTTCGTCCCTTTTCAAGAGAACTATTCCTTTTATAGTATCAATGGATGATCGTTATCTAGGATAGTTCTAGGGACCAATAATATAGTGGATAATGTACACCCTTCTGTAAATTATAATATCCTATTAAATTACAGAAAGGAGGTACATTATACATTATAATCCACCCATTTCCTGGCTTCTTTAAGTGCTGCAATTTATTTATGTCAGCCATCCTCTCTCTCACACACACATACCACCCTGGAAGTAGAGAGAGGGAACCCCCCAACCAACTGAAGAAGGTACTGTAAGTAATGTGGAATAGCGTGCATTTTAAAGATGGTAGGGGAAGGGTGTTACATTGTGGATGACTATAATTGGCGTGCTACTATGTAAAAGCATTCTAACTATAAGGTAAGGTTTTTTTTTACAGTTGGGTCCCATTGGGATCCATGGGAGGGGTGGACTATATATCAAAAAACGCAAAAATAGGGAAGGACAGACCTGCCTTAGTATCCCTTTAAAGCACTCCCACACTTGACATCCATAATTCAAATAACAATTTATTAATACAGATGAAATATAAATATCACCCCCGACATACTGCAAAAATAATGTTTTTGTCTTACTGATGATGAAGAACTGTAGGGGATCATCGTTGGATGACAGCTAAATGAGGTAAAAATCTGAAGGACCAGCAGGGTTATTCAACAAAAGTTCTTAACGTTAAAAATGGGGCTTATTTTGCCCCAACTAATCAGATGTTAAATAATATCTGATTGGTTGGGGCAAAATGAGCACTATTTTTAACAATAAGAACTGTATTGAATCTCCCTGAAGGTCTCTCCTAGTCATTTACAGCAAAGCAGGTTGACATACAAAATGGTTAGGAACAACTCCACAAAAAGGGAATTGGAAATGTGGTAAATGTAAGTTGTGTTTATAAATGAAACAGAAATATACATTTGAGAGCACAGAAGGGAAGAATACAATACTAATCAAATATTCATAACAAAATATTCAAGCAATCCTTGTTATTAACCTCTCCCACAGGTCCATGAATAAAAAATTCCAATTGGTATGTCTAACTGTATTTCACTATATACTTTTACACACACTCACTTCTGTGCATGTGGCAATCTGGGTGTATAAACCCCAGATCTATCACTAATACACTTATATTCTAATTCTATCCATCTTAAACATATTCAATTATGCAATGGTACAGACTTTAGGACTCACCCTTCACTCATGGTGGTCAGGGTGCCATATCGCCCCGGACCCTTCGCTTGGTCTGCATGTACTGGATACAGGTAAGTAGGAAGGTGATGATCCGCACTCCAGGTCAAATAGGCCTATGAGTAAGAGCGTGGTGTTAAGCTCGAAACGCGTCAGGCATGCAAGTTTGTAAATGTTTGTTCAATAAAGCTTACATTTTTATGGGATGCCAAATAACCTCAAATATTTCACCTGGAGTGTGGATCATCGCCTTCCTACTTACCTGTATCCAACACAGATGGGAAGAAATACAAAGTTACCTCCCTAATAACAAAACAGGTAATACTGTATATTTATTAATGTGTACCCAAATATGTTGGCCAGATTAAGAAGAGCCTTAACAATCAAATAGAAGATCATGTTAGAGTAATAAAGAGGAATAGTACTCTGCTGGTGACACACACAAAAATACCCAACACTATCTCTGAACAATATATTTAATATTAAATATCCTAAATATCACAAATATAAAATATGAAGATAATCCCTACATTGATAAGTATATGGCTGGCCAGCTGCAATGGGTATAATGTACATAAATATTTAGCAGACAGAATAAAATACTATACAAATGTCCCACATAAAAATGCTACAATCTAGGGCCAAGTATATATCGTGACCATGTGTAGAGATCCCACCGGTAAAAACTAGAGGCTATATATATAGCAAGTGTCTATATCCAAAGGATATTCACTCCTAGCAGCGAGTGGAGTTGGTTAGTGAATAAGAGGATGTAGAAAGACCCGTATGTGTGCGCACACTAATTCAATAAATATTCAGGACAGGTGGAGCTGGAAATATAGACAGTTTATACTACACCGTCAATCTGGTAGTGATTAGAGGGTGAACGTCACTTCCGCGGAAGTGACGTGTTGTCCCGGGGCTTGGTGAGAGCTGGATAGGGCAAGGGCTTGCTTGCCCGAAAGACTGGCTTAGACCGAAGCGGATTCTAAACGCCTTAAAGCGGTAGTTGCGGATTTGGAGGGACACTGCTGGACTGATCCACTTACCAACGCACACTATTGGATCCCAAGTTGCTCAGCGAGCCACGGACCTGCTTAGTCCGGGGGACCAGCGAGGAAGGACTGTTCACCCTCTAACCACTACCAAATTGACGGTGTAGTATAAACTGTCTATATTTCCAGCTCCATCTGTCCTGAATATTTATTGAATTAGTGTGCGCACACATACGGGACTTTCTACATCCTCTTATTCACTAACCAACTCCACTAGGAGTGAATATCCTTTGGATATAGACACTTGCTATATATATAGCCTCTAGTTTTTACCGGTGGGATCTCTACACATGGTCACGATATATACTTGGCCCTAGATTGTAGCATTTTTATGTGGGACATTTGTATAATATTTTATTCTGTCTGCTAATTATTTATGTACATTATACCCATTGCGGCTGGCCAGCCATATACTTATCTATGTAGGGATTATCTTCATATTTTATATTTGTGATATTTAGGATATTTAATATTAAATATATTGTTCAGAGATAGTGTTGGGTATTTTTGTGTGTGTCACCAGCAGAGTATTCCTCTTTATTGTTTATTAGGTTGTACCCCTTTGGGGTCCTTCCTTTATTTTTGAGTAGGGGGACTCAGAGGTACCTGTGCGATTGTGTTTGCCCTGTACCTTCTTGTGATTCATGTTAGAGTAACCAGAAAACCAAATAGAGAGAAGTGCAATGTAGTAGGACATCATCAAGAAAATGAAATAATGTTAGTATGAGACAATGAGGAGGCAATATGGAGAAAAGATTATTGCAAACTGAGAGCAGGCAGATATGTGACCTTAATAAAGGGTTAAATGGAAATATCAATTATGGATGTTTTCTGTGAGAACAATATCTAGAATGTATATAGAAGGTACTTAATATTGATAGTAATATTAATATTAGAGTTGGGTGACATAGTAAAATAACCTGCTAGGATTTACTATACACCAGATACCTTATGGAGACATGTGTTGTTAAAGAAGTGTATATAAAAAATTTTTCCATAATTAAATGTATGTAAAGTGATAATGTGTAGAAACTATCGGGTAAGAGAGGAAGCCGTGAAATGTGCTCATCTAAGATGAATGGGAGCAAGTCTTGCAAACCGTTGAAGCTTGCAAACAAAAAAATACAAATGCCATGCGAAATGTGTGCTGGTTTGAGGGGCAGAGGATACAGGAAACCGTTACTGTTACAGGTAGCAAGATGGAGTGTACATGGAAGCAGTAAAAGTGGGGGACATGCAAATCCCTAAGCACTGGGTGGAACACAGACAATCAGAAGACAGCTTAAGCCGGCTCCTCCATGCAGTCAGTTAAGGTTGTGACTGCTCACATCACAGACAATGATTGATAAGCAGAGGGAGGAGGCAGCAACCTCTTCCAGAAAAAAAGTGAACTTTAAATATCCGGTTACAAATGCATGTAAACTGGACAAGGAAGCAGTTGGGGCTGCAGGTAGATTACTGAAAAGCCACCAGTTTTTTGTTTAAGGTTGAACATGCCCTTTAAGATCTGTTTATTAGTCTCAGTTAGAGAGAACTGGGTAATATTTACTAACACTAGATCCAGTTTGAAATTGCTGAACGTGTTTGTTGGCTAGTACAGGGCACTATGTAATACTGCTCTTTCAGAATACAATGCAGGAACATCAGAGATGAGGCAAAGCTTCCCAGAAGTCTTTTGAAATAAAGAGAAGAAACATCACTGCAAAGAGACAAGAGTCTTGCTTCCAGCCACATATCTATAATATATAACCTTGGCCTACTATGTGTATTATTGCTCCTGGAAAAGTTCAAGCCTATTCTTTCTTTTCTTCTTCTTCCAAACACATATTGATAGGCAGCTTATTAAATGTACTCAAAGGTCCAACAGTATCAAAGAGCATCATTCATGCCAGACATTTCCTAGAAAATGGCAGGTGAGACCAATAGGAAGAAAACTCTTAAAGGAGAGCCAAAGTAAAAAAGGTCTATTTAGTCTTTGTGATTTTTAACCTTAAAGGGGCTGCAATCGTTAATATTTTATATTGCTACTGTATACCTGCACATGATTGTACTCTGGTTGGTATTTTTCTCTTATGATCGTCCATGGGTTTCAATTTTGAGGCTTACATCAAACTATAGATTTAAATAAAGATGGCGTCACCATTCAAAATAATGTTGTAGCAATTGATATACAGGCCCTGACAAGGCGTATTTAACTGTGTACATACCATCCAATATTCTGGGCAAACCCACCAACATTTCAGTACATTGGCCAATCAGGCTAAAATATTGCATGGTTTCCTGGTGTTGCAGCGACAGAACGTTCATTTGGATGAATCAGACGAATTCGGAAAACCACAAGCAATCCGTAGGGCCCGCACGCTCTGTCGTGGCGAACTGTCGGCCACTGCTACTTTTGCAACAACCAACAGATGAACAATGGTTCCAAACATGTGTACCCAGCCTTACAATCTATTTATTTAAAGACTTCTTGGATGTTGAAGAGAAGTGTTCAAAACTGTTTAGTTTCTTTCCGTTTTTGAGTTTTTTAATTATCCGGAAAATTCGAAAGACCCATAGAAGTCTATGGGAGAAATTTAAAGGTTTCTGTCCATTTTGAGGGACAAATAGTAATAGTAATAGTTACTGTAAATGACACAGAGACCTGGGGAATGGTCTGGGGAACCCGGAAATAGAACCAAAACTATCTTTCCTCACGATCGGGCTGTTTTCCAGCTTCCACATTCTATTTTCGAGGGTTACCGATATTGAGTCGAGGGTTCGGTTTTTCAATAATCATCTACTTTCGATTTTCGATAATCGTCTACTTTCGAAAAATTTCGGTTCCGTGAAATCCGAAAGTTTCGTCTGGACTTCGAAACCCTCAGATTCTATTCGAACCGGGTTGTATTCGAACCCACATTACATCTCTATTGAAGAGTAAAGGGTTAAAATTTCTTTGTATTTATTAATTTTTAGTTTTTTGGTTGCTCTTACAGAAAGAAGTGACATTTTTAAGAAATAACCTACGGGGTTATTCAATAAAAGTTCTTATCGTTTAAAATGGTGCTAAATTTGCCCCAACCAATCAGATCTTATTTAACATTTGAAAGCTTACATCTGATTGGTTGGGTCAAAATTAGCACCATTTTAAACGATGAGAACTTTTATTGAATCTCCCTGCTAGTGTTTAGTGATAATGAGATCTGTTGACGTTGGAAGGCAGCACATGGCCATATTTGAAAGAAATTCACACAGCAAAGAAACAATTTCTGCATTGTCCAGCTGTTAAGTGAAACATTCTATTCAAGTGTCATCTTTGTGCCCTTAAAATCCATACTTGGCAAACTCAAATGACAGCTTTTCTTTGTCCGGGTTATCAGGTTACAGTGTCTTGATTACAACAGTTTCCATAGGAATATTATAAAACAATTTACCTAATACTTTATAATGCCTGTATTATTTTTTGTCCCTCCAAGGACCTAATAAATACCTAGCACTACTGTATAACTGAAGACCTCAAACATTCTTCCTCTGGGACCACACTGACTATATAATCCTCTGGTTTACTGTATTTTAAAAGGAGGGCAGGCCTATGAGTAAGTGCCCGGAAGGCAAAACAATCTCATAGCAGATGTCCAGTGGGATTTAACACCATTGAACAAAACCACTGATTTAGCACAAACATCTTAGTTTAGCCTAAAGAGACTCCCATTATTTCTGCTGCAATGGGCACTGAGGTCCAGTAGCGTGACTGATGCTACCTTTATTAATACACATGTAAGCTGTCTTCATTAATTTAGGATGCAGTTTGTCACTGTTATAAATAATTGAAACTATTTTGGTGGAGTTTTTAAATGTTACATAGGCCTTGCCTACTAAAAAATATAGAAAATATGGTAAAAAAATGTTCAGGTGGAGCCAATAAAGAGTAGCAGCCTGTCTGTGTGTAGGATGTTGCCCCCCCTTGTATTGTAATGTTTCTATATTGGTAAAATTCAATCAGAGAGATGTAATAAAAGTTCTTATCGTTAAAAATTGTGCTAATTTTGCCCCAACCAATCAGATCTTATTTACCATTTGAAAGCTTACATCTGATTGGTTGGGGCAAAATTAGCACAATTTTTAACGATAAGAACTTATATTGAATCTCCCTGAAAAACTTTTATAACATCTTCCTAAAATGTGTATTTAAACAGTTAATTATATTGCATTGAATGCAACAATAAAAAGTAACCATTTGTTTAGCATAAAAACATATGCAGGGCGATTTACCTAGAGCCACTATCTCTCTGGTTAAATCTCCCAACTGGGGGTAAATCCCGCAAAGGGATTTGCTCACATCGTGATTTTAATGCCAGCCATGAGCAGCTAGTAGCTCAAATGCTATATTGAACCATGCAGCCAGCACAAGGAAGGAGTTAAAGTTACACTAAACAATAGCGAAGCCGTTAGCGTGACTTTAACCCCTAAAAAAGATCGCAGCGGCTCTCTGTAAACGAGGCTGGTAATTCGCTCTGCTATTGTAAAAATGACTGTATATTGTAATTATATATTTATTGATTAAAGGCTATGTCCACCCACAAAAATATTTTTTTACATAAGTTTCCCCAAGGGCTCCCAGCCCCAACCGCTATACTTGTATCTTCAGAAAGCCCCCCAAACTCTACTTACCTCCCCTCTTTCCTCCGCCGCGCTCCCGTCCCTCTGCTTGTACCGATAACGACCGTTATTTACCGATAACGACCGTTATTTACCGATATCGGTAAATACCGGTCGTTATCGGCAAATACCGGTCGTTATTTACCGATAATGACCGGTATTTACCGATATTGGTAAATACCAGTCGTTATCGGTAAATAACGACCGGTATCGGTAAATAACGGTCGTTATCGGTAAATAACGGTCGTTATCGGTAAAAATCCGGTCGTTATTTTACGATAACGATCGGTATTTTACGATAACGATACCGATCTTTTATAAATAGGGCCCATGGTACTTTCATGAGTCCTACTTAAAGGACAACTCCACCCTCGTAAGAACATCTTTTTGATAGAGCAGCCTCTTTAAAATATGTTGATATATCATACATTGTCCTATGAATTCATTACTGTATGCCTGCTATGCTTCTGGATGTGTCATGGAAACCGAGCAATTTAGAAAGCTGTACTGAGCCTGTACTGAGCCTGGGCATGCTCAGAAGAGGCAGACAGGGGATTAACATTCAGTCATTGGCTGTGATGTGAACTGTCAAATCCATAACTGACAGTTGCTAACTGGAAGAATCAGGAAGCAGAAACATGGGAAACAGGACATTGTGCAGGATTTCAGGTTAGACTTGTATATTTCAGATTTCCAACTATTACCGTTTAGGGTTTTGGGGGGTAATTTACCTGTATGTAAGTTTTCATTTTAGAGCAGGACTTGCCCTTTAATTAACAATGCAGATGAAAATATAAACCCAGTATGAAGGGGAGGGGGATCCCTTCCTGACTTCAAATGGCAATGGGAAAGGCTAGGTTCAGATGAATAGCAGTTGTAGTGGTCGCGGTTCTCCAGCAGTTTTCAAGGAGCTGCCTATAGGAAAATGCTACATACACTGTCACTCATCAGTAGAGATGGTCGAACTATTGAAAGTTCGGTCTGTTTTCGAACTTTTGAACTATATGGAAAGTTCGAAAGTTTGAAAGTTCGAAAACGGACCCATTAAAGTCAATGGGAGTCAAATAGTTCAAAAAGTTCTAATGAAATACAATTAAACTATCAATGGTAACTTAATGTAAATGGCTGTGGGACCTGGGAAATGGTCTGGGGAACTTGTTCGAAATATCCAGGACATTCGAAAAATCAATTTTACTCTCATTCGTGCTATTTTCAAGCTCATTCGTGCCTAGGTACCATGTACATTTTACACGCGGATTCGATGCTCGTGACGTATAAGAAAGTACCAAATAATCCCCTCACCAGGGTAAATAATCTCCTTAGGGAAATCCTCCAGACAGCTCTTAACAAGGGAATAATTTCCAAAAAAGAATTTAACTATTTATGGTCCCCTAAACCTAAAATGCCGATCTTTTACCATCTCCCCAAGATTCATAAAAGTTTGGAGAATCCCCCAGGGAGACCCATGATATCGGGTATAGGTTCCCCTACGGAGAACCTTTCAAGATTTGTAGACTATTTCTTAGCTCCTATTGTTAAAAAACTACCATCTTATCTACAAGATACCGTAGATGTTCTAAATTCCCTCACTGATTTTAAATGGGAATTAGACAATATCCTAGTGACTCTAGATATTTCCTCACTATATTCGGTTATCCCCCACAAAGAAGGAAGGGAAGCTTCGGAATACTTACTGAGAAAAGAGGGCACTCATTCAGATTCCCTTATTATGTTTTTTTCTGTATGTATTGATTTTATTCTAAATAATAATTGTTTTATGTTTGAGGGATGCTTCTACTACCAACGAACGGGCACCGCGATGGGCACGGTTTTTGCACCTAGTTTTGCAGGCCTGTTCGTTGGATTCTGGGAAGAGAGCTGTATCTGGGGTGCCCAACCATTCTCCAATCAATGTAGATATTGGAGAAGATACATAGATGATATTTTACTAATATGGAAGGGCACCTCAGACGCTCTTGAAACTTTCCTACAATATGTCAATGGATCACATGAACAATTAAAATTTCAGAGTGTATATAGTAAGGAAAAGGTGGAATTTTTAGATCTCAACATCGAACCATATGAAGGGACCCTCGTAACCAAAATTGCTCAAGTAAAAAAGTTTTTCTAGAACAAGCAGAATTTATAGAAAAAAGATTTCAAGAAAAGGGATATGAAAGTAGCATAATTAAAAAAGTGAAAGTAGAAGCAGGGAAAAAAAAAATAGGAAACATCTTTTAATTCCAAAACGTAAAAATAATCAAGGAAATAGAAATGAAGAACCTACAATAGATCGGGGACCAAGTGTAAAGGAAAAACATCACCTAAGACCAGCACTAATATGTGATTTCAATAAAGATGAATGGAAAATTAAAAAACTTATAAAAAAAACACTGGGCAGTATTACTTAAGGATAAGGACCTAACTGAAATAGTGGGGACCACTCCCAATATCATTTTTAGAAAGCCAAATAACCTTAATAATATCCTATCCTGGATACCTATGAAAGGCCCTCCGAGTGTCAGGGGGTTATCGAGAAATATATTAAAGGGATGTTTAAGTGTGGAAGTTGCATTGAATGTAAATATGTAAAAGTAATAAGGGAAGATATAAAAATTAATGATCACACACATAGGTGGAAGGATTTTTACAATTGCAAATCAAAGGGGGTGATATATGGTATAAAATGCACTTGTGGGCTATGGTATATAGGGAAAACGAGGAGGAAACTACATTTGAGGATTGGAGAGCACAGGAGAGCTATTATAAATATGAAACAAGGGTGGAGAGATGAATCTCAGCACTGCCCCTATTTTTACAAGCACTACGTAGATAAACACAATTCATCCTTTGAGGGGAGCACTTTTGTGGCACTAGGAGGGCTGAATCAGAAGACCCTAATTAGAGGTGGGGATCTAGATAAAGAACTCCTGAGCAAAGATATATATATGAATATGAAAGTATAAAACCAAAGGGTCTTAATGACCAAGTAGAGCTGGCCCCATTCCTTTAGTCTGTACATAATGAATATCTGTAATGGTTCAAGAAATGATGGAATATTAGGTTAGAACGGATGGGAGTTAAGCATGGATATAGAAGCATAGTGTGAGATACAAATAACTATGTAATGTATTGATTGGAATACGTGGTCTAATTGTATAATTGAATAAAGTCGAACTGTGTAATCATATAACTTAAGATACAAGTTTGGAGAGATTGAATAAATTGAATAAAGTCGAACTGTGTAATTATATAACTTAATAAGATACAAGTTTGGAGAGATGTCTATTGATTCCAAATAGATGGGAGGAATCCTATTGATAAAGAAACGAGAGATAGAAATGGACCAATGAGGGTCCGGTATAGGGTCCATAAAAACAGCCGGCGAATAGGTGGGCGTTACTATCTGACGAAGCTCTGAGGAGGGAAACGCGTCATAGTGACGTACACCAGGAAGAAGGAGGTTGGGCAGTGTGAACAGAAGCAGAGTTATACAAACACACCACCACGAGGTTTAAATACCCGTCAAATCTACGGAGCACATTACTACTTAAGGATCCCTAAAAGAATCCCAAGTGCGGAGAGGCCACTATCAATATACTGTAGTCCGGGGGATTGGTGGATCGCTGAAAGCGTCGGGAGTGCTACCTTGTTAGGAGCGGTGATGTATAAAACATTTTTTCACTGACCATACCACCTCATGATTTTGTGTGCACACATTCGACCTAATAATATATATGGACTCTAGAAGAATAAGAAGGATTTTTCTAACTTTTTTCTAACTTTTGACTTCGACATTCTTATTAAGATTTCTGGATTATGGAATACACTTACCGGTTTTGAAGGTGTCATAGACTTTTAGAGGATATACCTATCCGTTCTATATTATAGGATCATGTATATTATTTTCTATGGATTTTATCTATAATCAGATATTACTTATATTTTAGAGGGTTTTAGTAGTACCTATAGGTACGGTTATTGTAGCAGCTGGCCAGCTGTATATATATGTATGTGTCTGGTTCAAATAAATTGTATTTTTATCTGTATCGGTTTTAATGTGTCTTACTGTGTACACAGGTTGCATTTATTGTACTGTTTATAGGAGGTGGGTAGCCTGAGTCGCTGCTGTGTTTGCGCGGGCGATTCGGGGCTTCCTCTTTCGCTTTGTTCTGCCCGGTGGGGGGTCTCCTGGTGCTCCTGTGGTAGATTCGGTGCTGGGACATTTTGTAGTATGATTCCCCTTAAATAACAGCAAAAGTTCACATACAGTATGGACACTGGAAATAAGCAGTGAAACTCAACAGGCCTGAACAATTCTAACAGTTTTGAGTTATATAATAACCTTTGCAAGGTTGACATAGATGGTTAGTTTATGTAGCTGGTTATGTAGCTACATTACATAAGGGGTGAGGCTACACTGCAACATGCTCCCACGTGCGCCCCTGGTGGTAAGAGCAAGTTGCTATGCACATGCGATTGTGATCTCCTAATGTTTCGCAATAGAAGCAAAACATGTGGATCAAACACGCAGCGCACATCAATTGGTCCAATCTCACTTTTAAAAGCGAGAATGGAGAGTGTGGCCTAGTCCTAAAAAGAGTGATAAGTTGCCTTTTTATGATCCTCCCTAGATGTGATGCTGGCAATCCAATAGTGGCCATTAAAGCTGGCACCAAATAGCTGTAGTGGGCTGTTGTAAGCAGCATGCATGGCCTTGAAACTGAGGTACTGCATGAGAATTTTTTAACCTGCTTAGATGGGAACTGAGGCACTGCATGCAGGTTTTAGCCTTCTCACATAGGCATACCCAAGTAAGCTTAAGGTTGGGTACACACCATACAAATTATTCGGCCAACCTTCTAATAATATACATTCAGGGAGATTCAATAAAAGTTCTTATCGTTTAAAATGGTGCTAATTTTGCCCCAATTTTGTCTGGGACAAAATGTGCACCAAGCCTAAAGGTTCGTACACACAAGTGATCGCGGGTACCGACCCGCGACGCATGATGTGTATAAACGACCGATAATCGTGCCATGTATGGGCACTTTCTCAGCTGAAACGGGCTCTTTTTCAAAGATCCGGACGCCAGTCAACTATCCCCAACCGAACGGCCGTTTCGGCCGAGATAGTGCCCATACATGGCACGATTATCAGCCAAAACACCCATTCATACACATTGTGCATCATGGGTCGGCATCCATTATTGCACGTGTGTATGGACCTTAAATCCACGTGTGTGCATACAATAGCCTATTACATACCGTTTGTGAAAGCTTTACTGGTCAATATTTAACTGGCATCCAAGGAAGCAGAGGTAACTGTTAATATAGTATATAGAAAATAAAGCATATTATTGCATAGATAACATTTCTTTATCACTGTAGTGTGTCTAGCCTAATACACCATGGCGATAGTTAAGTGTCAGCAAATAATGAAAGAGTGAGGGACAGAGACATTCTCCAATAATAATACTAATTCATAGTGTTCCAACAAGACTAACACCAGTGGTGACCTTGTGAATAAGAGAAGCATTATAAAAGGTGCAAGAGTGTTTGCAACTTGGTAAAAGGCTTGGGGTCAATTAGATATTATCTTATGGGGCCTCACTTATTGCCGACAGAGCTGTGTTTCTATGGCAATAGATGTTGCTGGTCTTGGAAAGGAAAAGTGTGAAGTAGATCCATCAGATCAAGGTTCCAATATGCCGGAGCTCCCAGGGATGTGACATTCTACTGCGCTTTCAAGTCCTCTCACCTTTTCTCTCTCCATTTCTCTCTGTGCTTTTTAATTTGTTTCGCAGTCAGATTAAAGGGAATTCTTTATTGAAAAAGCATTAAAAGTGCAATACCTTCTGGCACTGAGCTGAACTGATGGCTCTGGCTTGTTGAATGGGTTAAATAGCAGTTTGGTGATGTCTCTTCTCTAAAAAAAAAAAACCAGGAAAGCAGAAAGAATAAAAGGAAAACGTAGCTGAAGCGGTTTATTTTTATCGGCAAATAGCGAGTTTGCTTTAATTTGCAATAATGGCATGACTTGCAGGATTTAAAGGAAAACTAAAGCTAAAATATAAACAAATCTGCAACAATTATATCATGGTTAACAAATTGAGAGTTGTGCATCACCTTTGAAATCAATAACATTTTCTTTTGGCTCTCGCACCTACCTAGAGCTGCCATGTAATTACTGGGACCTCAGTAATTAAAAACTGAGCAGTAAGAAAACCAATTGTTACCCAATAGGAAGAAGGCCTGCAGTAATCAGGGGATGGCATCAATCTGCAGATAAAAATGAAATCTACAATGCACAGCTTATTTCTGAAGTTGGAGATATGTACACCAGATTTTCTGTTTTAGAACATTAGTCCCACTGTTCCAGATAGCCATACTATGACCAGTGTGGGTTGGGTTAGTCATAATTAGGCCCCACCCACATTCATTCATGTTAAGCATTGGGAATTATGCGCAGTTCTCCTTTAATTAATAGTTTAGTTCATGAATCTGCACATGCAACACGTCAGATGAAACATTATTCATTATTCAATGAATACTCTCACACATACAGTTTTATACACGTACAGAAGAGGATTTGCAAGAAATGTCAAACAAGCTTGAATATGTCTTATCAGTCACCCAATCAAAATGTTACTTGGTTTGTGATATACAGCAATTGAAAGACTTACCTTTGCCTTAAGCTAGGTATACACATGCCTGACAAATCTCATTGGATCTGATGGGAATTGACTGTTATCGGACATACTCATACTATTGCATTGAAATGACAAATCCCATTACTGTTGGCTGTGTTAACTTAACAGTTGTTTCTAATCGAAAATTACCATTGGACACTGTCAATTCCCTTCTAGAGTATGGAGAGGTTTATTGGGTGAATATATATGCAAAGTTGTCACATATTACTAACAAATTCCAATGGAATTTGCCATGTAATATGCAACAATTATCATGGGCAGGGGGCTGTACAAAAAGCCTGGTGGGATGGCAGTCAGCTAACCGTCCATCAATTTTTTGACCAACTCATTAAATTTAGTGAATCGGCTGCAAAATCATAGGTGGATGGGGATTTTTCTATCAACCGCTTGACAAAATAGATCCTCCCACACAAAGAGAAAATAATGTGGGGTTTGGGGTGTGTGGCCTATGTTAAGAGGTGGGATTAAGGGTGCCATGCCTTTTGTGCCTTTAGGCTCCTGAGGTGTAAACCCACCCCTGGATTGGCCAAGAATTTTTTCTAACTGACCTGATAGGAAAAAATATCAGACGATCATCTAGACATGGCCAAACGACCATGACCATTGTTGGGGTGGACTTGTCCTTTGACATCTCTGAAATCATTTAGCAAACATGGAGGAGGTTCCCTGCCATTCTTCACTCTGGCAGTAATATAGTAGAGCAGAGATATTCTGTGGTAGTTGCAAAGACAGGAAATGTTTGTTTCTGGCTGCCAACCAGAGCTGTGCGCTCCTTCTATTCATGGTGCTGACTCAGCCAGTGATAATGAGATATATGACAGAACCTTATCTTATAAATTCTGACAGGGTCTTTATTTTGAGTATAATTAGTAAATACCACATTAATCAGATAAATCCTATTCATCCCTAAAATAGTGCTGCCAGCTGATTGGACGGGATGTACTTTTTAACCAGAGGACACACAGGTAGAGATATATTTCTACAGAAATATGAAGTCCTGTCAGGCAAAATGCATCAACTTGTTAATCATCTTACAACTAGGCCTGTATGCTTTGTCCATAAAAAGAATCCCAGTGTGTCTCCTATATACTAAAAGACAGCTGTAAATATGCACGGACACTGGACCCATCTACGCACACACCCCGGAGGGTCTGCGGTGGGGGGTCAGTGTGCATGTGCGCTGCGGGGTTTGCTAGCATTATAGTAAAGCACGGCTGCTAGTTAGCAGTACAACATCTAGTGGGAAATACTATCATTTATTAGATGATTGTTAAGCAAAAAAAAAAAAGAGGAAATCTTAGGATATGAGAGAAAATGACTGTATAATTGAACAGATAAAGATAATAAGCCAATAGATCAGGACCTTTACCTAAAATGCTCCAGAAAACTATAAACTATAGGTTTCCATTCCAAACAAATTGATCTCAGGACTCTCGAAATCTCTTATGCTGGCCATACACTAGTTAGACGTTGGATAGATTAGACGTTCATCCGTAGACAAAGGTCTAATCTATTTAATGTCTGAAGGTTTCCATGCACTCTCCTTTACCTTCTGATATTCCAGGAAAGTTTCCCCCTTCATTTCCGAAGCATTCATAGAACCGCCTAGTCCGTTTTTTGTTTTTTTTGCGATTGACTAGTGATCACAAAATAAATAGACCAGACATTACAGGGTATGCAAAAAAGTGGTGTCCAGATTGACACACCAAGTAATACAGTATCATTAAACCATAACCTCCACGGGTATGGGCACTAACGCTGCAATTGTGTTAGTCATAAGGACATTCTAGCGACCAAAGACATAAAGCCAGTGGTGGATAAAGGGTTAGAGCTGTATTAAATCACATTAAATCAAGAATATATCTATAGTTCTCAAATAACAAGACTGTATAAATACTGACTGCAAGGATAAAAAAGTAGCCGATTCCCAATCACCAATCATATACAAAATAATTCAGCATATGTACAAAGTCCCAAAAGGTCCTCTTGAATAGAGTATATGTATCCAAAGCAGGACTTTTGACATTAGATAGATAAAATGTTCTATGTTATGTCTGCCTAGTGTAATAAACGGCTGGGAGGACGGGGTACTTACGAGTACGCTTTAGGAGGAGGCGGATAGTCCGGAAAATGCTGGACACAGAGGCTGCTAGGAACTGTAGGCTGAATACTGGAACAAGGGGCTGCTGGGAACTGTAGGCTGGATACAGGAACAAGGTGCTGCTGGGAACTGTAGGCTGAATACTGGAACAAGGTGCTGCTGGGAACTGAAGGCTGAATACTGGAACAAGGGGCTGCTGGGAACTGTAGGCTGGATACTGGAACAAGGTGCTGCTGGGAACTGTAGGCTGAATACTGGAACAAGGTGCTGCTGGGAACTGTAGGCTGGATACTGGAACTCAAGATGCTGGAGTAGAAGTACTGGAACAAGCAAGGTAAGTAGGCAGAGGAAGAGGCTAGGTAAGTGGTCACAGGAGCAGGCAAGGTAGGTATAGTCTCTGGAGTGGGAAAGGTAAGTAGTAGGTGCAGGAGAGGAACAGGATCCAAGGCAGGTGAGTACAAGGAGTCGGGGAGGTAGCTACTATCAGGCACTGGGTCCAGGAGGACGCCGTTTTTTTTAATTTTCGCGCCGCCCAGCGTGTCGGCATTGTGACGTCATGACATCTACGATGCCGCCCATCGTAGACGTCATGAACTTACCCGGAGCAGCAGGTAAGTTTGAGACAGTACCCCCCCCCCTTACGGGGGGGGCCACAGGACCCAACGGGCCAGGTTTCCCTGGAAAACTCCTGTGAAAATCTTTGACTAGACGAAGAGCATGCAAATCTGAATGTTTAATCCAAGCTCTTTCTTCTGGACCAAACCCTTTCTAGTGGATAAAATACTGAAGAGACCTCCTCAAGAATCTAGAGTCCAAGATCTTCTCGACCTCAAACTCCTGCTGACCATCAACGGAAATTGGAACGGGAGGTAGTAAAGAAGTGGAATACTGATTAGAGCACACTGGCTTGATGAGAGAAATATGAAACACGTTAGGATTCCGCATGCTGGAAGGAAGTTGGAGGCGAACAGCCACTGGACTGATTAATTCCAGGATAGGAAAAGGACCAATAAATTTGGGTCCAAGTTTGGAGGAAGGAACCCGTAGATTAATATCAGCAGAGGAGAGCCACACTTTATCTCCAACCGAATAAGCTGGGGGTTCTCTACGTCTCCTATCTGCTGCAGTTTTTTGTACCAAAGTAGATTTCTAAAGGCTGATTTCCGTAGCATCTTGAGGAAAACATCTAGGATTCGTCCCATAGACACATAAAAAAGGAGATTTCCCAGTAAAAGCATGAGGTGAAATGTTATAGGCAAACTCAGCCCAAGGCAGAAGGTCAGCCCAATCATCCTGAGTAGAGATGTCCGAACTTCGCAAAATCCGGGCCGCTCGAGGATCCACGAATTTTTGAAAAAATTTGAAAATTCGAAAATCCGCGAGCGGACCCATTAAAATGAAAAAATACGAGAAACCCTCGGAATTTCGAAAATTTTCGAAAATACGTATTTTCGAAAATACGAGAAATCCTCGTAATTTCAAAATTTTTCGAAAATACGAGAAATACGCGGTTCGGAAGGCGGAAAATCCGGAAAAATCCGCCGTTCGCGAACGGGATAAATGCGCAGCGGGTTCGGATCCGTGAACCGGCCATCCCTAATCCTGAGTATAGGAAATGTAACAACGAAGATATTGCTCCAAAGACTGGTTAGTGCGTTCAGTAGCCCCGTTGGACTGTGGGTGGTAAGCCGAAGAAAATTGTAACTTGATGTTCATGGATTTACAAAGTGCTCTCCAAAATTTGGAAACAAATTGAGTACCTCTGTCAGATACTATTTCAGAAGGGAGTCCATAAAAGTGGAAGATATAAGAAATAAATAGTTGAGCTAACTCCGTCGAAGATGGTAGTTTGGGGAGGGTAACAAAATGGGCCATTTTTCTGAAGCGGTCTACAGTCACCCATATAACCGTGTTTTTCTTGGAAGGAGGAAGTTCAACAATAAAGTCCATGGATAGATGGGTCCAAGGTCTGGACGGAATGGGGAGGGGTTGAAGAAGACCACAGGGGAGGGTTCTAGAAGATTTGGATTGAGCACAGCTGGTACACACTTGAACAAAGTCTTTAACATCTTTTCTCATTGTGGGCCACCAAAGGGAACGGGCAAGAATATTAAAAGTTTTATTAACACCGGAATGTCCGGCTTGCTTGGAACAGTGAGTTTGAAGAAGGATAATTTTCCGAAGTGAAACAGGAAAACAGGGTGTGTCTGGAGGAGCAGAATCTTGTGCGGCTTGAATCTTGGAACAGAGTTGAGGAGATATAGAGGCCAAGATTTTAGTGGTTGGGATAATGGAGCCCTTATCTTGATTAATACAGTCGGAAGCAACAAATGATCTGGAAAGGGCATCAGCTTTTTTGTTTTTGGAACCAGGTTGGTAAGTGATAACAAAGTTGAATCGGGAAAAGAATAAGGACTACCGTGCTTGACGGGGATTTAACCTTTTAAGATTCTGGATGTATTCGAGGTTCTTATGGTTGGTAAGGATGGTGATAGGTACAGAGGTGCCTTCCAATAGATGACGCCACTCCTCGAGGGCCAGCTTGATGGCAAGAAGTTCCCTATTCCCAACATCATAGTTCCGCTTGTTGGGTAGAAACTTCTTAGAGAAATAAGAACAGGGATGGAGTTTCCTTTTAGTGCCTTGTCTTTGGGAAAGGATGGCTCCTGTGCCCAAGTCCGAGGCATCAACTTCGATGTAGAAGGGAAGACTAGGATCTGGATGTACTAGAACTGGTGCATCAGCAAAGGCTTCCGTGAGTCGTTTGAAGGCTTCGAGGGCTGCAGGGGTCCAAGAATGAGGCTTACCACCTTTACTGATGAGGGCTAATATCGGAGAAATTATAGAAGAGAACCCTTGAATGAATTGTCTGTAATAATTGGCAAAGCCAATGAACCTTTGAATAGCTTTGGTTCCCATAGGAAGAGACCAATCTTGGATGGCCAAAACTTTCACCAGATCCATCTGGAAACCTTGCGCAGATACGATGTAGCCCAGAAAGGGTACTTGTGAACACTCAAACAGACACTTTTCCAGTTTGGCATATAGGCTATTCTCTCTCAGACGTAGTAACACCTGTTTAACATGGAGGCAGTGTGAGGGCAGATCTTGAGAAAAGATTAAAATGCCATCAAGATATACGACTACAGAGATCCCCAACATATCCCCGAAAATGTCATTCACGAATTCTTGGAACACAGCTGGAGCATTACAAAGGCCAAAGGGCATTACAAGATATTCGTAGTGACCGTCCCTAGTGTTAAAGGCTGTTTTCCACTCGTCACCTTTGCGTATACGGATCAGATTGTATGCCCCACTAAGATCCAGTTTGGTAAATATTTTAGCCCCTTTTATCTGGTCAAACAGTTCAGAGATGAGAGGAAGAGGATACCGATTCTTTATTGTGATTTTATTTAAACCACGGTAGTCGATGCAGGGTCGTAAACCTCCATCTTTTTTTTCAACAAAAAAGAACCCAGCTCCAGCAGGTGGAAGGTTGTATGAAACCCCTAGACAAATGTTCAGTAATGTATTCTTTCATGGCTAGAGTTCCAGAGGGAGACAGCGGGTATGTGCGTCCCCGAGGAGGCATAGTACCTGAGAGAAGATCGATGGGGCAATCGTAGGATCGGTGCGGTGGTAGCTTCTCAGCTCTCTTTTTACAAAACACATCAGAGAAATCATGATAACATTCAGGGAGATCTTTCTCAGATTTATTTTCACAGGTAATGGTGGTGCAATGAGTAGAAAAGCAATTTTCAAAACAGAAAGGACTCCAAGACTTGAGTTCATTGTTAGACCAATCTATAACAGGGTTGTGTAATCTGAGCCATGGAAGTCTGAGAATCAGGGGAGCGGAAGGGCTTTGGATGACAAGAAAAGACAAATGTTTTTGGTGAAGTATGCCAATGCGAAATAGGACTTCGTATGTAGATTTGGAGATTAATTCAGAAGCCAAAGGGTTATTGTCAATAGCCAGAACTCGAAGAGGTTGCTGCAAGTAAAGGAGAGGAAGCCCCAATTGTGCTGCATAGGTAGAATCAATGAAGTTTCCAGCTGCCCCGGAATCAACAAAGGCCTGGGAGGAAAAAGTTTTTACATTAAAGGTGATAGTTGCTGGTAGAAAGAGCTTCAGTGGTTCAAATTTGGCAGGAGACTTAACATTACCTAGAAGGAGCTCTTCCTTAACTTGTAGGTCATGGAGTTTCCCGACTTCTGGGGACAATTTCTTACAAAGTGTCCTTGCCCAGCACAATAGAGACAAAGTCCATTAGTACGTCGGCGTGACTTTTCCTCAGGAGACAGATGAGTGCCGCCAATTTGCATAGGCTCTTCAACCGAATATATTGGTTGCGGAAAGGTCTGAGCAGGCCTAGGAAAGGTCTTAGGGAAGCTGGAACGAGCTGCAGACCTTTCTGCCTGTCGTTCACCAAAGCGGGTATCAATCTGGATGCATAGCGTAATCAAGTCTTCCAATGGGACAGGTAATTCTCTAGATACTAATTTATCCTTGAGGCGATCAGAGAGTCCCCGCCAAAAGGCTGCAGTAAGTGCCTCATTGTTCCAAGAAGTCTCCGCGGCAAGGGTACGAAATTCAATAGCATATTGTCCCATGGAACGAGACCCTTGGCGGAGCTGCATCAAACGGGAGGAGGCAGCAGAGGTTCTTCCTGGAGCATCGAAGACCTTGCAAAACATACTCAGGAAGTCGGTAACATTATTGACTAGAGGATCGTCTTTTTCCCATAGGGGATAAGCCCAGGCCAGAGCATTGCCCTCCAACAAGGCGATGATGTAACCAACCTTTGCACGACACAATGCAAAATGAGATGGTTGAAGTTGAATACTGGAACAAGGTGCTGCTGGGAACTGTAGGCTGGATACTGGAACTCAAGATGCTAGAGTAGAAGTACTGGAACAAGCAAGGTAAGTAGGCACACGAACAGGCTAGGTAAGTGGTCACAGGAGCAGGCAAGGTAGGTATAGTCTCTGGAGCAGGAAAGGTAAGTAATAGGTGCAGGAGAGGAACAGGATCCAAGGCAGGTGAGTACAAGGAGCCGGGGAGGTAGCAAACGCTACTATCAGGCACCGGGTCCAGGAGGACGTCTACGATGCCGCCCACCTGGAAGTGCAGTGCGGCGTGGGACCGGAGCGACAGGTAAGTTCGTGACACCTAGTGTATGGCCAACATTACTATTGCATTTTCTACATCTTACCATTACCTTTAAGGTTGCGCTAGCCGATTGTAAATTGGTAAGCGCAACTTTAACCCCTTTTGAGAGCGCAGCAGAGAAACTGCCCCTCTCCGCAAATTGGCTTCATTGTTTTCTTAGGCAGACAAAGCATCTTAAAATAAATAAATTTTGCCTGTTCCCCTTAGAATGATGTTTGTGTTATTATAATTGTACCAGAGACAGTGGCGATGATGATAACATCTCAGCAAAAAACCTTAATCCCCCCCACCCCATAGAAAAGATACTGTAAATGGCTAATACCTTTCATTAACATCTTTGAAAAGAGAATAAATGGATAATATGCAAAGTAAATGACAGCAATTATAAACAAGTTTCTGCTGATTTGTATATGTGACAAATAACCTTAGGATGTTTGGCAGGTGTCTAGGAAAGAACAGAGCATTGATTTAATTGAGGCTTCAACACTTCTTTACATATTTCATCATCCAAATTAACAGAATTAACAAATAGTTTAATTCTCGTACAGATAAGGAAACATTTACCTTAAAATAGTATTTAATTTAAAGGAGAAATATACAAATCCAGAAACTGAATTATTTCTGGGACTATTCCCCTATTTCTGACATCAGAGAACATATGTTAATGAAGGAGCGGGTGGAGCCAGAAAGCAGTTGGTTACTGTATGAGTATAACTCTCCTTTAAAGATATTAGGCTTATACTACAACTACATAAACTAGATTTATTACAAGACATTTAATTTACACCATTTGGAAAATTAAAAGTTAAATTCAGGCCAAGACACATTTTCTCTGACTTCAAGCCCAGAAAATAATGGTTTAAACAATTTATTGCTTATCTTTCTGAGTCATTTCAGAAATCAAGCCCCATCAATCAAGTATAACCCCTCCCCTTCCTCAGTTACAGGTTCAGGCATGCTCAGTTTGCTTCATCCAGGAAGAGAAAGAAAAGAGTATTCCTATTAGCAACACAAATGCTCTGGATTTATGTGACATTGCACCATTTTAACAGCAAATTTGCAGGGGTTTAAACGGTATCTTCACTCATAAATAAGACTTTAGTTTTTTAAGTTTAATTGAAGAACGGGAGGTAAAGGAGGCTGAAAATGTATTTTCTTATTTCCTTCAATTTATTCAAAAAGACCATGCTGGATTTTTTTGTTCTGTTTTTGTAAATAGTTTTAGATATTTTTTTGTTCTGTTTTTATTTCCATTATTGACACCGCAGGTGGATGTGTTTCCTTTAATTAAAATTTGACGGATCCGAATCCTCATCGCTAGAGATACAGATGTGTTCAGATTCTAGATATACTTTGTTTCCATTTTATTATTTTCCGCAGGCGCCTTTCCTTTTCAATACCAATGCTCCTAGTTCATATGATATATATTTGTTTTGTTTTGACTATTGTACCCTCTTACTATGGATGTCCTTGGACCATTAAAACACAGATGCCTGTTAGATGAGCATATATAAATAGTGGCAGGTCAGAGAGAATAGAAAAGTAGCCAAGTGACTTTCATGGCCTTGTACATTGTGATCCAGATGCCACATCCTCTCCATTAGCTGCAGGGTTGCCTTTGGGGTGTTTGACCTATAAGGCCGCATGGTTCCCCTTTTCTTGCTCACCGCAACTGTCAAATTGTTGTGGCACCTTTGTGTTCCCTGCCTGCTCCTGACTGTATAATTGAAAAACATGAGACATAACTGCTTCACTGGAGCCACAAAACCTACTACGATGGGTTAAAGTCACTCTAACCTATTCCCTATCTGTTAGCATGACATTAACCTCTTGCTTGCAGTGGCTGTGGCTGTAAGAATATCGTAAGAGACATGTTAGATTTCAGTATACAACGCCAACTGATAGCTGTCTGGGTAAATCCCATTTGTGAGCAAGAGAAACACTGAAAACCACAGATGAGCTTAATGGTACAAGAGTCAGAGAAATGATCACTATTGTTTATTCTTTCTAAAACTCCAGGGTCAAAGCAAGGTCTGTGGAGTCCCCTGTCCCCTGAGCTTATATTTAGGGTCTCCCTAGGCTATAACCTGTTTGCCCTTATAGTAAAATTGACCCCACTTCCTATAATGCAATAGGAAGGTTTAAAAAACATCTAATATTTTAACTGGGCAACCGCAAAATAAAAAAAAATACAAAATGGTTAAAATTTAGGTTCGGTTGGAGCTTCTCTATATGGGCATATTAGGGTTGTTATATTTTAAAATCAAAAATGGGCAAAAGCAGATTGAGTGTGGCTGCAGGTCTAAAACTGGGTACATGCTGTACCAATCTTTAAAGGAAAGGTTCACTGAGAAAGTGAACTATTCCTTTAATACATTAATTGAAGAACGGGAGGTAAAGGAGCTATGCCCACAACTGGCCCCACTGTGTAGTGTTAAAAAATCATTATCTTACATCTCTGATCCTAATGGTTCTCCGGCAGTGCTTGTCCAAAGTCCAGGAAACTGAAGCGTAGGAGCTGTCTGTGTGTGAAAAGGTTTCTGCCTCCTCCTTGTCCTCTTGGAGGAATGTGACATGTGCAGGGGAGCCTGCCTCACCCTCTACCTTTAAATGTATTTTTCCATAATGTAGGGCACCCGGTCCACCCCCAACCACCAAGTTAGATTAGTAAATAAAATTAGCAGAAACATACTTACGTGCCTTTGTTCACGTGGCTGTCTTCATATCCGACAGCCACGTCTGTGATTGGCTTCCTCTCAGCCAATCACAGGAGAGGCTGCCGTTCCGGCCCGTTTGCAATTTTTGGCAAACAGAGGGCCGGGAGGAAACAGCCACTGGACTGTGAGTATATTTCTGCTGCTTCATTTGCTAATCTAGCTTGGCGGTATGGTGTGGGCAGGTGTGCCCTACAGTATATTAAAAATGTATTTTCAGGGTGGAGATACCCTTTAAGTGATACCCTTTAAGTTAAGTGAAACCGGAAACAGTCTGGACCTGTCAGTGGAGCTGGTGGTTGATCAGGCACAAGGTAAATTTCTAAAGCTTTCTTCCTGGTTCCTGTAAATTTAATTGAAGAACAGGGGTGTAAGGTAATTTTTTGTGTTAGAGAGGATGCAAAAAGGGGAATAGGCAGCATTTCTCAGCAAACAATGAATCACCATAGCTCAATAGCTTTTACAATAAACCCAATATATCTGACACACTATAACCATGCTTTATGCGTTATATTTGCTACATTTCTCCTGTGTTACCATGTTTAGCGCTTATTAACACACCTAATTTTTGTGCCCAAGGCACTGTTTTTAGCACCTAATTTCCACCTTATTTTTAATAAACGGGTGTAAAACAGCGTAAAGAAACCTGAATTCATTAACTGTCTAAATTACACATTTTTAATTAAGTGGGACCAAGCACAAAGCCTTAATTAGTATATGTAATCTGACTGATACCATTAGTTAAACACTAATGGTAATTGTAATACTACACTCAGTATACAAAATGTGGTTCTGTACATCTACACTACATTGTAGTCTGCCCTTCTCTGGGGATGAATGGAAGCATTGGGTTTATAAAATGGCCACCTCATAGTAAGCCCAGCTTCCATATTATGGTTTGCTTTCTTAAACAGTCCTAACACTATAGTACTTGCCTTTTATTAGTTGAACACTTCTGTTTCAGGATATGTTTTAAACAGATTACCCTTATTGCATAACATTACTACGATAAGTGGTTCAACCTTGTACTATTATTTAGTCATGGAACTCTTTGATTTAACATACTGGGCAGTAGCTATTGTCCACTAGTTTTGCTTTCTCATGCTTTTAGATTTGCCTGTAAATCACTGGATCAGGTTCATTTTCAATCAGTGTGACATGTCAATATTACATAGAAGGTGTCCACGTGTTAGATGTCGGGCAGTCATTACTTCAGTAAGAACAGAAAGTATCAGTCAAAGTACTGAAATCCATCAACCAGTAATAATTTACTGCAAGCCATTACACTTTTTTGGGGCATATTTATAAAGGATTGTCTTTTTCGCCAAATAATTAGCGCAGCACATCGCAGCGCAAATAGCGCCATTTGGGGCTTCGTTTCGCCTTATTTATAAAAAAGCGGAAAAAACACACTTCGCGGCTGAAAAAGGCGAACGGGCGCGATAAAGAGCGAAAACTTAACGCATCTAAGAAGACTGCATTGTGAAAACCATTCGAAACCAGAAAAGCCCACTAGAAAATCTTCTTAGAATTTCTCAATTGGAATACAATTTTCTTTTGCACTGCACATTCGCCTTTCTAATGTGCGTTCGCCTTTCTAATGTGCGTTCGCCTTTCAAATGTGCGTTCGCCTTTCTAATGCGCGTTCGCTTTTCCAAGGCATATTCCATTATAATGTGCATTCGCCTTTCTAATGTGCGTTCGCCTTTCTTATGTGCGTTCGCCTTTCTAATGCGCGTCGCTCTTTTATAAATATGCCCCTTTATGTCATGACAAGGCGTAGTAGCTGAAAAACCCTAATGTAGCCTACAAAGATAAGCATCGCTAGAATTCTTGTGCCACAATTTTATACTTTTGTTGTAATAAGATAAACTCCTGTTATTTCTTTACTTCCCTTTATTCTTCTGCTTTTTTGGACCGTATCTCCCCCCACAGTTTTTGAGCTAGAGACACGGAATTTGGTACAGATATGGGACACATGACACATCCTTTGATTTGATAAGGACAGATTAATTAGTGTTTACTTGTTACTTCAGGGCTACAGTAGGGAAACAGAGGCACGTGTAGCCTTAAGGTTGGTACGATTTTGACATTGATCCACGACCCCTGACCATAATGCACACCCGCAACAAACGTCCGTTTCGTCCGATAATCACACATGTGTACATGCTTGGGCGTCGGTGCCAAAACCTGCTGTCTGTACATGGCTTTAGAGTTAGGACAATTACCATCACGGCTATCAAATCCATCAGAAGAAATATTTTTTTCCCTACGGAAACTGAATTTTTGGTTTGATTTTGCTAAAGCGTAAAATTGGTGTAAATAGACCTTCCTGAACTGTCATTACTCCTCTCTGAAACCTGATGGAACGAATTCTTCATGGTTCTCTCCTTTCTAAATAAAATGATGAGCAAATATTTCTGCTGTGGTTCAGGTTTTACATTCACATATTTATTTCTAACAACATTTGCAACCCCCCCACCAATCAAACAAGACACAAGCAACATTGTATTTCTGCAATTCAGCCAATTATATCGATATTTTGCAATAACGCACCGTTAAAGATAGTTGCCGCGAAAATTTGCAATTTTAGTCATAAATTTACAAACCTTGTATTTTCCTACTGCGTGTAATCGTACGAACAAAGCTAAATGTACGATTGTGGCCATGCATTTACAGGCGCGATCGGACTTTCCCGATACTGCGGTTTAATAAATATGACCCGACAGCAGATTAAGGTGCAATGACACAATCACTTACATCGGCCCATGGGTACATTTTGTGAGACCCACATATCCGGTCTTAAAGTCACACTAACCTGTATTAACTCAATTAGCTACCATTTGTTGATGTCTAAAAATCAATCAATTTGTTAGATAGATCCTTTGAAAAGACAGTTCATTTTCTATTGATTCTATCTTCCATGGCACATCTTCAGCAGATTACAGTTTGCTGAATATGGACAGTACAAGATGGTAAATTTCGATCCGCTGACCCTCTAGCTTTAGTCTTGCTTACTGAAACTACCTAGATTGGAAGCTGGGCTACCAATGGGCTACCAATGTCATAGAATAAAGTCACTCCCCCCACAGTTATGGGTGTGTTAATCTGGGTACACACATGCAATATTTTGTCCTGATCATCCGAATTGGATGATCACACGATCAGCATGGACCACATGCTCAGTCGCTGCGAACTGTCGGCCACAGACACTTTTCTTCGACTGGCAATCCTTCCTTCTTAAGGCAAGGATACAGAAAATGATTCACTGTGCTTTACTTCACACCAACCTGTAATGAGCTTGGACTGTGCAGGGGGTGGTGACAACTTCAGGGATGAAGCCAAAATACTTCAGTAAACATTACAGCCTCTTAATATTTTTTAGAAACCTTGGGATGGAGGGATTTGGGTGGTGAACTTTTTTATGGACACGTTCTGTAAACTATACTATGCATGTAGTCGGATATTCAGAAACATGTTTTAACTGGGAATAACTGGGAGGTATAATTGTCTAATCCTTTCTCATTCTTTGGGAGTCTGCAGGGCGGCCTCTTTTATGAGGCAAGGTGAAGTATATTTCAGAGCAGCTGTTTTGCACAGGTTTGTAATAATAAACATGCCCGATAAAAATAAAAAAAAAACTGGACTGGCCTACCGCCTAAAAAAAGATATTCAGTGTGTTAGTGCCAGCATTTACATTACCTTTAATCATTTGGCCTGGCACTGACAGTTCAGTGAGGACTGTGTGATGCACAGCACACTCCTCCATCCTCCTGAGATCCGACACTGTGCTGCTGCATGCCACGTGTGAGCTGCATCCCTGCTTGCCTGTGTAGTTGTGTGAGGGAGGGTGGCTGCCCTTCCCTTTGCTACAGACAAGTCAGGTACTTTTAACTTTGTGACTGGGCCAAAGATGTTAAGAAGTTTGTTGGGGGGGAAGGGGGGGGGGGGGTTGCTGGACTTGTGTGCCGAGGGGACAGGGTGGGAGGAGGGCAGCATTTGGATTTTGGCCCTGGGAATCCGCAACTGAACACGCAAAATCCCAATGATGCAGAGATGGGACATAAAGTTTACTTATGTCATTGGCTACTTTAGACTTTTCATTGGTTCTTTTGCTCACTGCTCTCTAGAGGAGTTCCCATGGCTTACTGTTTTATATTGTTCCCTTTGTTGGGTGCACTTGAACATCATTCTGCAAACACTTCTCCTTTAATGGATGAAAAAATGAAAAGATTTTATCCCATTAAATTTGACCTTGTATGAACAGACTCAGTAAATGCCGAATGAAACATATTCCTATGTGATGTAATGTAAAGCTAAACTTTAAGTAAAAGGAAAAAAAATCTCTTTTTTTGTAAATATTTATTGTTGATCAATTGTTTTGAAACATTGCCGTCAAGCACTCAGCTGAAATGCATATGTATGTAAAAACACTCTTAAGGACGATGTGTTGGCTTGTTTTTGATGAGACTCAAACACATTGCTAGCACTTTAGCAAATATATGTTTTAAAACCCATTTACAGTCCATAATATGTTCCCATTTGTTGTCTTTGGAAATAAAATGCCTGCAGATTTATACCCTTAAGTTCTCACTTTACGACTGCAACATCTACTTTCAAACAAATAACCTTTTTTCCAAGCTTGTTTGTTCTTTTCTCCTGAAATTTATGTAATTTGTCTTCTCGTTGACACCGGGAAGTCTTGGATTGTGCTTACGTGTAGACATTTGGGTGCATCACATACATGCAAAGTAATTAAGGATGGAAGCTATTCTAAGCTTCATTATAATCAATCACATGATTTATAACAACACATAAGCAGAAAGTGCTGAGAACCATCGTGGAGCTTCCATAATGGTATCTCACGCTGTGACAGAGCATGGTAAATAACCTGCTACTACACCTTGTTGAGATGGAGTAACACTCAAGGTCATGGAAATATATTAGGAAAAAAATGTTTTCTTTCTATTAAAAAAATGTATCAATGCACATATGTGTTTATTAATGAGACCACTATTTAAAGGGCATGTCCAACGCTCTCACATATTGTAACTTTATACTATCTTTTCCCACCCTGAAAACCCTAACCCCACAATTCTTACCTCCCCAGCATTCTTGAAATGAACATTCAACCAGCACTCAGCTTTTCTCTTCCCCAGTTGTTGCCATCCCCTCTTAAAGCTGTGCAAGCTCATTGCAGAGAGAGTGGCATGGTCATCAGCAATCATTCATTGGCTGTAATATGCATCATGGCTGTGAATGACTTCTGCACTGGGGAGAATCCAGAAGACTGGCTAAGAGGACAGTGGAGAGCAGGGAGGTAAGTAAGTATTGCAAGTTCAGGGTTTTCAGAGTTTGAAGAATGTTAGTATAAAATGTAGGGAAAGTGGACTTGCCCTTTAATTATAAAAAAAAAACTGCACTGGAGGATCACATTTTTGTTGGATAATTTTTAGGAGGTCTGTAGAGTAGGAAGTCTTCTAAACATAGTAGGGTTAAAACATGAATAAAACAAACAACAATTTCAAAAAATTTGCCATAACAAAATATAAATAGTGGTACCATCAAAAAACTGTAACAAAAAAAAATAACTCCAAATGTCCTTAGTATGAAAAAAACATAAAGAACAAATGAACACATTTTCTCTAAACTTTAAAGGTTAAAATTTAATCCAATGATTTTTTTTAACCCTGTTTCTATACAATTTGAATATTGGGTAAAGCCCATCAATGTTCGATTGATTTATTCCCCATGGTGAAAAGACTGTTATTTTATAGATAGGATGATTCACAAAGACACAGATAGGAGTCGGAACTCCACCCACAATTGGGTTACGTGGCCACCAAAACTAATCCCTGCAGGACACTCTAAGAACAGAGATGAATAAAACTGGCAAGTTCGATAATTATTGAAAACAGTTCCAAGTTTTAAATAAATCCGAAAAAGTCAGAAATCCGCAGAGTTCCGTTGGATCCGTAAAATCCACTTCTGAACAGGGTTTGGTTGGGTCCATCTGCATTAATACACATACACCAATAAATAGATTTATTTTACTAATGTTTAGTCTTATGTACTAAGCTGCGGCCATTGTAATATTTTATAAAATATAAGAATTTTAGAGTTTATTTTCATTGTGAACTGACATTTTTTAAATAATATTTGATACAAAAATATTTGCCCAAATGACTTAAAACTAAAGGATTGTACTTTATTGTATCCAAGGTCATTCTTTCCATGTTTACAAGGCTGATGTATTTGTGTATAAATGTTTGTACTGAACATTAACAATAGCACATTTCTACCGTACAGCGAAGCAGAAACAGAACATTGCTAACATCCAGGATTTGGCTTCACCAGAAGTTCACAGACCCAATGGGAAATTTCCTACTTCACTGGAAACCTCATCAGATCTTTGAAAAACAACAACATATCTTTATAGCAAAACCTTTGGCAATGCCAGTTCTATGAAAGTGAAACCTCTACAATAACTCCAGGTGTAATTGTCCCATAAGCCTTTGTACCCTTACAATGAACTAGTTATTAGAGATGTCCGAACTTCGCAAAATCCGGTCCGCTCGAGGATCCGCGAATTTTAGCGGACCCATTAAAATGGAAAATATCCTCGAAATTACGAGATTTCTCGTATTTTCAAAATTTTTCGAAAATACGAGTAATCCTCGTAATTTTGAAAATTTTCGAAAATACGTATTATCTAAAATACGAGAAATTTTCGAAAATACGAGAAATCCGCGGTTCGGAAGTTCGGAAGGCGGAAAATCTGGAAAAATCAGTCGTTCGCGAACGGGATAAATCCGCGACGGATCCGCGAACCAGTCATCCCTATTAGTTATTAGCTTTTTAGGATTTTAGTAAATAAAGTAGAACAACATTGTAAACAAATAGAACCTAGTCTTTACTTTCCTTCCCATTAATCAACCACAACAGTATCTAATACTTATTTTATTTACAATATACTGTATACACTGTATAAGGCTAACTTCTGTATCATAGCAGCACACCCAATTTGTCTTTGTCTCTATCCAAGGTCGACTTGCTTACAGAAATCTCCCTGAACTAGATTTGTAAATATGTGAAATTTTATACAAAGAGAGTCAGTGTTGGACCCAACAAGTCAGCCAATGGGTCCACCAAGAAACAGACCAAGGGCCTGCTGATTCTTTCCACGACAATTCTTTCACTATGACTAAGTAACATTGCCAGAATTCTGCCCGATATTAGATCAATTTAATAACTGAAAGTGACACTTTATATCGGGGATCGCATAAAGACACACTGTCAAGAAATATAAGGCAACTTTACAAAATATATTGTTCAAACTCCTAATGATATGAAAAATATTAAAAATATGAAAGAAACTTTATTTTTATGGCATGTTTTCACAGATAGATCTTTAAAAAAAAATAATAATAATAATAATGGATCTCAGGAAAATCCTGAAGATCCCAAAATCCAAAAACGGAACTTAAATTCGGGAGTTCGAAGTGCATTTTTGTCTTTTAGCGAACGTTTGCGGTATTTTTGAAAATTCCTGAAAATAGCCTTGAACGTTCGATAATCCTCGAAAATACAATTGGAAACTATTTTCGATTTTCTGACCATATTTGCGAGTATTATAGAACGTTCCAGGCTATTTTCAAAAATAGTTTGAACGTTCGATAAAAATAGAAAATCCGCTAAAAAGTCCCGAAATCCAGATTATCTGTCCGTTTCTGTTTCGGATGGAGCATTCGGATTTCAGAACTGAGGAGTTTCGTGTAAGATCTGGGTCCGAGTCAGACCCGTATCCCATCTCTAATGCTAACCAATGGACTAACGGGTTAGCGAAGGTTGCAATGCCATGTTGCAATTTTTTTTAACTTAGTAGTAATAACTTTTGTACCTTTTTTTCCCTACGAAAATTAACGCCTTTTTAATTGTGTCTTTAAAGCCGTGCAAAAACTCACAACTTACTGACCGCATTGCCGCAATTTACATTTCCCTCCATAACATTCACTTCGTCCTACACTATGAATAAACAACCTCATCTGCCTTTTTCTGTAATTCCTTTGAAGGTTTCACTTTTGCAGCTCATTCATAGCCAGCAGATTGCTGCAACTCTAGAGGGACCTTTCTATTTTGCAAGAAGACCCTGGAGTCTGTAATAAGATGGCACTTGGCCAATTACATGTACCCTTTCCTGGGATCTCTGGAGGTTGGGGTGTATGTGTTTCTTGCTTCCATGGCATCCACGACACAGACAATAGTTATGTGTTTTTTTTAAGTAAAAGAGAATATTTGCTGTATGGCCATATAGTTAAATGTATGAAAAGTCTAATTATTGATTATATTGCTGAAAATAACAGTTTCAACCATGAACCAAATTGCTTCTCATTGAAGAGGGCAGTCATTCAAAATCTTGGTGTTTGGCACAGGTGTGAACAGAAGGAAAGATCCAGTTAAGTCAACAAGGGATCTTTTTGTGACAGATGTAAAGCAGAGGTAGAGAACTTTCGAAAGTTCGGTCCGTTTTTGAACTTTCGAACTATATGGAAAGTTCGAAAGTTCGAAAACGGACCCACAGAAGTTCAAAATTCAATGGGAATCAAATAGTTTGAAAAGTTCGAATAAAATACAATTAAAATATCAATGGTAACTTAATGTAAATGGCTGTGGGACCTGGGGAATGGTCTGGGGAACATGTTTGAATATCCAGGACTTTCAATAACCCGATTTTACTCTCACGTGCGCTACTTATGAGCTCTCGAGTTTGAACATTCGATAATTATCCCATGAACGACTTGCAGATTTGATATTCGATATTTACTCGCGTATAGGTATAATAGACATTTTACTTACGGATTCGATATTCGATATTTACTCGTGTATAGGTATAATAGATTTTACTCGCATACCTGCACGCCTCGAACGTTCGAACATTCAATTATTATCGAAAGTCTGGAAAATATTGAAAATCCGTGTCCGGGATAGTTCGAGAAGCCCGAGTCCATTCGAACTCAAATAGTTCGGCTCGAACTCGTGTTCGAGTTCTATTCCATCTCTAAGCAGAGGCTGTAATAGCAGTTTAGTCTAATTATAGAATCTGACCATTTACAACTGGGTGAAAGCCCAGGATTCTTAACTTCCGTTTTTTCCATTAGTGCCATTTATTTTATCAATTACTCTACACCAGGGTTAATGGTTTCTCAATTTCAAAGGATAATATTAAGAAACAATTCTGTTAAAATATATATATATATATATATATATATATATTTATATCTGTCAACATTCCCAACATTTTAAATCTGAAGTTGATGTGACCTTGTAGGAGAAAACATAGCTAACGTGGATGACCTAACGTGGATGATATTGTGTCTCCGTTGTTTTACATTGTACTGAAATGCAGAGCAAGGGCTTGAAAACAAAGAAACATTGCAGCATATAAGCCATTCGGTAAGTTAATAGACTCCACCACAGGAAATAGTTGACAGCTCTCTAATTTTAGTTAAACCTTCAGTTAAAGCGGATACACACTTGCAAAGTGTCCTCCCCTGAAGTTTCCCAGTTTGGATACCCACTCACTCATACAAGGCAATGTTGTTCCAGAATGGAATGAGTTGGGGTGGATGGGTTGGGGTGGGATCTGGAATTAGGCTCAGTATCACACAACATGTTTTGGACCAGTGTGGTCTTTTGTCAAGTGTATACAAAGGACCACACGTCTTTTGTCAAGTGTATACAAAGGACCACACTGGTGCAAAATATGTTGTGGGATATTGCTCAATAAACACAATTCCTTCAGTGAGCATACTTTCTTCTACATTGTATATTACCAAGTGGTTGGGACCTTTAGGAGCTCTAAAAGGCAGCTATTGAGTACCGAGGTGGATACACATACATACATTTAGTGAATCTGGAAGGTGTCTAAGTGAATTAAAGGTATGGGTAAATACACTTCAACAAGCTTGGGTGGGACATAGACAAAGTTGGGTTAGGTGGCAGCAGGTCTTGCCCCCACATCTTTCTCATGAACCAAGTAGTAAGGTTTGTATTCCATACGCCCATGCTAGGGCCATTACAGATATTAAGCCAAACAATATTTAAGAAACAAAACATTTATTGCAGTCATTGCCACCACCAATTTAAGCTATACATGCCTATTATAGTTTGGTACTATAAAAATGATCCCATTCATTTTATATTATAGAGCTGATATGATTTGAAATAATAAAGCATAAAGTGCACACCATTTTGTAAGCAGCATCGTGTACTGCACAGTTTTGTGTGTGTGATTTTGCTCAACAGAAAGTGGCAGTTCCTAGAGTTGTGCGGGGCTGGGGGGTGGTAGTTGGTGCAGTCGCGGCTAAAGCTATACTATGCAATCATGTCCAGGCTACCTCCCATATTATTATTCTGCCAAAGATTTTACTAGTATATTTTAAGTGCCAGAAAAGCAGTAAGCCTAGTGCCCGCCAAATGTTTAAAAACTACAACTCCCAGTTGCATTTACAATCAAGGAATGTTGGGAGTTATAGTTTTCAAACCTCTGCAGGGTCACAGGTTGGACATCCCTGGCCTAGTGTGAACTGTCACTACTCCTTTATCTTTTAAGCTTAACAAAATCTATTTAATAGAGAACTGGTGTAAATTATTCTATATTAAGCTATTATACTGCAGATTTCTGGCATTTCATAATTTCTTTCCTAGTAAGTAGCAATTGGTTTTTTGACTGCTCTACCTTGATAACTAGCTAGTCGCAGACAGGCGACTAAGAAGTTACTTGGCAGTTCTGGCAGGGGAAATTCACTGAGCATGTGCAAGGGTCTGGGACATAAAACTAGAAACTGACAAATTAAAAAAGAGGATTTCCCCATATGCTACTTGTGGTGAGACATACAGCTGTTTGCAGGGCATTTTAGAATGAATATAGGGTAATTTATATTTTAACTTAACCTTTCCTTTAAATATGCATTTTGATGTATAAATAGAAAACTGCATCGTGCCTTTTATACTAAATTTCTTATGAACAACATGATTTTTGTTTCAAAGTGTCTTCCCATTATGCAGAAGTTTGATGTGGTGATTGCAAATTTTCACATACAGGCAAAAAAGGAGTCAGATATTTTCAGTATTAAACACAGTACCGAACACAGCAGCATTTATCAGCCTTGCCAAAAACACACACTTTAATTCATCTCCTTTGTAGGCCTCCAGTGATATTCCATAATCTTTGAAAGGTTGTACAAAGCAGAACTCTAGAGCTTTAGCAGAGGTCAATGGGACAAGTGACTTTTAAATTATTCATAAGATGATCATCAACCACATTTTATTTATGGCATAATGTAGAACTACATCAAAGAGTGATTTTATTTATTTATTTCGTCTTTATAGTCTGAATCTATAAACCAGGTGGTCCGTGTACAAACCTAGATGTAGTTTTACATTTTTCTGTAAAGCTTTTATATAATATATCTAATATTTATAGCTTATCACTAAAATCTATTGGACTTTTCCATTCATACTTTTTCCTTGTAAGTTACTAAGAAAGCTTAAAGGACAAGATAAGAACAAAATGAAACATCTTTTAGAATGTATCCCCACCCTGCAAAATGTAATCTCAGTGAAGTCATCCTCGTTATTGCCAACTAATAGAAACTGTGTATATTACACCCCAACTCCGTAAGGTAGTATAAGTATTAAAAGACAATTATCGCTCCATGCCTGGCTACCCCACCCACTCCTCAGTTAAAGTACATACCTTAAAGGACAACTCCACCCCCATAAGAACATCTTTTAGAAAGAATGGCCTCTTTAAAATATGTTGATATATCATACTTTGTCCTATGAATTCATTACTGTATGCCTGCTATGCTTCTGGATGCCTCATGGAAACTGAGCAATTTAGAAACCTGCACTGAGCATTTACTGAGCCTGGGCATGCTCAGAAGATGCAGACAGGGGATTAACATTCAGTCATTGGCTGTAATGTCAACTGTCAAATCCAAAACTGACAGTTACTAACTGGAAGAACCAGGAAGCAGAAACTGGGGCAACAGGACATTGTGCAGGATTTCAGGTTAGACTTATATATTTTCAGATTTAGAACTATTACAGTTTATGGTTTTGGGGGGTGATTTACCTGTATGTAAGTTTTCATTTTAGGGCTGGACTTGCCCTTTAATGTAAAGAACAAAGCCTCCAAAATTGGCTTTTGAAAGTTGGCTCCGGACACTTCACTTCCGTGTATGCAGCCATCGGAAATATGTGCTCCTTGCAGAACGCGTCTTCCCATTGAATGAACTTTCTCTGCACTGAATCACTGGATGCACTTTATGATCTTATTCAGATAACAGTTTATTATAGACTCCCTATAGTAAGGAGTCTCCTCCAACTGGATAAGCCCCAGAAATAGACTTACCACTGATCGCTCCCTTGGCTCCCTGCTTGCCGGAAGTTGCAAACAGGGGCTGGACCGATAGCCACGTCTGTGATTGGCTGAGAGTCAGCCAATCACAGACGTGGCTGCTGGCAATAAAGAGATCTGAGGGGATGCGGTCAGGTAAGTCTATTTCTGGGGCTTCTTTTAGCAAAGTGACTGTTGGGGGTGGGCTGGGGTTCCCTACATTGCAGAAAAGTGGTTTATATGTAGGGAATGAGGCAACCATAAAGGGATCCAGAGTCAGTCGAGTCAGTAGTGGGTTAAATTTTATTTTTTGTTTTTGCATGTCGGAAGTTCGGAACAGGTATCAGTCAAATTTCAACTGCAGGTGCAGATCGGGTCATTGGAAAAAAACTGGTAAACCTGGTACTCTGCAATATGGAATTTTTGAAAACGTGCAGTTCCGCATTGAAACTGGGTTCACAAACTAGGACTCATCACTAGATGTACAAACCATCAGGGTTCATTCCACTGGTGGGTTTGCGGAAATGTCCCAGTTTTCAAAGCCATATTTCACTCATGGAAAAAGCAATTACTATCAAAAACATACAATTTTGATGCAGAAAACTTGTTTAGACAGTTAGAAGAAAATTCATCCATCATAATTACGAAAGCAGAACCCGAACATGCAAACTCCCTGCAGATAAAACTAAGCATGGTTTGGAACCCAGGACTAAGCTCTGCAAGGTTTCGAATAATCCTTGTAATGAGTCTCGGTTTTGATATAAATCTTGAGAAAGAGCTTCCAATTGTAAAAATTTTATGGATTCAGTGTAGAAAAATTTGAAAATCACGTGGAATTTTGTGATAGAATATTTTTATTTTTTTTTTTAATTTGCTACAAAGTTTTTTTTCCAGTTCCCACACATTCTGATACAATCCACAGTGTAGAACCGGTAGCATTTTCTAGCCCCAGCCAGTTACATTCAGCAGTGATGCCTATAAAAGGCACTTGGCTATGCAATACCTTTGCTCTCAAATATTTGCTTTTTTTCTCATAACTGGTACATTTAACAACTTGGCAAGTTCACAAAATACAATACGCAGCATCTTTCCCCTAGCTGCTTCTTAACAGTTCATATTTAAATAGCCATTGTAATTTTCAGTTTTATCGTGAGGCCAGAGTTGAAAGGGAGTGTATTATAAACACGATAAAAGGTTCATCGCAAGTGAATGCTACATTACACTGTGTTAGAATCGGTGTCCCACAATGGCCCTTTATTCTAAATAGATTTTACATTTTGAATATGTTTAACATATTACCTATTATTAAGCATCGTTCAGATACGAAACGCGTCAGGTGTTTGGTCCTGGGGTGTTCCTAATGATTTTATGTATCTCTGAATAAAATTGCTTTTTAACTTACCTGGAGTCCCGGTTCCGCTGTTCGGTGTGGTGTGCACGCCTGCTTCAACTTTCTTCCTGAAGTTTGCAGAAAACCCTAATCCGTTTCTGATTTTTCAATGCTTGGTTTACATGGTTTACATCAACCAGGGGTACCTCTGACGCCGATGGCCTCGACGAGGCCGATGTTACTGGCGTCTTGATCCGACAGGGCCAGGGGTTCCTGGTTCAAGCTGTGGGACCCCCTAAGCCCCAAAAGGCACTTTTCAGTGCCCCCGCCTGGAGGGTCCCTTCGCCCCTCTCGGCGGGTCCCTCCCTTCCTCTTCTTGTGAGAGTATAGATCAAATTACCGCCGCACATCGCGGCCGCGAAACTTCGGTGCAATGCTGCTCGCCATTATAAATATGGTGATAGTGGTATTTTTTCTGCGGCGATGTGCGGCAGTAATTTTACTGCGCTACTATCGGCCGTTTACAAATATGGCCCCTAGCCATCCACTCCTTGTATTCATTAGGTCCCTAACACCTGGCTGTAAGGTGCCTTCTTTAATTCCCAGATTTACTGGGAATGTTATGTTATATTATGTTTCTTACATCCATACTGGCTAAGAAATGAACTGCAAAGCGAAGGAATATATCATTATTATGGACAGGAGCATTTAAATATGTTTACACAAAAACTTCACTGAATTTCTGGTTCTGTGTCAGGGAGAGGAAGGATCTCTGTGCTGTTATATGATTGTCTGTCACTTTCTAGCAAGCAAGGCTGCAAAGCTTCCTTGTTTTGATCTGATGAGCACTACAGAACATGTTCTGGGTTCAATTTCTGTTACTCAGCTAAGGTGGATTATGGGAGATGACCCCTAGTACCCACAGGTTCATTTCATAAATCACCCAGCAGCCACAGCAATGGGAGAGGCGAGACACCATTTGCTGTATGTTTGTGAATGTTCTCTGTCTACTGGGACAATTTTGTCTGGAGACTTTAGTTCCCCTTTAATGTCAATTTATTGATAAGCAAGGCCAGATTTACATGTTAGGAGCCTATGGGTGCAAATAAAATACCACCTTAACTCAACCCTTGAACACAGAGCCCACCCCAAACCACACAACTTTTTAAAATGAGACCCTGATGAAGCCTAAGTTTTGCTAACAGTACAGTAACACTTCTACTAATTTGGCAAAGAAAGCCTATGATGTTTTCTATTTCGGGCAGAAGCTTTACATACACACGTGAGTGGGCCCTACAGGAGTTTCTTATACTTGGCTTACTAACCCTGATTTTTACCCAGGGGTACAGTAGTTACGTGGACAGAGACAGAGCTATGTGTGGATCCTGAGTCATTCACTTAACTCTCCCTCTTTCTTGGACACTGGAGAACTGAGCTACCATTTAAGTTGGACAATCTTGTACAAGTGATCTATAGGTGTTCTCTATTGGAAGGTGGACTTTTTTGTAGTTCCATCATTTGGTGGCCTGATATTTTAGTTACATGTGATGGACTCTATGTTAGTCCCACCTATTATAATAATTGGGATGTATTATTGTGTTTGCGCTATTGTAATTTATATATAATCTGCATCTGGCACCATTTGGTGGTATTATAGATCCCTTCATAGAGGGTGTTATCTGTATAAATTAATAACTTTTTTGACCACTCAGGCCTCAAGTGTGTGAGTGCTATTTAGGGTTCTGTGTTCTCTTCCTCATATTGTTTGTAACAACCTTTTTCATATATTAACTGTTAAACAGGGAAATGACAAATGTTATTTAAGAAACTTATGTACTTCAAATTAGAAATTAGATTGACACAGGCACCCCTAGGCTTGTGCCTACTGTGCCTAATGGTATATCCGGCCTTACTGATGGATCTTAATGGGAAATCCTGAGTGCCTGCTATGCTTTTCCCCCCGGTGAAGGAGCAGTCATTTAAACATTCATAAATTAGTTTGGAAACCAAAGATTCTGAATATTATTGCAAGATTAATTACAGTAACAGCACACAGTTACTAAGCAGTTCATACAGCTGATCTGACCAGTGGTACCCTGATCCTCCCAATGAAAAGGAGAGATTTCGGCCAGCTAATGGTAGAAGTGACAAAGACCTTATTACTAATACTCTGATCCCTAAGCTTACAATCTATTTGCTCAATGATCACCGCCACTATTTTACTTAAAAAAAAATAAAAAGTCCTTGTAAGATCAGTTCCAGAGAATCACAAAGCAGGGAGCATCTGGAATATTCAGAATTCCATTTATTTGGTCACAATTCACTAGATAGGAGCTGCAATCTGCATAATCCACCAATGCACAGATATGGATTCTTGCTTCTTCATGTTTCCTTTTTTAGGTTGAAGTCTATTACACGATCACTGGTAAAAATCCTGTTAAAAGAAGTAAAAGAATAATAATATGAGCTTGATGTGTACAATATTACTGATGGCCATATGCCTATAACAAGCGGTTTCCTAATATGACTACTGTCCTTTGGTGTAAAGGGATTTCAACATTCACAACAATACTGCAATATTGTATGAATTCACTATTGTATTCCTATGAATAGGTTGATACCTATGGCTAAAATCGAATAGATTAATAGTTCTTCATTAATGGGAAATGCATCAGACAGATACAAGTGGACTAATCTGCCTTTCAGCCAAGAATAGGGTGAAGGGTATTTAAGAAAAACTTACAGGGAGATTCAATAAAAGTTCTTATTGTTTAAAATGGTGCTGATTTTGCCCCAACCAATCAAATGTTAAATAAGATCTGATTGGTTGGGGCAAAATTAGCACCATTTTAAACGATAAGAACTTTTATTGAATAACCCTGTTATTTATTAACAATTATTTACCTACCTCACTGGCAAAGTCTCAGCCAATCACTGACACTGCTGCCAGTCCTGCCCATTCTTTTGCCATGCACGAAAAAGGCACGGAACAGCAGCAAAGCACAGCCAAGGAAACTAGGGTTGGTAAGTATACTTACAAGCTTCACAGAAACATTGCAAGGTCAAAGTTTGCGGGGGTGATTAGCCAATATACAAATTTAACTTTACTATAGGAAAATAAGGTTTATGAGGATAGTGTTTGGAATTGCTGGTTTAAGCACCAGAACACACTAAGTAAAGCTACTGTACAAGCAACACAATGTGCAATCAGGGCAGCCATCTTTGGGGCCATTCAGAATGTCAAAATTAGAGATGGACCCGAAACCCAAACCCAGTTCCGAAACATATTTCATGGATGCGCTGGATTTTTAACTTTTTCAGATTTTTTTCTCTGGACTGTTTTCGAAAATGTTTTAATTTAAAAATCTAAAAATGTTTTAATTTTTAGAGATTTTGAATTTAAAAACCTTCAATTTCGACAATGTATCGGCCTGAGGATTTTCGAATTTTGTTAGAAGACAACAATCTTCAAGCGGATTTCAGTGACTTCGTCCCTCTCTAGTCAAAAGGAGGTAACTGGAATATGCCAATGGCATTCCTGTCATTACATTCCTTTTGTCATTTGACCTGTTGATTACTCATTAATCTACTTCTTCCTGTCTCCTTTTTCATCAGGCCTCATTCCCATTGGTTGGATATAAATGGCGTCCAACGGAAATCACAACCGTCAGCATTTTTTCTTTTCCTTTTCCCACTTCATAGCATTGGTTGTAAAGAACATAAATATCTTCTACGTTTATCCTTCTTCATCTGAAACACTTAAAGATTCCTCTCATTTTCTTGCTTGTGCTCCAAGTCCTGGCAGATGCTCAGAAAGCGAGATTATTCTGGGCGCTGGGTGAGAGATAGACATATGTGCCGAAATGACATTTCAGTTATACATGATGCCATTAAAATATGATAAGAATGCTATTAACATTAATAATCCTTTTCATTGTTTTATCATTTAGGGAGCAAAACAAGCCATTAAATATTACAGAATCATTCCACATCGATAGCTGCAGGAATGGGGAACATTTAGATGAAATATATATAAATGTTTTACACTGCCCCTCCCACCCCCAAGAGAAAAATCATCAAATAATTGTATTAATGCTATTTGTTTAACGTGGGTTTGTTATAAATGATCCTACTAAAAGAGATAAGTTGTTTAATGGATCTGCCGCGCCTAATGGCTATGTGTGTCATTGTTCTCAGTACTAGATAGAATGTACCACAGGGATGTGGTCTATGTAATAATAATATGTACGATATGACTTGATACAAAAATGCCTGTGTCATTACAAATGCTGGAATATGCAAGTTCTAAATCTTCATACAGTTTTTACTAGTTGTGTCTTTTTTTGCTAGAAGCAAACAGATTTTGTCCATTGCAATAAAGTTGCCTGAAGTGCTGTTACCAAGGCCACTTGAGACCCATAAACCCTGCAGACATTGTTGCTGGGAAATAAATGAGCATCTTATCATCTTGCACCCAAATTCTCAGCCATGACTTAATGACAAGCAGCACTATAACAATGTATTTATCAGCTAAGAAGACATGCCTGGCCAGGACCTAATGTCCAGCATTCCAGCAAGCCCCAGCATTCCAGGCCATAGATATAAAGGACAAAAGACAACTATACTGCAAAAATTGACATTTTAAAATTGAAAAGTACCTGGGGCAGGGAGGTAGGATTGATTTCTCTTACCTGCCAATATTGTTTTGTTGAGAAGCTATAGCACATATGGTTTTCACCTGCCAAGTTAGTGCCCTGGGTCTCTCTGTATTAAAAATAGTGCTGAAGCACTCAGGAAGCCTGGCAGAAGCAGTTTTCTTCATGCTGCCACTCCTCATAGAAATGATATTGGGAGGTTAGTGCCAATCCTACAGCACATCCCTGCCCAAGGTACTTTTAATTTTAACTGTTTTTGAAAAAACTTTATACGCACTATAATTCTCCTTTAACTAACAGAGAAGGTCTATATAGGAAATATAACATTTGACTGCTGTAAGGCTAAGGAACTGAGTGAGAATGTGGTCTAAACTTAAGAAGATTCGAAAAAAAAAATCAGAAAATCCTAAAAACGTACCCATATAAGTCAATGGGAGATAAAATTTTGAAGTGCCAATTAAATTGAAAGTATAAATAGCAAAAGTTAGTTACTTTATTCACGCGCAATCTATTTTCGAGTTTCTGCATGATAATTCTCGAATATTCGAAATCAAGGGCTTCCATATTCACTATTTATACCATATTCACTATTTATACCATATTCACTATTTATACCATATTCACTATTTATACCATATTCACTATTTATACCATATTCAGAATCGAGGATTCACGTATTTAATTTGTTCAAACCAAGTGAAAATATTTGGGTGCAGAGAAATATGCAAAATAAATAGCTTCCAAGTATATATAGAAACCTCTAGAACTCATTTTGGAATTACATTGTTTGCTGATATTGAAAAAGTCTCCTATTTGGGTCATATGCTTGATGTGCTGGATATTAAAGACTTGGAAAGCATATAGTCAGTGTTTTGTCTAATTTAAAAGTATGTAGACAATGATAGAGATATATATAAATATATATATATATATATAAAATCGTCCAAAAACACTGCACTCAGATTGCTTCAATCTTTTATTTCATAACAATGTATGCATCAACCATGACGTTTCGGGGAAACAAAGTCCCCTTCCTTAAGTGGAAAAAATGACTGCTACAACACACATAAGGTACATCCTGATTTATAGGGTATAACAGGAAATGACCTATCTCTAACAGGCTTCTCTTCTACCCACTGGCTGTTAGGCTGGGTACACACCAGCAGATATTTCTGGCCAACCGACCAATAGTGCCGTGGATCGATCGGCTGGAAATATCTGATGGTGTGGGGTGGCCATCCACATCAGACGTACGGGCGATCAGGCCCGGTGGTAAATCACGGACGATCACGGTTGATCGTATGGTCCCTAGGATTTGTGGATTTTATCAAATTTGTGCAAACAATCCAACAAAATATCCCAAAATCGCCAATAACAGCTATTTTAAGCAGTGCCAACCACCTGGGTTCCCTGCTTTCACCTATATGATGCAAATATGGTGCAAATTGCAAAAATAAACATTAAAGGGGAAGTTTGGTGCAAAAACATGTATACATTTCACTCTTTTCACTCTATTTTTTCCCTATTGATTATGATTTGGTTTGATTTCGAATTTTTCAATTTTTTTAAAAATCTGAAAGAAGAAATCTGATCAGAAATAAATAAAACAACGGCTGCTCTACCTGCAAACCACATTTTAATAAAAGAAAGGATAATAAAGTACACTTTCGTTGTAGTTGGTAAATGCCTTTTGCAGTTGCAATAGGCGCATTCAGGGAGAATTTACAGAGAGCTGGGTACACAAAACCTTATCAGTAAGTATTACATTAAAAGCTTTCAACCAAAACGCAACATTAATAAAACACACAGCTAATAATTATACAAACACTTTTCGATGTATATTTAAGAAAACATTTAAAAAACACTTAATGATGGATCGTTGTCTTTGAATTTCCATTTGCACATTTTTCAAATTAACTGACCTTTCCTGCTGCAGAATAAACGAGATAAAAATCCTTTCTGCAAACAGCGTTTTAGTTTTTTTTTTATTGGTGAATGTAACATTGATCATGCATCACTGAACATAATTTATGGCAAAGACACCGGAAATAGGTGAAAGATGTAGGCACACAAATAGGAATTATTTTTTAGGTGTCTAAAATCCCTTGCTTTGTTTTATTAGGCAGCACTGGGGCTCAGTGGATAGCACTGATGCCTTGCAGCGCTGAAGTCCTGAATTCGAATCCACCCTTGGACACATCTGCAAGATGTTTGTATGTTCTCCCCGTACTTGCGTGGGTTTCCACCTGGGACTCTGGTTTCCCCCACAATCATAATGACATACTGATAGGTTGAATGTGTCAAATAAATGTGCTTAGATTGTAAGCTCTTCGGGGCAGGGCCTGATGTGAATGTATACATGTAATTGTAAAGTGCTATGGAAGATGTTGGCGCTATACAAATCCGCAATAATAATAATAATAATAATTAGGTAAACAATTATTTCTGTTTGTTAAGAATAAAAAAGAAAATGAAGCAGGTTGAACATGACAAGTGAACGTTATTACATTGGAGATCACTGCAATGACAATTTAACATGCAGTTTAACAGCAGCTATTTGCTGGTATAAAGTCATGCTCAAAAAAGCTGCAATCGTAGATTGCGCTGTGTGTGGGGGGGGTATTTTGCGAAGCCCATAGCAAATGGAACGGTGTCACTTAAATAGAAACCGTGCTTGTGACTTAAGGTGAATAAGGCCCAGTAGTTCCATTAATGGAACAGTAACAGCAAGTTAACATTTTGCAAAGTCTATTACACAAATGAACCTTTAGAAGTCTAATTTATTATTTTGTACCTGGAAATATAACAGACAAATAAATACATTGTACCCTTTGAATGCCCATGATGCAACATGCCAAGAGCATTCATTTTATATATTAAAATATTATATATAATATTAAAAAAAATTGGAGTGACTGAATCTTGGGCCTACAAATATTCATTAAACACAGAACACTGATAGAAACAGATAGATTGAGCAGCACTGCAATGTACGAGGGGAGCAGGTAGAGACGGCCGAACTCACTGAAATCTGTTCTGCTTGCAGATTTGTGGATTTCCGAAAATTCGAAAATCCGCATTGGACCTAGTATTGAAGTCAATGGGAGTTAAAAAAACAGAAAGTTCTGCCTAAAATGAATGTATAAACAGCAATGGTCCCTTACTGTAAATGGCTCAGGGACCTGGGAAATGGTTTGGGGAACATGTACCAATGCCCAAAATCTTTAAAAAAAACAACAAAAAAAAACGCCCAGTATGGGAAACGTCACATGCTTCCTGTTTTGTAATCGAAATTTCTAGTTTTGAACCAAGGCTTCATTCACACTAGAATTAGTACAGGAATGGAAATGTGCAGAAATTAACTTGTAATATGGTTAATGTGTAATTTTCCAATGCATTTGCAGCAGTGTGTACTGCACCACAAACTGCTTTCCCTATGCGAAATCCATGTTATTGTGGTTTCCAGAATGCGTGCAAACCAAAAACGCAAGGTTGAGGAGGAGACCGTGGCTAAATGCGTAAATGGTTCCTTCCATGTTTACACACTACTAAGGGCAAGGTCACGCTGACCCACATTTTATCTTCTGTTTGTTTTTAGAAATAAAAATGGAGCAGAAAATGGCGCCCGCGTGTGCTTTTAAACTGGATAGGAACACATTTCGCATAGTCTGGATTTCCACAATAGACAATTTCAATCCCATCAAAGTGGATCAAAAAATGGATCTCAACGTTTATCCAAGCCCTAAAAGTTCAATTACACAGAATTGTAATAATAATTAGCAGAAATAAATAATTAGCAGAACATAATATCTATTAATGAACTGCTTTACCATTGGAAGAATAGGAATGTATGTTTGTCCATCCCTAAGTCTTAATAAATTGCTTTTAAATTGCTATTATTATTCTTGTGAAGGTTCTCATTCATCCAGGTCATGGTATATCTGTTGTATTCAATTAGATTAACTGGACTTGAAATGTAGTTCTTGAAGACGTTTCGCTTGAATACAACAGATATGCTATTATTATTGTTAATAATAATAAATACATTTGCTCCAAAAGGCAAATTACAATGACAAATTAAAGAAATATCCTTTTAGAAACCTTTATGAAAACTGCCCCATGTATTTTATCAGAACTGGTAGATGCAGTAGCGATAGATATAGTTAGCGTTATTTTAGGAATAATTGATAAGGGCAGAATTGAGAGACCATAAAAATTGAGAGAAAAGTACAAGGCTTTTTATATACTGTAGATACAATAGATTAAGCAGTTCAGGTCCCCCATTTAGTAGAAAATCAGGCCACAGGTTAATTATATTATAAGTTTATTTTTAAGAGTCTTTGTACATTTAAAAATTGGTTAAATCAAAAAGTAACTATAGGTTTTTTTTACAGAATAATTTAAATTTTATTACTCTGATGCAATAAAAGTTTGTCTGGGCTATTGCTCAGCACCAACCAATTAGATTCTGTCTCTTAGCACGGGTAACCTTTTGTTGCTCTTATTGCACCAGACCCTAAATTCTGAGTGTTCTACACTTACAGGGCTATTTAATAAAAGTTCTTATTTAAAATGGTGCTAATTTTGCCCCAACCAATCCATTTGAAAGCTAACATCTGATTGGCAAAATTAGCACAATTTTTAATAGAGATGGCTGAACTTTTGGTGAAGTTTGGTGCGTTTCCGAACTACCGAACTTCAGTAAAAGTTTGGTAGTTCGTAAACAAACCAATTATAGTCTATGGGAGAGAATGGGAGATTTGGGCAATTGTCGGGTTTTTCCGCATGCTACATTCGAGGGTTACAGCCAATTTGAGGGTTACCGAAATCGGCAGCTACTTTCAAGGGTTACCGAAAACGAACGCTACATTAGAGAGTTATCAAAATCGGCAGCTACATTCGAGGATTACCGAACGATACATTCAAGGGTTACCAAAAATCAGCAGCTACATTCGAGGGTTACCAAAAACGACCGCTAAATTTGAGGGTTACCGTAATCAGCCGCTACATTTCAGGGTTACCGAACAATACATTTGAGGGTTACCGAAAATCAAACGCAATATTCTAGGGTTAGCAAACAGTTTGTAATTTTGACAATTTTCAATAATTATCGAAAATACAGCTGCGAGTTCGGAAAACTAACTAGTTCGAGCCCGAACTAGTTCAAACTAGTTCAAAAAGTTCCGCCAATCTCGGGTTCGGGTTCAGGTTTGAGCCATCCCTAATTTTTAATGATAATTAAATTTAATGATAATAAAAATTAATTGAATATCCCTGTTAGAGTCTTCTAATATCCTTCTTCTAATGGTGACTTTTTGGGTTTTTTTGTCTTTATTATTATTATTATTATTAATAATAATAATAATAATAATAATAATAGTAATTTCAGGTTTATTATCGCTGTTATGCAAAAAAAAAAAAAAATCCAGAATATCTTTGGCCCTGACTTTTTAAGATATCTTCATTAGCAAGAAAATGACAATAAATTGCAGACTGTTTAAACAAAATACTTTATTATGAGCAAAATCCAAATTGTTTCCTGACAACGTTTTAAATACTACGATAGGTAAGTCTGTTGATCCAAAAAAAGTGTATTTTTCTCTTAAGAACAATTAAAGATGATTCTGTTATTGTTTTTTTACCCTTCATTTTGTTTACATAATTAAAACTGTAGGAGCTTCTGGATACTAATTACCTGAAAACTGACTACAGGTATATTCTGTAGTTTCGATTTAATGTAGCCAGGCCAACTACCCAGAAGAAAGTAATCATTTTTATGTCATCTAAAAAGATATAGATTGTATCGTCTCAGTCTTTCCATATGAAACCCATTCATTGGAATTGTTGCCAAGTTCTTAAGGCATACTCATTGCAATTTTCACAATAATGGGCTTTTTCTTGCTTATCCTTACATGTTATACTTATGTGGATGGCATGCTCACTGAATCAGTTGATTTGTGCCATCAGAAAAGAGAGTGAATTGAAGATACAGCTGTGTCATTAGATCTGCCTTTTGCGTTGAGAGATAAAGAAATGAATTTATGTAATTTGGCAAATTGTACCTCCAGATGGTTCCCGGGAATCATCTGTTCTGAATGCTGCCATTTGTTTAGACAACTGGGGGCTCTCCTAGTGCAAAGGAGTGGAAGCAATTGGTTTAGCTTTACCCTTAACCACTCTATGACTGCTCTTAAGAGCTGAATGCATTAAATATGCTCGCCATCAGTCAAAATGCTTCTACAGACCAAATGCAAGTCTCTGGGAATAATCTAACTCACTGGTTTAAAAAGTCTCACCTTTTGATATATTGTCAGGCAGATGCTATATCCCGTGGTAACGGGAAAATAAGCGCTGAATTCACACTAACTTATGTACTGATGTGTTAGCGAAGGTTTTGTGCTGCCTGTGCCATGTCGCATTTTTTAATTTATTAACGGTCGCAAAGTGGTTAATACATTGTGGAAACAAGTGCAGGTAGGTTGCGAATGCGAAATTTATTGCATCTCCCCCTCTGTGTGCAAGAAATTATACAGATTCTAGGGAAGGAGTTTTTTTATCTTGTAAAGTGGTTTATGGAGACAGACGAACTTTCGAAAGTTCGGTCCGTTGTTCGAACTTTCGAACTATATGGAAAGTTCGAAAGTTCGAAAGTTTGAAAACGGACCCATTAAAGTCAATGGGAGTCAAATAGTTCGAAAAGTTCTAATGAAATACAATTAAAATATCAATGGTAACTTAATGCAAATGGCTGTGGGACCTGGGAAATGGTCTGGGGAACATGTTCGAATATCCAGGACATTCGAAAAATCAATTTTACTCTCACTCGTGCTATTTTCGAGTTAGTTCGCGCCAAGGTACCATGTACATGGTACTCGCATATTTGATGCTCGAGTATAGGCTTTAATGGACACTTTACTCGTAGATTAGATGTTCGTGCCTAGATACCAAGGACATTTTACTTGCGGTTTCGATGCTCGCGTATAGGTTTTAATGGAGACTTTACTCGTAGATTAGATGTTCGTGCCTAGATACCAAGGACATTTTACTCGCGGTTTCGATGCTCGCGTATAGGCTTTAATGGAGACTTTACTCGTAGATTAGATGTTCGTGCCTAGATACCAAGGACATTTTACTTGCGGTTTCGATGCTCGCGTATAGGCTTTAATGGACACTTTACTCGTAGATTAGATGTTCATGCCTAGATACCAAGGACATTTTACTCGCGGTTTCGATGCTCGCGTATAGGTTTTAATGGAGACTTTACTCGCGGATTCAATGCTCGCATTCGCGCCTAGATACCATGGACATTTTACTTGCGGATTCAATGCTCGCATATAGGTTTTAATTGACCCTTTACTCACGGATTTGATGCTCACGTATAGGTATAATAGGCATTTTACTCGCACATTCGAACGGTCGAACATTCGATATTTATGAAAATATCGAAAATCAGTGTCCGGGATAGTTCGAGAAGTCTGAATTAGTTTGAATTCGAATAGTTCGGCTTGAACTCGGGTTCGAGTTTGAGTTCTAGTCCATCTCTAGCGGTTTACATTATAATCATAGAATTCATATTGGCTTATTTAATAAGAAGTGCAACATTTACAGGGTTATTCAATAAAAGTTCTTATAGTTTAAAATGGTGCTAATTTTGCCCCAACCAATCAGATCTTATTTAACATTTAAAAGCTAACATCTGATTGGTTGGGGCAAAATTAGCACCATTTTAAACAATAAGAACTTTTATTGAATCTCCCTGATAGTTTTAGCTTTTTATCTGCACCAACCAATCAGATGATACCTATTTACTAGTCTACTACAGTTATAAACCATTTGATTACATCTGATTGGTTGCTGCAGATTAACAGCACAGGTAAACCTGTGAACCTCTTAATTAATGAGCCACATACACATCCCTTCTTTGCATTGATACTAAAAGAGTTTGTACAAACATAGAAAAGATAATCAATGCACATTCCTAGGCCCCATACAATGTCATATTATCTGCACACTGGCATACTTTATAAACAAAGGGGTTTTAGTATACATTACTGTGATCACATGAATGAAAAGCCTTCCAACCATGTCAAGGTAACCCCAGTCTGGAAGGTCCTAACTTCTAAACCTTTTTTACAATTACGTTTAGCAAACTTTTGCATTTCTCATACTTGCGCACTGGATCAATATAGCAGGCTTTCTCACTTCCCCCCAGTCCTTTGGCTTTTTAAAATGAGGGAAGAGGCCGTTCATCTAGTGCTTTATATTAAAGGCATAGGACCTCCCATAAAAGGGGCGTGTTGGGGGTGCTATTACCACATGGAAGCTTGACCATGCTTCCTAATAAACACATAATATAGAAGGGTTGTGGAAGCACTCCTTAGACTAAATTATAACTACATTTTGTGGAAGTGCTACTGATCTGGTCAAACAAACTAAAAGAGTTTGCCCTGCTATGTCTTTGTTCAAACTGGACAGTGAACAGTATGCCCCACTAATCATATACCATTTTTCATAAAATGTACAGTTAACTGGATATTAATGAACATTAGGTGAATAAACACAATGCTGTTTTCCCAATATGCACTGTGTGTGGGGCTGTGTACTGTATACTGTAGCTTCAAGCAGCACTGCTATGACAATCAGCAAGTTAGACGCTACTGATTGGAAAAGACTGCATAATACTGTATATTAACATGGTAAATCATCCACCTATGGGATGGAAACTGTGTAATAGCTTCCTACCTTCTACCTTTGCAATGGGTATCCCCCAGCCGATGTCCACGTTTACAGAACATGCTCTATACAGCTAACACTACATAGGGACATAGTGTAAGAGAAGGGAGACAGAAGCTGAGGGATAAAATGCTTCTTAACTGGACACGGTCATCCTATCAGGTGATGCAGCTATGACCCATTATGTTACCAGATTGGCTCCCTTTCTTTGTGCGGTCCTTTCAGTGTTCCTTGGGTGCCAATAGGATGTACAAATAATTAACATCAATATGGAGTCTTTATTCATCTTATTTAGTGATGGACCTGAACCCGAGTTCAGGATGAACTTTATGAGTTTGGACATACTCAAACTATCCAAACTCTATCCGAACTATCCAAACTCTATCCGAGCTATCCAAACTTCGAACTAGTTCAGGTTAGATATCGAATTCTTGAATCGGTAACCCCTTTAAATGTAACGTTCGAATTTGGTAACCCTCGAATATACCCTTCTATTTAGGTAATCCTCAAATGTAACCTTCGATTTTGGTAACCCTCAAATGTATCGTTCGATTTGGGTATCCCTCAAATGTATCACTCGGTAACCCTCGAATGTAGCCGTCCGATTTCAGTAACCCTTAAATGTAGCCTTTAGTTTCGGTGACCCTCGAACGTATTGTTCAGTAACCCTCAAATGTAGCGTGCAGAAACCCAACAATTGATATAACCTGGGGAAAGAAGTGATTAAACACGTTTTGGTGATAGTGACATGTTCCCCAGACCATTTCCCATGTGCCACAGCCATTTACAGTAAGTTACCATTACTATTTTATTTGTAATTAATCCGAACTTTTCAAACTATTTTCTCCCTTTGTCTTTAATGGGGTTGTTTCCCAACTTCCAAACTTTAACTGAAGCTCAGAAATTTGGAAACGAACCGAACTTCCGGAAATTCGTCCATCTCTAATCTTAAGAACAGTTTTAATTTTACTTACTTTTCTTCTTATATTTTATTCTTTGTAACTCTGTGATATTCTTAGCGTGTGGCCTTTAATGTATAATTACAATCCCACATCTATCCTTCCTAATGGGGAAAACTGTGAATGGGGTTTCGGAATGTCAGTTTGGAAGCAGCAGGATTGCAACAGGCTGGCATTGCCTGGTCTTTGATGGGGAACACAATCTTTTTTTTACATTTCCTTGGGCCTTCTATTCTTTAGCTCTTGCCTTGATTTGCAGTGCAGTAGTATATTCTAAAGCTGTTGGTTTGCTGGCTATTTTCCTCCGGGCTTTTTAAGTCAGCAGGGTGTTAATATGTAACATATGGGATCATCAGCTCGCTATTTTGTTCCTCGTTTGCTGCAGATTAACTTCCTGCTGCTCCCTCGAGACCCATCTGCTAATGACCAAATAAGGAAATGTTGGATGGAGAACAGTTATTTCTTCCTAAAGGCAAATCCAGAATGGGAACTGGGGGCGTTGACTCCCCAGAATGAATAAGATATTTCATATTAAATAAATGATAGAAATCCAGTCCTGTGTGTACAAAGTATTGTAAAGTATTCAACTGCGAACTGCAAATCCCTTAAGATGATTTGCTCCTACATTTAAATACAGAAATTTAGTGGTTACAACGTAGGACTGCAGCTAAATGCAATTAGAAAGGGTGCTGCTGCACAAAGATACCTTAATGTAGAGTAACCGGATCAATGGAAAACCAGGAGACATATTACAAGGTTGAGTTGGAATTAATGCAATTCATTGTCAGGGCCAATCGGATATTATCTAACTGCAGAAAATAGCTACCATTTTTTATTTCCCCAGCCCCCTCATAATAAGTTCAGTTGATTCATTGTATTATTAGGAAATAACCTTTATATTTAATGCTCTAAAAACCATTCATTTAATATCACTATTGAAATTATTCTGCAAGTAGTATTAAAGGATAACTGTACTGTCAAAATTACATATTTTTCGAAATTAAAAGTACCTAGGACAGAGAAGTAGGATTGATTTTCCCCAACTCCCAATAGTGTTTTGTTGGGGACCTGCAACACATACAGTTTTCATCTGCCAGGTTATGGAATCTAGGAGGTTGAGAAAGCTCCTGGCACCTAGGAGAAGGAGTGAAATGCGTCCCAACTGGCTGTCCTTACAGGGACAACCTCTATAATAGACCCCAATGGAATGCACTGACTTCTAAATGGACAGTGTTGATGGTAGATTAAATAGGGATGGGAAGTTGAGATACCCATATGCTATATGTATACCCTATTACTGTGTTTACAGTATATTGTTTGCACATATTGTTTTTATGAGTATCCCTTCTAAAAAATAAAGGACTTTTAGCTGAATAAAATTGATTGAATGTTGCAGGCAGTATTCTTTTTTTCTTCTTTCATGAACATCAAAGATAACAGTAGGGAATATTTCAGTTCCTATAATGTCACTTGTTTTTTACAGATTCAGACTTTAAATGTTTTAATTACAGATTGTGTCCGTCTTGTTAAAATAATATTAAACTTCAAAATGTTTGGCAGATCCTATCAAACATGACATTGATATTAAAACTAGCAGATCTGACATAATTGTCTGCTACGTTTGCTTTATAGGAATTATTATTTTTCTCTAAAAAGCCAGTTTGTCTGTCTGTCTGTCTGTCAGTTTGTCTGTCTATCTATCTATCTATATCTCTCTCTCTCTATCTATCTATCTATCTATCTTTCATAGTAACATAGTAATTGAGGTTGAATAAAGACATATGTCCATCAAGTCCAAACTTTTCACCCTCCTTTTTAACACTACCTAACAGTTAATCCAAAAATATATTTGCATATTTGTATAAAGTGATCCTATCCCCACGTAAAAATCGATTCTCCAATGGTAACAGCCCAAACTTGTCTAATCTGCCTCCATAGTCAGCCTCCATTCCCTTTATTATTTTAGTTGCCCTTCTCATCTCAGACTCTTTCAGTGCTGTGTGCCCTAAATTAGACCATGTGACATCACAAACCGGGCAATCAGATTATGGTCCTTAGGAGGAAATAATTTGAGTGGTTATAATTAGAGATGTCCGAAACTCAGATGTTTCCTTCTGTTTTCGAATTTATGGAACTCGGGAAAAAACAGAAGATCAGAGAATCCGAAAAAGGAACTAACTGTCGAGGATTCAGAAAGAATTTTTGAGGGTTACCGAATGTACAAGGTTATTTACGGTAAACCTCGAAAATAACCTTGAACGTTACATAACCCCTGAAAATATGATCGGAAACTACTTTCAAGTTTCTGATTTCTGGTTATTGATCATTCAAGGTTATTTTCAAGGGCTACCGAAAATAAACTTGTACATTTGGTAACCCTTAAAAATAAGTTCCGAAGCCCTGAAATCGAACAATCCACCGGTTTTGGACAGAACATTCGGATTTCGAAACCGAGGGGTTCCGTGTCGGATCTAATCTCTAATTATTATGGATCAGACTACATATTTTTAAAAGATACTCACTAGATAGAAATTGGTTTCCAAGGGTTAGAAAAATGTTTTTGTGTGGAGGAATGTCACAGGTATATCTATGGTAAGAAATGATTTAGCTGTCAATTTAATCAGCAGTTTCTGGGCATACACACATATGTTTTTTGCCAGCCAGGAGCAGCTGACCAACAACTTAAAAAGGACACTTCGGCTGTGTTGTTTGTTGATCCCTCACGAACCCAAGCAACACCAATGGTTATTGGTCGTTCATTGACCACTTTGGCTAGTGCAATTGAGATAGAAAAATGAAACCTGTTTAGCCTGTATGACTCTTTGAAGCTTTGATAATGATCATAATAATGTGTCTCTTATTATATAGTTGTATATAATGTTTATAGATCAATTGAGGATTCAACAAACTTTCACCAGGTGAGGTTACTCCTAACAAACGGCAAAATAAAAGACCAAACATAATAAGACCACAGTCTCAAAGACAGACTCCTGTCTATAAAACACACAGTTTACTTCCACCCCATGTGTCTATGCCATTTCCAGACAATATCCCACACTGTTCATGATGATTCTGATATTCCTTGTTATTATTATCTTTATTTGAAACCATTAGCACAATATCCTACTGCGAGAAAATGTAATTTTCCCTTTTACATGATTAGTTTAAAATTAGATTTTTTTATCCTTCAGTTTTCTTACTTTTTGAGTTATACTGGATGGTAATTAAGTCAATTATAAAGCACAGCAGTACGTTGTTGATTCGTATTGGAAAAGAAGTTCATTGTAAACCAAGCTGGTCAGAATTTCTTATTATTCTAGAGAATGATCACATATTATGGCTGGTTCCACCTTTTCTTGGGACTTTGGATGACGTAAAGCGGATGAAAAATATTGTCATCTATGCACATTTCCTATCACCAAATATACAAAACGCAATGGAATATTGTAAATAATCCTGTAGTGTGTGTTACGTCTCAATAGGCTTAATCCAACACAATGTTTTTTTCACACGATAGGAACAAAATGGCTGACATTTCGGCTATTTCTTTCCTTGCAGCGTATACTGTAAGAGGGATATTGTCAAACCAAGATGTAAATTGCAGTGCTGCCTTATAGCAAAGCAGAAGAGGGGATTTACTCCCTTGGGTGGCCCAAAAAGCTATCATCAATAGGAGCATGGTGTAAGCAGCCAAATGACCAGGTTATTAATATGACTATGGTGATTGGAACTAGCCCAGCCTTAATTCGGGGCTGATGCATTAAGATTAACTTATTAGTTACTGCGCAGATTTGATGTTCTAATACTCTATAAAAAAAAACAAGGGGTTTTAACTCAAATGTCAGTCGTAAAATCATCAGGCTAGACAGCTGCCGAAAGCCATGGAAATAATGCAAGAATGCTGGGAGGTTCCTTTCCTAGTATAAAGCAAAGGCCCGGTCTCAGTTTGAGACTCTGTTTTTGGAATTTTACCTTTTGAAACTACCATCGGAATTCCGACAAGGAACTACTAAAATTTCGACCACCAAAACATTGGAATTTCTTAGTTTTGACATGGAGCTTCGGTTTTGACATCCTATGTTCCAAGTCAAAGATTAGTATTGATCCGCGGACCCACTGGTAGATCGGACACTGGCAGGCTTGTTCATCCTTCATGGTGAGAACATTCTCCTTCTCTATTATGAACAGAATAAAGAATTCGAATGGTGCTCATATTTCTGTCCCTTTACAGTTAAACAACCTTAAACCTTCTAGAAAGTGAGATGTCTCTGAAAACCAAACAACCTGTCCCTCTAGGTAATTGGCTCATTGAAATCTTTCCTATGATCCATTGTTGCTATCAGCACCCGAAACAATATTAAATCCTCTTAAAGAAGTCGATCATAAAACAAGTCACAAGCAAGTTATAACTGTGACTGTTTTTATCCGTTGACACAGCACCCGTGTCAGCGAATAGCAAGTGAAGTTATATAACATGGTGTAAAACATTAGGTTTAACAGACTGGGGATGTTCATAAATAGACCCCCAAGCGCAGTAAATTTCCAGCTCTTTAAAACAGCTCCAATGCTATTGCTTTGTCCTTGAGATGACTTGTCTCCCGAGACTTTGTCTGTCTTAAAATAGCCCATTATTGTGAAGAAATTTTATTAAGCCAAATATATCAATGATGTTTCTATCTTACCATCACGGGAGCTCTCCTGACTTAAATCTACATATTAGCAACCTAACTTTTATCTATAAAATGAACCAGTTTCAACAAGATGTCAAATTATAATATAATATAGAAGGGCATTCACCCAGCGTCCATATTGATAAAGGGAGAACATTTCTAAATAAGTGTCAATTAAATTTCATAAATATAAACAGGGAGATTCAACATAGAAGGATTGTGTTACTTACCTTTGCACAATCCCCCAATCCAATATCAGACGTAAACTAGATTAGGTCTAGTATTGCATTGTGGGATTGCATAAAGGTAAGAAGTTCAGGTTGCACCGGATTTAACACCTCATACAGAAAACCATAAAGGTTAACATGGGTTTTACATGGATATGGCCCATATTAAATCTCCCCCAAAGTGTTCTGTCGAAATTGCACCATTTTTGCACTGACGCAGACCAGAGATCATTATAATTACACCCTCAAATGGAAATCTATGATGTTGTTTGCCTGAGGTAACAGGCATGCAGACTTTTTTTTGAGAGACACAATCTCTATGTATATACTTGCTTGTGCTGACTTCGTATTGCAATTCCACCTCTTTCCCTAAAAAGCCTGACCTTCATAGAACTTTAAAGCTGGTATTAAATGTTCACAAAAATGTCACAAGCTCAGGGCCAGGTACTAGCCCCCAATGTTAACTGATATATTCAGCACAGTATTACTAACCAAATATTTAAGGATAGTTAATGCCTCCATTCTGGCAAAGTAAGTTGGCTCCTCCTTCCATGCAGTCAACCAAATCTGTGACTGCTGACATCACAGCCAATAATTGACTGCTGATTCCCCTGCTGCCTCCACTGCACATGCTTAAGCTTATAAAAAGCTCATTGAGCAGATGAAAGTGGATACCTTTTTCAAAAGGAAGATCAATTATCATATTTTATCTGGTTACACATGCATGTAATAGACAAGTCACCAGTTTGTTTTTTTCTGTAAAGGGTGAATATTGGCTTCACAAATTGTATATTTTTAATATGTGTAGCAATAAAAAGGTTGGGATTCCTGAAAGAGTTGCTAAACTGGAGGGATAAATTGAAGGGTATCTCCACTGAGGAAAAAGCATTTTTTTCACGTTTGGTTTATTTTAAAGTACACCATCCCCCAACACACCTCCTACCCCCCCCCCCCCCCCCCCCAGAATTCCCCTTCATTTGTTTGAAGCAGCATGGGGAAATTGCGCTGGTTCCTGGGGGTGTGGTAGCAGACACACCCACTTGGCTGCAGTAAAGAAATCCTTTCCTCCCTGACTCTCTAAGTTCATTTTTACAGCTGATCATGCAGAGAGAGACAGGGGAGGAAAGGTTAAAACCCTCTTTCCACAATACTGTAACAAAGGCAGGGGGACTTTTGTTGTTTGTAATTAGAGATGGCTGAACTATATAAAGTTCGGTCCGTTTTAGAACGTTCGACTTCAGAGAACTTCAGAGAAAGTTTGAAAGTTTGAATTCGTACCCATTCAAGTCTATCGGGGAGTGATAGTTTGAAAAGTCCGAGTGATTTACAGCTAAACTAACAGTGTTAACTTACTGTAAATTGCTGTGGCACCTGGGAAATGGTCTGGGGAACATGTCACTGTCACCAAAACTTCTTAAAACACTTCCTGAAGTCAGTTGTCGGGTTTTGCGCAAGCTACATTCGACGATACATTCAAGGATTATCGAATGAACGAACGAACGATCCTTCCTGTTAGCGAACGGTCCTTACTAGGTTATTAGTGAACGGTTCATTTGAGGGTTGGATAGTGTACTGGTTAAAGCCATCGCCTTTGATATGGGAGGCCAGGGTTCGAATCCTGGCTAGGGGCAGCTATACAAATGTTTGGATTATTATAATACCCTAGTAATATAATAACCTAGTAATATAATAACCATATAATACCCTATATTATAAACATATAATAACCTAGTAATATAATAACCATATAATACCCTAGTAATATAATAACCATATAATACCCTAGTAATATAATAACCATATAATACCCTATATTCTAACCATATAATAACCTAGTTGTGTGTGTGTGTGTGTGTGTGTGTGTGTGTGTAGAATTAACCAACCAGTCGGATCACACAGACAGCAGTCCCGACGGATCCCCACATGTTCTGCGCATGCACTAAAGGAACACGTACGTCGAATATTTACCAAGCAGGCAGTCACTGAAAGTGGGCAGACCTGCACCATCCACAGCGTTCAGGGAGAAACTCATTGGATTTCTTCTAAACTACTGCTCACAGACACAGGATACTGCAGGTACATTTCCACCTTACACATATCTATCCTTACAACCCAGGTAACTTTTAACAGTGGCTTACAAGTTGAACAGCCAATGTTAAGTAAGCCATCGAGTTCAGCAGCCAGTGTTAAGTAAGCCCTCCAGTTCACATGCCAGTGTTAAGTCAGCCCTCCAGTTAAGCAGCCACTGTGGACTAAATGTAAGTGCCAACCGAAAATGGTAACAGTAAGTAACCAGATACTGGAAGATATAAGTGCCCACACAGGCAGGTAAATATAAATGTATGTGCCCAAACAGACTGGTCAATACAAGATGCCCACCACAGAGTGGTCAATAACTGTGGACTTGATCCCTAACAGAGACTTGTAAATGTAAGTTCCAACAGAAAATGGTAACCGTAAGTGACCAGATACTGGTAGATAAAAGTGCCCACACAGATGGGTAAATGTAAATGTATGTGCCCACACAGACTGGTCAATACAAGATGCCCACCAGACTGGTCAATAACTGCCTATAAAGCATCGCAACCATAGTGGTTTACCAGAACCAATATTTCACACCTGCAGTATTCCTGTGCCCCCTACCCTCGGTAATTAACTGAGATGGGGTATCACAAATATTGCGTCAGTTTTTCAGTAGGCACTGTGCTGCTTGTGCTGAATCATGCAACATCTCTTATATTGACAATTTAGTGACAATTGAAATATTTTGTATTGATTGAAATTTTGCAGCTTTTGCGCTAGATATTTATCACCTACTTATGAGTTGCGCAAAAATGAAGCCCTATATCAACATCAACAGCAAAGTCTTGGTACATACAAATTTCAGGGCTAAGTGATTTCGGGGGTGATGCAATATTGGGCGCTAAATGCCCAAGTCAGTGTAAAACCCACGCTCCCCTATGTATTATGTTAGCCTGAGTTTTATACTGCGGTGTCTGCACCATTTCTGAAAATATTCCGAAATAGTGAGGCACAGGCGATGCAAAATCTCTTATGTTAAGGGCATGTCCACACCCAAAACTATTATCCCCCCAAACTACTGGCCCCATCATGTAGTGTAGTGTAATCCTACCTCACATCCCAGCTCCATAGGGTTCTCCTGTAGTCCCCCCCCCCAAAGTCCAAAAACTGCCACCAGGAGGCTAGCAGGTCCATATAGGACACTGCCTGCTACCTGGCCGGAGATCACTGCCATGCGTACTGCAGCCTTTTCCCCTCCTCCCCCTTCTTCTCCCCTCTCCCTCCATTCTGTATCCCTCCCAACATAAAACCCCTTCATGGCAGCCTTCCCCCATGTCCCCAGCCCCAACCGCATAAATTTTATTTTTAGAAGCTCCCCAATCTTTTACTTACCTCTCCGCTTTCCTACGCGGAAGTGAGCTGCCGGCAGCCGCGTCCGTGATTGGCTGCCGCTCAGCCAATCACAGACGCGGCTGCCGGTCCCACCCCTCTGCTTGCATTTCCTCGCAAGCAGAGGGCCGGGAGCGCGGCGCAGGAAAGAGGGGAGGTAAGTAGAGTTTGGGGGGCTTTCTAAAAAAATAAATAATGCGGTTGGGGCGGGGAGCCCAGGAGGAAGAACATATTAAAAATTTTGCTCTTACTCATTAAAAGGGGAGGTAGGAAGCTACAATTCTTTCTCCCCTGGAAATAAGAAATAAAGAATAGTGTAGAATACAGTAGAAACCATTTGAGTCCATTTAAACTAAATAAACACATAAACATACAACTATAAAGTTGTACTAGAACAATTCTGCATGTGTCATACTGTTAATGCTATGATAAACTTCTCCATTTGTGGTAGGAATGTTTTCTGAATAATATTGGATCAATCAAACTGACCAAGGTGTAAGAAATTATTGAAAATCAGTGCAAGCACGGTGTTTGTAAAATTAAAGGCATTAAAGAAGCTGTTGGGTGTTTGCATGGATATATCATTATTTGGACAGAAAATTGAAAGAAAGTAATTATATTACTTCAAAGGCTTGCATTAATTGGTATACATGTCATTGAAGGGTTGAATGGACATACAAAAGGTACAAGGATTTGCTGGGTGAGCGTCAGGACTTGATAGTGGAAATTAATCTCCTGTACAGGAAGAAATTACAACAACCCAAACCCAGGCGATTGAAGATGTGTGGAGATGACATGCGTCTTGATTAATTTGACATTTAAATGTATTTAATATGAAGAGCAAAATAGTGCCTGTGCTGTTCTACCGCAACCAACCAAAAAGGTATGTGACTGGTTGCTTGTGAAGGTTATATTCATCCAGGTCATGGTATATCTGTTGTATTCAATTAGATCAACTGGACTTGAAGTTTAGTTCTTGAAGATGTTTAGCTAGTCATCCGACTGGCTTTCTCAATTCTGAATTGAGAAAGCCATTTGGATGACTAGCGAAACGTCTTAAATAGGGATGGCCGGTTCGTGGATCTGAACCCAGATCCGCCGCGGATTTATCCCGTTCGCGAACGACGGATTTTTCCGTATTTTCCGCCTTCCGAACTTCCAAACCGCGGATTTCTCGTATTTTCAAAAATTTTCGAAATTACGAGATTTCTCGTATCTTTGAAAATTTTCAAAATTACGAGGATTACTCGTATTTTCGAAAATTCAGTTTTTCGAAAATTACGCGAACACGTAGTTTCGAAAATTTTTGAAAATATGAGAAATCTCGTAATTTTGAGAATAGTTTTCATTTTAATGGGTCCACTCACGGATTTCCGAATTTTCTAATTTTTTCGAAAATTCGCGGATCCTCGAGCGGACCGGATTTTGCGAAGTTCGGACATCTCTAGTCTTCAAGAACTAAACTTCAAGTCAAGTTGATCTAATTGAATACAACAGATATATGTGACTGGTTGATGCAAATAAACAACACAAGCAAATCTTTTTAAACAAGCGAACCCCTCGGCGCACATACCCCGTGCAACCCCTCCCCCTGTGCATGCAACCCCCGCACCACAATCCCCCCCTCCTGGTGGTTAGGTGATTTTCTGGTCCTTCAGTGGAACTGGTAGTAGGTGGCATTGTGATGATGTCACGGCGCGCAGATGGGTCCAGCGTCCGTGCATATCGACATACAATTTCTTATAATACATAAGGTTTATATACTGTATTTATGGGGCTATTTACCGAGAGACATTATTGGCTATTTGTGTCTTACAGCTGCAACTGACGTTAGTTTTGTCATAAAGTCGTGTTGACTCTTGGTGGATCGGTTAATGTGACTTTAAGACAAAACTAACCTCGTTTGTGGTATGCAAAAAATGGGTCACACAAAAGTCTCAACCAATGGACCAAGCCAATGAACCAACAGTTCTTTAAGATGGAATCTTTAACCACATTCGCAATGCACTGAAAGCTGCTATTGGCTCTGTGTCTAAAAGAGAGATAGTGGCTCTCAGTACATAGCCCTGCTGGTGTCGAACAAGTCATTGGCTGTTTACTAACTTGCATGGGGCTAAAAAAGTAGTTCTAAAATAAATAATAAAATAGTTTTAAAATAAATGAACAAAATCCTCTACTAGCTGACTATACAAATTAAAGGGGAAGTTCAGTAAAAAAAAATCCTTATTTTTTAAAATGAATCATTTAATATCTTACTTACCTACTGCATTCTTTATATTGTCCTAATTGATTTCATACCCTTTGCTATGCTTTGCTGTGATAAGTGAGCTGTTCCACCTTTGAAATTCTGCCGGTCAAAAATACCGACAGAATTTAGATGCAGAAATACATACATTTTGATCGCTGAAACCTGGTTTTAACGTTGAAAGTACATCTTTTTGACACGGAACTGTTTTGATTGTTCACGTTCTGAACCCAAACTATGTCTGATTCCATGGATCCTCCTACACATTCGATCATTTCCTAACAGTAATTTCTTCTGATTGGCTGTTGGATGGGTTAAACACGTTCAGATCTCTACTGAGCAACTAAATCAACCCAGGAACTGAGACCATAACAGTCACTATTAGGGATCCTGTATATAGGAAGTCAGTACTAGAGATGAACAAAATTGGCAATTTTCATTCCGACAGCGGTTTGTTTAAGTGTTTTTATTGTTAACTGGATGAATACTGTAGAATGGTACCAACCTGGCCCTAAACACAGTTTAATGATGGTTCTATATGGAGGGCCACAGATAGTGATTGTTTTACTACATTTTTAAAACGTATTAAAAGAAAAGAAAAACCCAAGTTTATTCATTGTCAGCATAACACAAACTCTTACTTACTCTTACTATTAGTGCTTCCTATATACATAGAACACAGGATTTTTAGCCACCCTTCAGGAACATTTAAGAAAACAGAAAAATGAAGTCATGCTCATTCATATTAAAATGCCTTTTCCCTGTAGTAACATTTCAGGAAATGTTGTGATTTCAACGCACATCAGATATTATACAAAAGTGCATCTCAATGCATATCTATTATCATTGAGTGAAAATGCACAGTAAATACAGCCTCAGTCCAAGGGCTTTCGAAAGCTTTTTATTTCCAGTAAAGCAGGAATTGGATTTGCTTTCTGTAGTTACTTTGTATTTTAAAGGACAACTAAAGCCTCAGAATAACATTGAATTAGAAGGCAGATCTCCTTGCTATAAAAACAGTAATCAGTGTCCCACCTCTCATTTTAATATGGTTGTTGAGAAATTTTACTTTCTAACATGAGGTTTGTGTCTTATTTCCCAGGGTTCCGGTATCGCACAGTGTGGTCACTGACCATTATGTTCCTTACACATGCTCAGTCCTAAGATACTGCAGGAACTTATTACAGTTGGTCACACCCACTAGTAGCCTCTAGCCAATCCTTTTACAGGACAGAATAGGCAGGGGAGCATGTGACTGAGGTCAGGGGTGTGGCCAGTCACTGTACATACACACAGTTATTTCATCCAGTTCTTCAAGTGGAAACATTTACTTTAATGCTATTTACTGTATGGCTAATTTATAGTTTATTGGTGTATTTAGAGGGGATGTTCAGATTCTGGAGTGTACAAAATTGGGTTTAAAAAAATGGCAACTCTCTTAGAGATGGTAGCAATTAATATCATCAGTGGTTGTTATTTTATGCTACCTGTCCTTGGGGATTTGCACTGCTTCTTACACGAATTACTATTAAATATGGCATGTCTGAGAGTCTTATCTTCTATCATTTACACCAAAAAAAGTTACCGCCTACAAAATATGGTGAGAGCCTTAAAATAAATCATTACTAAGAAGGTCTTGGTGAGGAGGTGGAAAGTACTAGTGTTAGGGTTTCCAGATTTTGAAAATACAAAATAGAGGACAGATGTAAGTTGTGCAAGCATGCGCCAGTTTTTTTTTTTTTTTTGGTCACGCCCACTTTCACAAAGCCACACCCATGTTTAAGGTAACACCCACTTTGAGGTAAACACCTGGTATGCTGTAAACATAGTATTAGGCCTCGTTCACACCAGGATGGATGAAAATGGACCAAAAACACAAAGTCCATTTTTTGGTACATTACCATCAATTTTCTTTTTCCGTTTTTGGGACTTGGGCACTAATAATGAATTCATCATTATCAGGGTAAAGACCCATCCTGAAGAAGTATCACACAAACATTCCTATTTATAAGAACCCAGGGTGAGGACCTAAACCGCTAGGTCCCCACCCCTGGGTTAAGCATCTAACCCCTGCACTTATCTCTTTTGTGATAGCCAGCATCGCTACTCTAAGAAGTAAGTGCAGGAGTTAGACGCTTAACCCAAAAGTGAGGACCTAGTGGTTTAGGTTCTTTTCAATTGGTGTATAGATGCTCTGGATATGTGTGTACAGTAGGAATTCTGTTGGGACCTGTCAAAATAACATCAGAGGACCGGGTAAGTTCGTTCCTGGCTCCTGCAGGTTTTATTCTTCAATAAAACTGAATAGCCCAAACTTATTTTCCCCAGTGGAGATACTGGATACATACAACATGGCAACTCCAGAGAGGCCCACCTGCCTAACACATTTCTGCTTCTGTTGTACATGTAGTTGAAGCTCTGTAACAGGTATGTGGAACTTCTCTTAATGGCATTCACTGATGTCCTCCACCTCTGTGTTGCAGATCAGTGACAGTGTTTGTGGCAACCCCACTCTGTGAAAACACACCACATGTGCCATCCGTTTTTTTTTTGTTTTTTTGGGGGGTAGGGGGTGCTTAGTAGCAGTGTGGCATCCCCACTAATGCATCATATGTTCCATCCATTTGTTGAGGTGGAGGGGGTGCTTAGTAGCAGTGTGGCAGCCCCACTAACGCACCACATGTTCCATCCATTTTTTGGGGTAGGGGTGCTTAGTAGCAGTGTGGCAGCCCCACTAATGCACCACATGTGCCATCCATTTTTTTTTTTTTTGGGGGGGGTGCTTAGTAGCAGATTGGCCACCCCACTAACACACCACAGGTGCCATCCGTTTTTTTATGGGCAGACAGGTACTGCGTATGAGGGATAGTGGGGGAGGCCATCTGTGTGAAAAAACATACCTGTTGTGGGGGGGGGGGGTTATGTGTATTTATATTTATGACTAAAATTAACTTTTTGGGATGATTGATCAGTTTTTTTGACTATAGTAACCCTTAAGTATGGACACAAAGGGAACCTTTGTCAGGTTGTGAGGTAACTGTGTTAATGACCATAAAGCTAACTTTTTTAATGATTGATTAAAATTTATTTTTGACTATAGTTACCTTTTAAGTATGGCCGCATAGGGAATGGAAGGGAAGGTCACTTGCTGTGTACCGGTGTCAGGTTGTGGGGTATATATTGTGTTTATTACCATATATAACTTTTTTTGATGATTGATTAAAATGTATTTTTGACTATAGTTACCCTTTAAGTATAGCTGACCAAGGAATGGAATGGTAGGTCGGGAGGTGTACCTGTGTTAGGTTGGGGGGAATGTGTTTTTGCAGTTATGACAATAAAACATCCTTTTTTTTTTTGTATGATTGATCAAATAAAATTTTGAGTATAGTTACCTTTTAGTATGTCTGTCATTGGAATAGAAGGATAGATCAGTAGGTGTGTGTGTCCGTGTCAGGTTGGGCGAATATGTTTTTGAGATTATGACAATAAAACATGACAATAAATTATGACAATAAAAATGTGTTTATTGACTATAGTTATCCTTTAAGTATGGCTGCCATGGGAATAGAAGGGTAGGTTGGACAGTATCTGTGCGGGGGTTGGTGGTATCACTGTTTGTGTTTATGACCATAAAACTAACTGACGACATGATCCTGAGGGCTAGGCCACACTGCAATCCAATTGCACATTAAAAGAGTGCACATTAGTCTTGGCAAATTGCTCTGGCTAAACTAGGTGTGCTTCCCTGCATTGCGCTGCAATCGGCTAATCTGTGCGCATGCAATCTGCATTTTTCCACAATTGCATTTGCTCTGATTGCACTTGCCAATGCACACTACTGCACCGGAAAGCCTGCGCGTTTCCGGCATGTTGTAGTGAGGTTCTGGCATGTTGTAGTGAGGCCTCACCCATAGGGCTTCGTTCACAGGTATCCCACCCCTCCTGTGAGTCGCTGAAATCTCCCTGATTTTGGGGTGGTCTCCCGAACACCCGTGAGACCTACCTGAGAGTCCGCCTCCAGAACGCCTTCTTTCTTAAGGTCACGCCTCCTATGTGACGTAAATTTTACATTGCACCAAGAAAACTCAGTGCACAAAGAAATGAATGGCGCCGTTCACATTAAATGCACTGCATGCACTTTAGTGTGAACGAAGCCTAAACATTTATTTCTGTCATTTTATATGAAGCAGCACAACAATGGCAATGTTACGTTTTCTTTCCCTCTTCTGCAGGCAGCCAAAGTTCATTTGCATTCTCGGAGGGAAATCCTCAGAGGTCAGGGGATGGTCATACATATCATTTATTTTGCTCTGAGTGACAAGTCTTTGTTCATGCTGTTATTTCAAACAAAGGTTTCTCTGGATATATAGCTCCAATTCCAAATCCGAAAAAGAGTTAAATTTGTTAAAAAATTTTTTTTAGATACCCTTGAGGGTAAGGCCACACTGGAATCGCATGCAATTTCATGTGCGGTTTCGTTGCGTTTGCGCATGCGTTTAGAAAGTATTTAGAAGTATTAGAAAAAGCATGCGATTGCGGTTTAAAATGCAGAACGCAAATCGCAATCGCATCACACCCGAAAACGCACGTTTTCGGTGCATTGCCGCGATTCCAATGATTTGAAAAAAACACAAACGCATGCGCAAACGCAGAAAAATCGCACCAGTGTGGTCGAGCCCCTAATGTATTGAATAAAATGAACTTTTTATCCTTCACCTCGTGAGTAGCGCTATTCCTTGACAAATTTGTAACGAAGTACCTGTAACTGGGAGGTAACCCTCCAGGATTGTACGCACCACATGGACAGACTTCAGTGAGGTACGAGTGCTGCCATACTTTGTATTCTTTGTATATATACAATGAGTTCAGCGGTCCACAAATTAAGCAGCCAGACACAGGTAAAACACATGCAGGGGGATTCACCCAAAGCTGCACTTGCTCTGGACAAATCTCCCGTAGCAGATTTACCAGAGACTGCGTGGTGAATCTCATCCGCACGTAAATCAGTTAGTGCAACTTTAAGCACATAAAAGAAAGGACAAACCCGGGAGTTCCCTGATGTCTGGAAACCCTAACCTTACCCAGTCTCCCTGGCAGGACTTTCACTTCAGCGGTCTCCCTTGTCCCTCCATTACTGGGAAGGTCATGGGAGATATGCAGTTTTTTTCTGGGTTGCAGGATTTTCCTTCGGTCTCTCGGTTGTGCAGGATCACTATGGGGCATATTTCTAAACAATCACTATTTTCGCCATTTTGCTATCACAGGACATTGCAATGGCAAAGAGCGATATTTTCACCGTTTTTATAAAACTGCTTATTTTTGCAGAGAAAGGTATTATCTTGTTTGTCCCAAATTTAAATAGTTTCCTAGCACGAATGGCACAGGTTATCATTTTCAACGTGGCGCCAGCCAGCTAATCTAGCTTTCACCCATCTGTACACTCGTGATCTATACACATGTGAAAGATCTTTAAAAGATGACAGACAGAATCTTTAAAGGCCATGTCCACCCTTAAAAAAAAACAAAAAAACTGGAGACTTGGCAGTTATCTGCCCCTATTCCCTGTTTTATTTATTCCTGGAAAATGTATATGACTCCTCTCTTTTTATAAGCTTGAGCATGTGCAGAGAAGGCAGCAAGTGAAACAGCAGTCAATCATTTGTTGAGATTTTTTACTTACTATCTCCATCCTCAACCTCAAAAACATCACTTACCTTCCAGGCATTCCTGTAAAGGATGACACCATGGCCATTGAATTACTGCTGCAGACCAGCCACCTACTCTGTGCATGTGTGAACTTGCACATCTTTAAGAGGAGGTGGCAACAACCCTGAAAAAGGATGGACGAGTGTAGGGCAGGTATCTCAGTTCAGGAGTGATAGGAAGGTATGTAAGGTTTGCGAGGTTTTTCAGGGTGGGGAAGTTAAGCACAAAATTTTGTTGGTGGGGTGGACTTGCCCTTTAATGATAATATACCAGGAAGTTCTTAGCTCCCCAGACTCCTAGCAAATGGTCCTGACCTAATTCTTCCCTAAAGGCCTCTGGTAGAGATGTAATGTGGGTTCGAATAGAACTCAGTTTTGAATTGAATCTGGGGTTTTGAAGTCCAGACGAAACTTTCGGAACTCCCGGATTTCAAGGAAACCGGATTTTTAGATTTTTAGATATTTATCGAAAACTGAAAGTAGAGGATTATCAAAAATTGAAGATGAAAGTAGACGATTATCGAAAAAAATTGAAATAAGAGGATTATTTAAAATCGAAAGTAGAGGATTTTCGAAAATCGAAAGAGGATTTTCGAAAATCGAAAGTCGATTATTATCTAAAATTGAAAATGAAAGTAGACGATTATCGAAAATCGAAAAGTAGCCGATTATCGGAAAAAATCTAAAGTAGAGGATTATCGAAAATCGAATCCTCGAAAGTAATGATCGATTTTGGTAACTCTCGAAAATGGAATGCGGAAGCTCGAAAAAATCGTAAGGAAAGATAGTTTTAAAATAAGTTTTGGTTATATTTATGGGTTCCCCAGACCATTCCCTAGGTCTCTGTGTTATTTACAGTAAATTACTATTTTTCCCTCAAAATGGACAGAAACTTAAAAAAAAAATTCTCCCATCTTCTATGGGGCCGTTTTCAAATCTTTGAATTTTCCGAAAAATTTGAAAACGGAACAAAACTCAACAGTTTCCAACATCTCTAGACCCTGGATACTCACAACCACAAAGGCTCTTGGGACTCCCCCAAATCAAATGCTCAAATAGCCAAACACCTCCACACTACAGTTCACAGAGCTTTTATCGTCACAGATCATTGCACACACTTTAGCCTCCATGGAGTCCCCACAGTGTTAAACATAGCCCACAAAGAATTCCTAGGGCCCCCAAAGTATTGATAAAATTCCTGGAGCTCCCACAGCCCCAGAGTCCCTAAAGTATTCCCACAACTCACAATGACCAACAACTCCCCATGGCCTCCATAGCATCACCACACAGCCCATGGAGTATCAAGCCACATAGTCATTACCAACTGTGTGGGGAAACCCACTGGATAGATTGTGAACCAAAGTTTATTTTAATTCATTGTGCTTATTTATAATAAATGCAGTACAATAGAAAAAAAGGGGTTTCAGGTATATGTTGGTATTGAATTTCTTATATAGTGCTACACATGACATGATATATCGCTTTACAATGATTGATCCATTCACATCAGGCCCTGCTTTTAATCTTTTAGATGAAGATGAGAATTAGGCTTTGTTGGTGGATGGGAGCCTAACAATAATAATAGGTATATATATAGATACAAAGCTACATAAAGATCTGTATTTTTACCAATTTCAGTTGGTACCAGTGTAACTGGTTGAGTGTGTTGGGAAATCAATCTATGATCAAGAAATGTAAGAATCTAATGTCTGTTGGATTTATTAGAAATATTTCCTACTCACATAACCAGCCAACATTTCATATTGATGAGACCCACAGATCTGGTGTAGGGTTTGTCTTTCCAAATCTCAGGAGGTTGGTATATTAAAGATTTTAAATTCCTCCTTCTGTAAAACATGTGATCTCCGTGGCCAATTCCTAAACCAGAAACAATACAATTGCCGTTAACTCAAGACGTTTCTTTTATATCATAAGTTTTATTTGTTGGTTTTATATATTAAACCTGCTCACGTATACATTTTTATGTATTTTCTGCATGTTATTTTGTACCTGGACAATGCTGTCATTTAGTGCATGTTTTAGATTTTAATTACCAATGGAACATTAAACCATAAACTAATCTATTACATTACATGGAACTGTACCAGGAATCCTACCTTCCTCACAGTGCATGAAATTACTTATTTTCAAGTAGCCTGAGGGGTCCAGAAGAATGTTCTCTGGTTTCAGATCTCTGAAATAATATATGGTAGTTAATAAATTGTTTATATTTCTCCTTTACATAATATGATAACAATAACATAATCCCAACCATCATACGAAACATATCTTATTTATTTGTATTAACACTTACCTGTGAACTATTTTATGTTCATGCAAATATCTCACCCCCAGGACTAAACAGGCGCTGTTAAATCTGCAGATATTTAAATAAAACATATATAAGCAAAGGTATCAATAAATACAACATAGCGTACTTGTTAGTAAATCTATATAGTCACTGCACCAAACCTTTCCTTATTGCACCACATCTGAGGGTTATTTTAGCAAGAGCCTTTAAGTTGGCCTTGGAATTTCATTCACTTTACAGATAATGTGCCAAAAGGATGTCCCCAATTTAGAATATTTCGTATTTCTGCACTGGCACCAATGCATTGGTTCACCATCATTTATGATCATTCATTATGTAAGCATTAGAAAAAACAGGTGTGTATAAAGAAACTTCCATTTCACCCGGATTGGTCACCACCAACACATTATACTCACTCTGTCCTTTTTAGTGGAATTGGTCCGTGGTTCCGAAGATATGTGGCTAAGTTCCCCACAGGAGCATATTCTAAGGCCAAGCACTCAGAGCTCTCTTTTTGATAGAAGCCGACATATCTGACTATAAAGGGATTGCTTTCTTTCTGGGTCATTTCCATGACTTTCTTTTCAGTCTCCAAGCTAAAAAACAAAATAAAGAACAATTCGGAATAAAAAAGGTGCAATTTCCCTGGACGTGGTTGTCACTTTCCAAATTATACTTAATCCATTAGAATTCTATTATTACTGACTGCTTTCTTTTAAAGTTATTCTTGAATTGCTCCATGTTTGTGATTTTCACCACAACCTTTCCTCTTCCTTCTAATTTCGCTATCTGGAAGAAGAGAAGATTTTATGACGTCCAATGAACAAGTTAACAATGAAGGATCATCCTAATGATTTAATAACTCACCTTCCCAAATGCCCCTTCATACAGACACTTGCCAAACACAAAATCCTCAGATTTTAATGGATTCTGTTCACTTCTGAAAGGGAAGAATCAAAAAGTGAACATGACTGGTTCTTAATTAACCAAAATGATCCATCTCAGACTGCCCCCAGGGATGAAAACTCAATGACAGGTGTGTGCGTGAGGCTTATTGTATTAGTTGACATTAACATGTCCTTCCGAATTTAACTTCTGTTCTGTTGTGGGCGTCCATCTTCCTTATTCATTACATTTGTCTGATCTCCTCGTGGAGAGGACGAGATGGTTTGTCAGGCTGAATATTGAATTAAAAGATCATTTAATGTAAAGTTCAATAATATAACAATGATATGGTGTATTTACCGGATTCATAATTTTTTTCAGTACAGTTACAGTATACCCGGCACAATGATTAGAATAAGATCAACAGAGCTGAGACCAATCATGTATGTTTTATTCTGTACCTAATTCTGTTCCTACTAGCAGCAGCCATTATTCTGTGTGTTGGTGTTAGGGAGATATGACAGTTGGCGTAGTGAGACACAGACTGTGCTGCATATTTTGAGTGTGGATTCCAATACCCGGCCTACTAGACAGTCTACTAGAAAACATTGCCTCTTCTATACGTTATCGGAATGGGGTGAGGGGCCCTCCAGGAAATATATGACTAGGGGCCTACCAGGAAGCATTAACTGGACTTCAACAATTTATTCCTCATCCACACATTAGTATTGTTGTAGACAATTATTATTTCTCTGGTTGCTCTGTCATACACTGGGGTATTGGACTTACCATTTGATTTTTTTGCTTCCTTTTCCTTATTTCCTTTTCTCTCTCCCATTCAGGAGGAGGTGCTAATGGGGAGTCAACTGCAAAAACAAACCATATATTGTGGGTTAACTACACGCATTGTTTTCATATCTGTAACATGGTTACAGCTCTATAGCTGGTCAATATTATCGTGCACTGGACGTTTCCACTAGAATGTCTACACAAAGAAAGGTTATAAACATAAAATTATATAAACACGCGGAATTGGAATTTTCTGTTTTTGTATGGAATTTAGTAAATAGCAAATATAAGGCAGTGTTTGGGTATATAAACTACAAATAAAGATTAAGGATTAAGTAAGGATAAATAAACCCTCCTTCAGTATTGAACATTGTACATTGTACTGAGACATTATTAGGATAAAAATAGAACATAAACCACCAACCCCCCCCCCCCATATTGTACCTGGTGGTTCCTCTACTTCCTGGTTCACTGTCTCAACAGGTGTTATATTGATGGTTGCAGGACCAGGATCAATAACACAGGAGTCCTAGAAAGGTAACAAATAGAAACCAGAAAACGTCATTTGTAATAATTATTGTTAATCTTTGTGATGACTAATGAGAGTATAACATCTTATCACAGAAATGAAATATTGAATATACAAACCATATTAATATGTTAATTGGGGAGGGTTTATATGTAGTGCTCCATGATGGATTTATAGGGAGAAATGTTAGCACATAGTAGCCCACATATTATTTTGGCATTAGGAGCTGGTCTATTTCTAGGCAATGCTAGGCCAAATAGCTACTCGTCACGTGTAATTTGTAACTTTGTGTACTTACTGTGAATATTATGCTCTGTTCCTCTATAACCATTTTTCTATTTTCCATTTTGGGAACTGTAAAACAAATATTAAATGATAATCTAACTGTATACATTGTTATTATTGTGGTTATTGTGTCACTATATAATAGGTAGGTCTTAATGTTACAATTTGCACTATTTGGTTACATAAAACATTAATCAAATTACAAAATAGACCCCCTGTACTGTACCTGAAGGGTCCGCTGACTTCTGTTCTATTGGCTTCTCTGGTACAGGATCAGGGACATTGACTCCAAAACCCTGAAAATATTTAGTCAATGTCAATCAACTTACAATATAAATTTGCTTTGTGATGTACAATTGCAATGTACTTACTATTCCAAGGTCAATTTCTTCCACTGAGTCACAGACACTGACATTGGGATCCTGAAAATGTTCATAAATTAAAAGAAGACTATTATTTAGATGTTATGTTGTTACTGTTATAATAAGACTTTATCAGGGAGATTCAATAAAAGGTTGGTTGGGGCAAAATTAGCACCATTTTAAATGATAAGAACTTTTATTGAATCTCCCTGTATTAATGTTACACATATATTTTATTTATATTATATATAATAATTACCTTTCATGCCACATACTTGGGTAGGGTGTTAGTAATGATATATATATATATATATATATATATATATATATAGATAGATAGATAGATAGATAGATAGATAGATAGATAGATAGATAGATAGACAGATAGACAGATAGATAGATAGATAGATAGATAGATAGATAGATAGATAGATAGATAGATAGATAGATAGATAGATAGATAGATAGATAGATAGATAGATAGATAGATTAACAACATAACAGCCCACTACCAGAAACTGCCAAAAATACATTTTTGATTGGCTTCATGAGTTTGTCCAGCCCTCCCATGATGATTGATCTATTTGTGACTTAGCATTTGACGCAGCATTTTCCAGGCAGTTCTATGATTTACTGGGGGTAATGAACTTACTGTGTGACTCCTGCTGCTTAGATTTCTTCTGTTTTTTTTCTTCTCTTCTTCTTCTTAACTTCAGAATGGTCTGATAAAGGACACACTAAATAATGTTTTCAGTACATGGATTTTTTTTAACGAAATATATACTGTAGTTCTCAATTGAAATGTAATTTTTCATATGTATGATCTGTACACATAGAACTTAATATAGTAAGATTACAAATAGTTGGAGGTGCTATGGAGGAAACCACTAGAGAACATTCACAAGCCCAAAGGAACAGAGAAGTTGGTGTAAAATCTCCTGTTGGAACTAATGAACTTCTGCTTAGGTCAATTACGTAACATCCAGAGAGAACAAAATGGATCCCACCTGCAGTGCTGCGATTTACATAGCAGTAGGAAACTGACTCTATCGTGGGTAATGAACAGTTATGTGGGATTTGGTTTGGAACAAAGAATAATGATATAAGTACAATATTGTACAATATTGATCCCCTTTAGAGATGGACTAGAACTCGAGCCCGAGCTGAACTATCCGAGTTCGAATGGACTCGGACTTCTCAAACTATCCCAGACCAATTTTTGGACTTTCAATAATTTTCAGACTTTTGATAATTATCGAATGTTCGAACGTTCGAGGCGTGAATATGCGAGTAAAATGTCTATTATATCAATACGTGAGTAAATATCGAATAAACGAATGTGTGAGTAAAATGTCTATTATACCAATACGCAAGTAAATATCGAATAAACAAATGTGCAAGTAAAATATCTATTATACCAATACGCAAGTAAATATCGAATAAACAAATGTGCAAGTAAAATATCTATTATACCAATACCAATGTTCGAACGCGAGAGTCCTGAATATTCGAACGTGTTCCCCAGACCATTTCCCAGGTCCCACAGCCATTTACATTAAGTTACCATTGATATTTTAATTGTATTTAATTTTAACTTTTCGAACTATATGACTCCCATTGACTTTAATGGGTCCGTTTTCTTTGGCTATAGTTCGAAAGTTCGAAAATGGACCGAATTTTCAAAAGTTCGGCCATCTCTAATCCCCTTATACTGTACCTGGAAGATTCTCTGCCTCCTGCACAGCTACAGGATTCTCATTTTGCTCAAGCCCAATCTTGATATCACCAGGGACCTAAAAAGGTTAATTAATATTACTTGAGGTTTGATTGGTTTTCTCTGTTTTCCAGATTCTAATATCTATTGTGCTGCTGAATGCTCTGTGGTGTACAATGGCAATGTACTTGCCAATGAAAGATTACTGTGGCTATTTCTTCCTTCTTTTATAGAAGTTACAATTTCTCATACAGGGAGATCTACAAAAAAACGCAAAAAAATTATTACAAAGTCGAAATCAATTTTACAACAGATGTGCACTGATATCTGTAGGAGTGGTATACAAAAAAACAAGCTTAGTGTGTGACTTAAAAATGGCCACGGTTAGAACCAAACTGTTGCCTTACCTACTCCAGTGATTTCAAACCTTGGCACTCCAGATGTTTAGAAACTACAACTCCCATCTTGCATTGGTTGTATCTTTGTGGAGCGCCAAAGGTCAACACCCCTGCCCTATACCGGTATATTGGGGTTTATAGACTTATTTATAATAGGGGGGAAGGTTTTAGATATTTATATAACCTGTATCTAGATGGAGATACATTTTTGCTGGATATATAAATATAAATAAATAATTTAAACAAATGTAGGGATTACATAGAAAGATAAATATAAAAATATTAGAAGTCACAGTAGAGTTCTGGGACCTGTATACAGTCAAAGAACTCCTTGGCGACTTTAATATTTTTATTTACACAATAGGAATTGCTAACTTCTCTGTGTACAGCTAGTTAAGGAAGACTAACAGAAATAGAATATGATTCATTTACAATTCTCCTGATTTTAGAAGTGATAGACAAAGTCATGTGTTTGATAGAAGTTTCTGTTTAGTTCCTCTAACTTTACTTTGCTTTTAACAAATTAAATAGAAAAATATTGTCCCTGGTAATTTCTCTGCTTCCTTTCCTTCTCTGTTGCTGCAGCTTTCGCAATTTTTACAGAGAAGCCGGTTTTTATATTTTTCCCAAGTTGAGATCTGTTTGGGTAAGATCTCTGACACAACCTCAATTTCTTTCTCGTGTCCAGTTGCTCTTAGTTCATCTTTAGTACTCTAAAAAGAAAAATAGAATACATACCAATATGTTGGGGATATATTTACTGACACCGACACCTTACACCTTCACTGAGTGGGATTTGTATATGTGGACCTATAGATTGTGCACCTTTAACTCAGTTAAACCATTACATATAAAGGTAGTTTATATGTAACTAGAAAGGGAAAGTTTAAGTATAAACTTTGAATTTGGCTTGAAGGGCTGCATTTTGGAAGGTAATATGTGTGTTTGCTGCAGATCTTAAAACTCAATAATGGGAATGATGAGTTTGTAGTGAACGCTTGTTTGGGACAAAAAAACTTGTGTGTACCCAGCCCAAAGTGGTGCTAATTTGATCCAATCAATCAGAAAGCTAACATCTGATTGGTTAGGGCAAAATTAGCGGCACTTTCATTGATAATGATTTTTGATCAAAATGTATTTTTTTGACTTTAGTTACCCTTTAAGTATGTCTGCCACAGTAATGGATAAGCAGATCAGTAGGTTTGTGTACCTGTGTCAGGTTGGGGGTTAAAAAAACTTTTTTGATAATTGGTCAAAAAACATTTTTGACTTTAGTTACCCTTTAGGTATGGATGCAACAGTATGGAGGGGTAGGTCAGTAGATGTATGTACCTGTGCCATGTGGGGTTAAAAAAACAAACTTTTTGATGATTGGTTAAAATTAGTTTTTTTACTTTAGTTACCCTTTAAGTATGGCTCCAACAGAAATGGAGAGGTAGGTCAGTAGTGGATGTGCCTGTGCCTCGTGGGGGTTAAAAAAAATATTTTTTTGATGTTGATCAAAATTATTTTTTTACTTTAGTTACCCTTTAAGGATGGCTGCCACAGTAATGGATAAGTAGATCAGTAGGTGTGTGTACCTGTGTCAGGGTGGGGTTAAAAAACAATACTTTTCATGATTAGTCAAATTTGAATTTTGACTATAGGTACCCTTTAAATATGGATGCCATGAAAATGAAGGGTAGGTCAGTAGATGTATGTACCTGTGCCATGTGGGGGTTAAAAAAACCAACTTTTTTGATGATTGGTCAAAATTTTTTTTTTTACTTTAGTTACCCTTTAAGTATGGCTCCAACAGTAATGGAGAGGTAGGTCAGTAGGTGTACGTGCCTGTGCCACGTCCGGGTTAAAAAAAATAACTTTTTTGATTATTGATCAAAATAATTTTTTTTACTTTAGTTACCCTTTAAGTATGGCGCCAACAGAAATGGGAGAGGTAGGTCAGTAGGTGTATGTGCCTGTGCCTCGTGGGGGTTAAAAAAAAATATTTTTTTGATTGTTGATCAAAATTATTTTTTTACTTAGTTACCCTTTAAGATGGCTGCCACAGTAATGTGATAAGTAGATCAGTAGGTGTGGTGTACCTGTGCAGGTTGGGGGTTAAAAAACAAACTTGTCATGATTAGTCAAATTTGAATTTTGACTATAGTTACCCTTTAAATATGGATGCCATGAAAATGGAAGGGTAGGTCAGTAAACATGTGTACCTGGATAGGTTGGGGGTTTAAAAAACATTTTTTTTGATGATTGGTCAAAATTTATTTTTTTGACTTGTTACCTTTTAGGTATGGCTGCCACAGTAATGTATAGTAGATCAGTAGGTGTTGTACCGTGTCCAGTTGGGGTTAAAAAAACAAACTTTTTTGATGATTGGTTAAAATTTTTTTTTTTTTAACTTTAGTTACCGATATGGCTGAACAGTAATGGAGGGGTAGGTCAGTAGGGTGTGGTAACTGTACCACATGGGGGTTAAAAAAACAAACCTTTTTTATATTAATCAAAATTAATTTTTTTGACTTTAGTTACCCTTTAAGTATGGCTGCCACCATAATGGATAAGTAGATCAGTAGGTGTGTGTACCTGGGTCTGGTTGAGGGGTATGTCTTTTTTGTGTATGTCTTTTTTGTGTTTACAACCATAAAACTATCTTTTATTGAGAATAAATCTAAATTAGTTTTTTTTTACTTTAGTTACCCTTTAAGTATGGCTGCCACAGTAATGGATAAGTAGATCAGTAGGTGTGTGTACCTGGGTCTGGTTGAGGGGGTATGTCTTTTTTGTGTTTATAACCATAAAACTATCTTTTATTGAGGATAAATCTAAATTAGTTTTTTTGACTTTAGTTACCCTTTAAATATGGCTTCCATGGGAATGGAAAGGTAGGTCAGTAGGTGGGTGTACCTGGGTCTATGTGGGGGGTTGGGGGTATCACCGTTTGTATTTATGACCATGAAACAAACTGTTTTGAAATATCCACATTTGAGGATTGTTACCATTATAGTCTATGGGAAAAATGTTCGGACCGCCGGTAACACCGTAACGCTTCCACGGATTCCTTAGCTAGAAGATAGCACACTTCTCCTATATGCCCCGCATGTCTGTACCGAATTTCATGTCTCTACCTCAAAAACTGTGGGAGGAGATACGGTCCAAAAAAGCGGAAGAATAAAAGGGAAGAAGAAAAAGAAGAAGAAGAAGAAATAGAAAGAACAGTAATTTGGCTTTTTCAAGCCAAATTAATAACAGGAATGCATGTTGGTTTAGTTTCGAGTTAACCAACATACATTCCTGTTATTACTTATAAACTCTTGGATCATTGTTTTATTGGGCCATACTTATAAAGGATCATTTTCGGTAATGTCCGATAATAATCCTTTTTTCATCATCGATAATTATACCACTAGTATTAGTTAGAGATGGGATATGGGTCCGACTTGGTTCTGAGATTTTCCCGAGATCTGTAAATCTGAAAACGGAATGGATACTCCCAGTTTCGGCCATCTCTAGTATTAGTGTAAATGTTTTTGCCTGTTCATAAAACCCAGCATTATCCCATTAACTGCAATAAACCAAGTCATAACATTTGTTCGCTCTGAACACCGAATACAATAAACTCTGTGCACCATGATTAGCTGTCAGTGGCCTGATTGGCTTATCCAAATCAATGTTGACTGTTATAATAAAGTTCTTATAACAAGATATGTTACTTGCACATGCTTTGTACTTTACACTAATGTTATATTATGTGACATAGTGTTATTATGCCTACTCCACATCAACCTATATATACCGGTATATATACATGTTATTGAAGATTATGGTACTCTATGGTAGGGGGATTTGTTTTTAACTTTTGTTTGTACTAAGCACTTTATATTGATTGCACTAATAATGTTTTTGGAATTGTTATAAAGTATAGGACTGGATTTTTTACGCAAACATTGGGTTGCCCGTGTTTTTCCACTACCTTTTTTCTCTTTTATAATAAAGTTCTGCAGCAGCCTTACCTTAGTCTTTTTTGTGAAGAGTTTGCGCACATGTGCGGTAAATGTTCGCTGCATGGCTGTACCGCCTGTGTTAGATTAGATAAGAATATTATTGTCATATTACAACAGAGATTTACATCCAGGAAATATCTTACTAAAAGTTTATTAAATATATATTAAATATACAAGGACAACTGAGTTAAAATTCCCATATATGGGAAATTCATTTATATAATGAAAACCAGTGCAGACTTAAGGTTCGTGCACACATGCGATCACGGGGGTCGACCTGCGACGCACGATGTGTACGAACACAGGCCAAAATGTGTACGAACATAGGCCGAAATGGCTGCTCATTCGGGGATCGTTGCCCGTTGGATCTCCGAACGAGCGGCTGTTCCGGCCGATAAAGTGCCCATGCACATACCGATTGTCTGGTGAAATGGGCATTCGTACACTTTGTGCATCACGGGTCAGCACCCACGATCGCACGTGTGTACGAACCTTTAGAGTAGGGGCACCGAGGTTGCTGCATCCCATAGTGTCACGGATCACCAGATCCCGGTTCATCTAGATTATATATATTCAAATAGTATTTGAATACTAAAGGGCAGGTCCACTTTGTTTTAAAATGTAGATAACCCCCCAAACCCCACTTTCACAGTTTCAAAAGGTGTGAGGTCGTTTTTGATAGATAAAAGTTATGTTTTATTACAGAGCCACGAGTGTTGCTACTTTACTATCTATATGACTATGTTGGAGGTGCAACTGGGCAGAAATGTTGTAATTTTTTATATTTATTAAACACAGTACAAATAAATAATCTACGCATTTCAGTCCTCTCAGGACCGTCATCCTGATGATGGTCCTGAGAGGACTAAAACGCGTAGATTAATTATTCTAATATTAGTAATCTGGTTTCTAATGTTGAACCTTTTCTTTGTTCTGCAAATCCACAGACAGGATGGAATCAATTTTGGCATAGGAGACCTGACTGTGGTTGGAAACTATCATCACTTTTCTTCTTGTAGTCTCAGGTTTCAGTAATATTTGGGGCTGTGCATTTGTTATATTTTCAATGAAGTTTATGCTTCACTGATCTACATTAGTTTGTATTGCTGTGAAAAGCAACCTATTTAAAAGCCATTGTATTTTTTGCAATTCTTTTTATGTGTTTATGCAATACACAGATATTTCAATATGAAAATGGTGAAGCAATACATAAGATTGTACAGAAGGGCACAAAGAAATCACACAAGGGAAAGCTTTATACGTACGACAATATATGTGTGATTTATATGCACATATTCACTGAACAGTTTGCAGAAAGCATTAAAGAGAAATTTCGGTTTTATGTTTGAAGTGATATATTATGATCTGTTCCACGTGCCCAGGCTGATCCATTTTCCATTTTAGCAAAAGGGATGGTTAATACCTTTCTTAAAATTGCATGTTGTGTAAAGGTTGAACCTAGGAAAACAGCATTTAGGTGTTTTTATAAGACATGCCACTCAGCCCATTATCTCTTCAGAAGGCATTTCAGGCAGTTACCCTGGAAGTGGATAATCTTGAAATGTATAAATTAACTGTTATTAAAGGGCAAGTTCACTCTAAATAAAACTTTTCTCTAAATTGTATATTACCCCCACAAACCCCACTTTCACGTTATTTGTGGCTTCCAAAAATGCTCCTAAACTTTCTTACCTGACCTGGTCTCTCACCGTCAAGGCGATGTCCCCTTTTCCTTCCGGGTCGCGACCAGTGGAGTGGCTGTCAGCAGTAGAGGCAGTGTTGGAGCGGCGAGGAACCAGGTCATGTAAGCAAGTTCAGGAACATTTTTGGAATCTGCGAATAATATGAAACTGGGGTTTGGGGGGGTAATATACAAAAAAGTTTTTCTTTCAGTGGACATGCCCTTTAAATTAGGCTCTATTACAGAGTTTGGTTCAGCAGTGGTTGCCAGAAGGAGCAGTTAGCAAATTAATATAATCAAGGTCCGAATAGCCCACAAGGTCAACCTCAGTGGGCTTAGGAATCAATTACATAGCAATCCAAAAAGTGAACTATTCCTTTAATGTATTGAGTAAAGCCTGAGATGTTAAGGAGCTATACCTTGACTCTGTTCTTCAATCAATATCTCAAGAGTCAGGGACGAGAGTAAGTATATTTACCTTTCATGCAATCTTCCGATGCAAAACTGAAAATTTCTGAATGCATCCTGGTTCTAATACTTTATAGTGCACAGGCAGAATAACATGCGCTATAGAGGATTAGAACCAGGAAGCGCATGGAGATTTTCATCTCTGCAGCGGTGGATCACACAAAAGGTAAATATACTTTACTTCATCCCTGGCTCTTCCTCAATTGATTGAAGAACGGAAGGTAAGACACAGCTCCTAAACCTCCGGGGCATCAATCAATAGTAAACTATTCCTTTAAATGATGCATAACAAAAACTAAAAATATTGTTTCTTGTTGTTCCTTAATCTAATTGGTGTTGGATAATAAAGAATCTCATAATGTACTTTGCACTAGGATTCCCTGGAGACCTTGGAAACTGGTTGCTTCAAAGAAGATGTATCGTATATACTGAGTATAAGCCGAGGTTTTAGGTTTATAAAATCAACCTAAAAACCTTGCCTGGCTTATACTCGAGTCAATAGAAAACTTACCTTAATTCCAGATGCAGCCGCGAGTCAGGAAGGAAGCCGGCAGTTTCCAGTAGTTCTTCAAGGGGTGCGCGATGATGTCATCACGCACGCTGGTGGGATGACATCATCGCAAAGCGCGAAGCAGTATGGGAACTGCGGCTTGCACAGACGAGCGGCAGCCGGCGGAGAGATGAAGACTGAAGACTGGCAAGGTACGGGAAGTGAACTGGGGGGGCTAGGGTGGGGGAAAGTATGCCATACAGTAAACACCCATACCTTTCTACTATAGGTGTTGGAAATTACAACTCCCAGCAATTAAAGCATGCTGGGAGTTGTAGTTTCCAAACATCTACAGTGGAAAGGTTAGTAGGGTACTTTATGGGATTACTGTACATTTAAAGGGCAACATCTACCCTCGGCTCATACTCGAGGTCATCATGGTTTTCTGACTTGAGGCAAAAATGGGTTAACTCAGGCTTATACTTGAGTCGGCTTATACTCGAGTATATACGGTATATTGATTTTTCACAATTGATTGGATGTTGGCCTAAGGGGTGGGGTTTTTAATGTAATTATATGCACCTATGGTCACCTTTGTAATTGCTTGAGAAAGCCTGAAACATGTTGCTATTAAAGTCACTTGCAGACACTAATGCTGAGTAAGTGTTCCCTTCCTATATTCCTTTTTGGAAGTTTCACACTGCTTAAAGCGGAGCAGAGGAGGGTGGAAATAAAATATACCACTAGAAGGTGTGCCATATGCATATTGGGATGTGGTGTCGGATAGAAGCTGTTTTTAAATCCATTTGCCCATGATATAATGGACCTAACATGCCTACCAAAGGGCGGTACGTCTAATAAATGATGCTCTACTGATTGGTTCCTGTCCCTTACTTAATTCCCCCCAATGTGGGCCTTATGCTTGTCATAGTTTGAGCATCCACTCTAGTTCACATTTATTTAGAAAATATAAATTATTTATTATTTTACTAATGTACAGTAAATTTTACCTTTATTTTTTCCATAAAAGGGTCTTGTGACCAGACGATTCAATGTCGCTCACTGCCTCTTAAAAGAAAGTATACATTGCTTGCTGATTCAGTAGAGCATCATTTATTAGCACGTACTGCCCTTTGGTAGGCATGTTAGTTCCATTATATCATGGGCAAATGGATTTAAAAACAGCTTCTATCTGACACCACATCCCAATATGCATATGGCACACCTTCCTAGTGGTATATTTTTATTTCCACCCTCCTCTGCTCCGCTTTAAGCAGTGTGAAACTTCCAAAAAGGAATATAGGAAGGGAACACTTACTCAGCATTAGTGTCTGCAATGAACTTTAATGGCAACATGTTTCAGGCTTTCCAAGCAATTACAAAGGTGACCATAGGTGCATATAATTACATTAAAAACCCCACCCCTTAGGCCAACATCCAATCAATTTGTGAAAATCAATATACCGTATATACTCGAGTATAGCCGACTCAAGTATAAGCCGAGTTACCCATTTTTTGCCTCCAAAGTCAGAAAACCATGATTGACTCGAGTATGAGCCGAGGGTAGATATTGCCCTTTAAATGTACAGTAATCCCATAAAGTACCCTAATACCTTTCCACTGTAGATGTTTGGAAACTACAACTCCCAGCATGCTTTAATTTTGCTGGGAGTTGTAATTTCCAACACCTATAGTAGAAAGGTATTGGGTTTACTGTATGGCATACTGTCCCCCACCCTAGATGCCCCCCCAGTTCACTACCGTACCTTGCCAGTCTTCAGTCTTCATCATCTCTCCGCCGGCTGCCGCTCGTCTGTGCAGAGCCGGCAGTTCCCAGTACTGCTTCGCGGCTTTGCGATGATGTCATCCCACCAGCGTGCGTGATGACATCATCGCGCACCCCTGAAGAACTACTGGAAACTGCCGGCTTTCCTTCCTGACTCGCGGCTGCATCTGGAATTAAGGTAAGTTTTCTATTGACTCGAGTATAAGCCGAGGCAAGGTTTTTAGTTGATTTTTAAACCTAAAACCTCGGCTTATACTCAGTATATACGATACATCTTCTTTGAAGCAACCAGTTTCCAAGGGATCCAGGAATCCTAGTGCAGTACATTATGAGATTCTTTATTATCCAACACCCAATTAGATTAAGGAACAACAAGAAACAATATTTTTAGTTTTTGTTATGCATCATTTAAAGGAATAGTTTTACTATTGTATTGATGCCCCGGAGGTTTAGGAGCTGTGTCTTACCTTCCGTTCTTCCAATCAATTGAGGAAGAGCCAGGGATGAAGTATATTTCCTTTTGTTGATCCCCCTGCAGAGATGAAAATCTCCATGCGCTTCCCCTGGTTCTAATCCTCTATAGCGCATGTTATTCTGCCTGTGCACATAAAGTATTAGAACCAGGATGCATTCAGAAATTTTCAGTTTGCATCGGAAGATTGCATGAAAGGGTAAATATACTTACTCTCGTCCCTACTCTTGAATATTGATTGAAGAACAGAGTCAAGGTATAGCTCCTTAACATCTCAGGCTTTACTCAATACATTAAAGGAATAGTTCACTTTTTGGATTGCTATTATTGATTCCTAACCCACTGAGGTTGACCTTGTGGCATTCGGACCTTGATTATATTAATTTGCTAACTGCTCCTTCTGGCAACCACTCTGAACCACACTCTGTAATAGAGCCATATTTAAAGGGCATGTCCACTAGAAGAAAACTTTTTTGTATATTACCCCCCCCTCACCCCAGTTTTCATATTATTCGCAGATTCCAAAAATGTTCCGAACTTGCTTACATGACCTGGTTCCTCGCCGCTCCAACACTGCCTCTACTTGCTGACAGCCACTCCACTGGTCGCGACCCGGAAGGAAAAGGGGACATCGCCTTGACGGTGAGAGACCAGGTCAGGTAAGAAAGTTTAGGAGCATTTTTGGAAGCCACAAATAACGTGAAAGTGGGGTTTGTGGGGTAATATACAATTTAGAGAAAAGTTTTTATTTAGAGTGAACTTGCCCTTAATAACAGTTAATTTATACTTTCAAGATTATCCACTTCCAGGGTAACTGCCTGAAATGCCTTCTGAAGAGATAATAATGGGCTGAGTGGCATGTCTTATAAAAACACCTAAATGCTGTTTTCCTAGGTTTCAACCTTTACACAACATGCAATTTTAAAAAGGTATTACCATCCCTTTTGCTAAAATGGAAAATGGATCAGCCTGGGCACGTGGGAACGATCATAATATATCACTTCAAACATAAACCGAAATTTTCTCTTTAATGCTTTCTGCAAACTGTTCGTGAATTGTGCATATAAATCACACATATATTGTCGTACGTATAAGCTTTCCCTTGTGTGATTTCTTGTGCCTCTGTACATCCTTATGTATTGCTTCACCATTTTCATAATTGAAATATCTGTGTATTGCATAACACCTAAAAAGAATTGCAAAAAATACAATGGCTTTTAAATAGTTGCTTTTCACAGCAATACAAACTAATGTAGATCAGTGAAGCATAAACTTCATTGAAAATATAACAAATGCACAGCCCCCAAATATTACTGAAACCTGAGACTACAAGAAGAAAAGTGATGATAGTTTCCAACCACAGTCAGGTCTCCTATGCCAAAATTGATTCCATCCTATCTGTGGATTTGCAGAACAAAGAAAGTTCAACATTAGAAACCAGATTACTAATATTAGAATAATTAATCTACGCGTTTTAGTCCTCTCAGGACCATCATCAGGATGACGGTCCTGAGAGGACTGAAATGCGTAGATTATTTATTTGTACTGTGTTTAATAATATAAAAAATTACAACATTTCTGCCCAGTTGCACCTCCAACATAGTCATATAGATAGTAAAGTAGCAACACTCGTGGCTCTGTAATAAAACATAACTTTTATCATCAAAAAAACGACCTCACAACCTTTTGAAACTGTGAAAGTGGTGGTTTGGGGGGTTATCTACATTTAAAACAAAGTGGACCTGCCCTTTAGTATTCAAATACTTTTGAATATATTAATCTAGTATGAACCGGGATCTGGTGATCCGTGACACTATGGGATGCACAACCTCGGTGCCCCTACTCTAAGGTTCGTACACCACGTGCGATCGTGGGTGCTGACCCGTGATCACAAAGTGTCCGAATGCCCATTTCACCAGACAATCGGTATGTGCATGGCACTTTAATCGGCCGGAACAGCCGCTCGTTCGGAATCCAACGGGCAACGATCCCCGAATGAGCAGCCATTTCGGCCTATGTTCGTACACATTTTGGCCTGTGTTCGTACACATCGTGCGTCGCAGTCGCCCCCCGTGATCGCATGTGTGCACGAACCTTAAGTCTGCACTGGTTTTCATTATTAAATGAATTTTCCCATATATGGAATTTTAACTCAGTTGTCCTTGTATATTTATATATATTTAATAAACTTTTAGTAGATATTTCCTGGATGTAATCTCTGTTGTAATATGACAATAATATTCTTATTCTATCTAACACCGGCGGTACACCCCCATGCAGCGAACATTTACCGCACATGTGCGCAAACTCTTCACAAAAAAGACTAAGGTAGCTGCCTGGCAGAACTTTATTATAAAGAGAAAAAAGGTAGTGGAAAAACCCGGGCAACCCAATGTTTGCGTAAAAATCCAGTCCTATACTTTATAACAATTCCAAAAACATTATTAGGTGCAATCAATATAAAGTGCCTTAGTCACAACAAAAGTTAAAACAATCCCCCTACCATAGAGTACCATAATCTTCAATAACATTTATATATACCGGTATATATAGGTTGATGTGGAGTAGGCATAATAACACTATGTCACATAATATAACATTAGTGTAAAGTACAAAGCATGTGCAAGTAACATACTTGTTATAAGAACTTTATTATAACAGTCAACATTGATTTGGATAAGCCAATCAGCCACTGACAGCTAATCATGGTGCACAGATTTATTGTATTCGGTGTTTCAGAGCGAACAAATGTTATGACTTGGTTTATTGCAGTTAATGGGATAATGCTGGGTTTTATGAACAGGCAAAAACATTTACACTAATACTAGAGATGGCCGAAACTCTGGGAGTATCCATTCCGTTTTCAGATTTACAGATCTCGGGAAAATCTCAGAACCAAGTCGGACCCATATCCCATCTCTAACTAATACTAGTGGTATAATTATCGATGATGAAAAAATTATTATCGGACATTACCGAAATGATCCTTTATAAGTATGGCCCAATAAAACAATGATCCCAAGAGTTTATAAGTAATAACAGAATGTATGTTGGTTAACTCGAAACTAAACCAACATTGCATTCCTGTTATTAATTTGGCTTGAAAAAGCCAAATTACTGTTCCTTTCTATTCTTCTTCTTCTTCTTTTTCTTCTTCTCCTTTTATTCTTTTCTCGCTTTTTTGGACCGTATCTCCTCCCCAGTTTTTGAGGTAGAGACTAAATTCGGTAGCAGACATGCGGGCATATAGGAGAAGTGTGCTATCTTCTAGCTAAGGAATCCGTGGAAGCGTTACGGTGTTACCGTGGCGGTCCGAACATTTTTCCCATAGACTATAATGGTACAATCCTCAAATGTGGAATATTTCAAACGTTTGTTTCATGGTCATAAATACAACGTGATACCCCCAACCCCCCACATAGACCGGTACACCCCACCTACTGACCTACCTTTCCATTCCCATGGAAGCCATATTTAAAGGGTAACTAAAGTCAAAAAAACTAATTTAGATTTATCCTCAATAAAAGATAGTTTTATGGTTATAAACACAAAAAGAGCATAAACCCCCTCAACCAGACCCAGGTACACACACCTACTGATCTACTTATCCATTACTGTGGCAGCATACTTAAAGGGTAACTAAAGTAAAAAAAAACTAATTTTAGATTTATTCTCAATAAAAGATAGTTTTATGGTTGTAAACACAAAAAAAAGACATACACAAAAAACATACCCCTCAACCAGACCCAGGTACACACACCCCTGATCTACTTATCCATTATGGTGGCAGCCATACTTAAAGGTACTAAGTCAAAAAAATTAATTTTGATTAATAATAAAAGGTTTGTTTTTTTAACCCCATGTGGTACAGTTACATAACCTACTGACCTAACCCCTCCTTTACTGTTGCAGCCATATCTAAAGGGTAACTAAAGTTAAAAAAAAAACAAATTTTAACCAATCATCAAAAAAGTTTGTTTTTTTTAACCCCTAACTGGACACAGGTACATACACCTACTGATCTACTTATACATTACTGTGGCAGCCATACCTAAAAGGTAACAAGTCAAAAAAATAAATTTTGACCAATCATCAAAAAAAAATGTTTTTTTAACCCCCAACCTGATCCAGGTACACATGTTTACTGACCTACCCTTCCATTTTCATGGCTCCATATTTAAAGGGTAACTATAGTCAAAATTCAAATTTGACTAATCATGACAAAGTTTGTTTTTTTAACCCCCAACCTGACACAGGTACACACACCTACTGATCTACTTATCCATTACTGTGGCAGCCATACTTAAAGGGTAACTAAAGTAAAAAAATAATTTTGATCAACAATCAAAAAAAATATTTTTTTTTAACCCCCACGAGGCACAGGCACATACACCTACTGACCTAACCTCTCCATTTCTGTTGGAGCCATACTTAAAGGGTAACTAAAGTAAAAAAACTAATTTTGACCAATCATCAAAAAAGTTTGGTTTTTTTAACCCCCACATGGCACAGGTACATACATCTACTGACCTACCCCTCCATTACTGTTGCACTCCATACCTAAGGTAACTAAAGTCAAAATGTTTTTTGACCAATTATCAAAAAAGTTTTTTTTTAACCCCCAACCTGACACAGGTACACAAACCTACTGATCTGCTTATCATTACTGTGGCAGACATACTTAAAGGGTAACTAAAGTCAAAAAAATACATTTTGATCAAAATCATTATCAATGAAAGTGCCGCTAATTTTGCCCTAACCAATCAGATGTTAGCTTTCTGATTGATTGGATCAAAATTAGCACCACTTTGGGCTGGGTACACACAAGTTTTTTTTGTCCCAAACAAGCGTTCACTACAAACTCATCATTCCCATTATTGAGTTTTAGATCTGCAGCAAACACACATATTACCTTCCAAAATGCAGCCCTTCAAGGCCAAATTCAAAGTTTATACTTAAACTTTCCCTTTCTAGTTACATATAAACTACCTTTATATGTAATGGTTTAACTGAGTTAAGGTGCACAATCTATAGGTCCACATATACAAATCCCACTCAGTGAAGGTGTAGGTGTCGGTGTCAGTAAATATATCCCCAACATATTGGTAATGTATTCTATTTTCTTTTTTAGAGTACTAAAGAGAACTAAGAGCAACTGGACACAGAAGAAATTGGTTGTGTCAGAGATCTTACCCAAACAGATCTCAACTTGGGAAAATATAAAAACGCGCTTCTCTGTAAAATTGCGAAAGCTGCAGCAACAGAGAAGGAACGGAAGCAGAGAAATTACCAGGGACAATTTTTCTATTTATATTTGTTAAAAGCAAAGTAAAGTTAGAGGACTAACAGAAACTTCTATCTAAAACACATGACTTTGTCTATCACTTCTAAAATCAGGAGAATTGTAAATGAATCATATTCTATTTCTGTTAGTCTTCCTTAACTAGCTGTACACAGAGAAGTTAGCAATTCCTATTGTGTAAATAAAAATATTAAAGTCGCCAAGGATTTCTTTGACTGTATACAGGTCCCAGAACTCTACTGTGACTTCTAATATTTTTATATTTATCTTTCTATGTAATTCCCTACATTTGTTTAAATTATTTATTTATATTATATAATCCCAGCAAAAATGTATCTCCATCTAGATAACAGGTTATATAAATACTAAAACCTTCCCCCCTATTATAAATAGTCCTAAACCCCAATATACCAGTATAAGGGCAGGGTGTTGACCTTTGGAACGTCCACAAAGATACAACCAATGCAAGATGGGAGTTGTAGTTTCTAAACATCTGGAGTGCCAAGGTTTGAAATCACTGGAGTAGGTAAGGCAACAGTTTGGTTCTAACCGTGGCCATTTTTAAGTCACACACTAAGCTTGTTTTTTTGTATACCACTCCTACAGATATCAGTGCACATCTGTTGTAAAATTGATTTCGACTTTGTAATAATTTTTTTGCGTTTTTTTGTGATCTCCCTGTATGAGAAATTGTAACTTCTATAAGAAGGAAGAAATAGCCACAGTAATCTTTCATTGGCAAGTACATTGCCATTGTACACCACGAGTCATTCAGCAGCACAATAGATATTAGAATCTGGAAAACAGAGAAACCAATCAAACCTCAAGTAATATTAATTAACCTTTTGAGGTCCCTGGTGATATCAAGATTGGGCTTGAGCAAAATGAGAATCCTGTAGCTGTGCAGGGCAGAGAATCTTCCGGTACAGTATAAGGGTTTAGAGATGGCCGAACTTTTGAAAATTCGGTCCATTTCGACACTTTCGAACTATAGCCAAAGAAAACGGACCCATTAAAGTCAATGGGAGTCAATTAGTTCTAAAAGTTAAAATTAAATACAATTAAAATATCAATGGTACTTATGTAATGGCTGTGGGACCGGGAAATGGTCTGGGGAACACGTTCGAATATCAGGACTCTCTCGTTCGAACATTGGTATTGGTGTATAATAGATATTTTACTTGCACATTTGTTTATTCGATTGTTTACTTGCGTTTGGTATAATAGATATTTTACTTGCACATTTGTTTATTCGATATTTACTTGCGTATTGGTATAATAGACATTTTACTCAACACACTTCGTTTATTTCGATATTTACTCACTGTATTGATATAATAGACATTTTACTACTCGCATATTCACGCCTCGAACGTTCGAACATTCGATAATTATCAAAAGTCTGAAAATTATTGAAAGTCCAAAAATTGGTCTGGGATAGTTTGAGAAGTCCGAGTCCATTCGAACTCGGATAGTTCAGCTCGGGCTCGAGTTCTAGTCCATCTCTAAAGGGGATCAATATTGTCAATATTGTACTTATATCATTATTCTTTGTTCCAAACCAATCCCACATAACTGTTCATTACCCACGATAGAGTCAGTTTCCTACTGCTATGTAAATCGCAGCACTGCAGGTGGGATCCATTTTGTTCTCTCTGGATGTTACGTAATTGACCTAAGCAGAAGTTCATTAGTTCCAACAGGAGATTTACCAACCAACTTCTCTGTTCCTTTGGGCTTGTGAATGTTCTCTATGGTTTCCTCCATAGCACCTCACACTATTTGTAATCTTACTATATTAAGTTCTATGTGTACAGATCATACATATGAAAAATTACATTTCAATTGAGAACTACAGTATATATTTCGTTAAAAAAAATCCATGTACTGAAACATTATTTAGTGTGTCCTTTATCAACCATTCTAAGATTAAGAAGAAGAAGAGAAGAAAAAAAACAAGAAATCTAAGCAGCGGGAGTCACAACAGTAAGTTCATTACCCCCATAAATCATAGAACTGCCTGGAAATGCTGCGTCAAATGCTAAGTCACAAATAATCAATCATCATGGGAGGGCTGGACAAACTCTGAAGCCAATCAAAATGTATTTTTGGCAGTTTCTGGTAGTGGGCTGTTATGTTGTTAATCTATCTATCTATCTATCTATCTACTATCTATCTATCTATCTATCTATCTATCTATCTATCTATCTATCTATCTATCTATCTATCTACTATCTATCTGTCTATCTGTCATCTATCTATCTATCTATCTATCTATCTATCTATCTATCTATCTATCTATTATATATATATATATATATATATATATATAATATATATCATTACTAACACCCTACCCAAGTATGTGGCATGAAAGGTATTATTATATTAATATAAATAAAATATGTTGTACATTAATACAGGGAGATTCAATAAAGTTCTTATCATTAAAATGGTGCTAATTTTGCCCCAACCAACCTTTTATTGAATCTCCCTGATAAAGTCTTATATAACGTAACAACACTAACATCTAAATAATAGTCTTCTTTTAATTTATGAACATTTTCAGGATCCCAATGTCAGTGTCTGTGACTCAGTGGAAGAAATTGACCTTGGAATAGTAAGTACATTGCAATTGTACATCACAAAGCAAATTTATATTGTAAGTTGATTGACATTGACTAAATATTTTCAGGGTTTTGGAGTCAATGTCCTGATCCTGTCCAGAGAAGCCAATAGAACAGAAGTCAGCGGACCCTTCAGGTACAGTACAGGGGGTCTATTTTGTAATTTGATTAATGTTTTTGTAACCAAATAGTGCAATTGTAACTTAAAAGACCACCTATTATATAGTGACACAATAACCACAATAATAACAATGTATACATTAGATTATCATTTAAATTTTGTTTTACAGTTCCACAATGGAAAATAGAAAAATGGTTATAAGGAACAGAGCATAATATTCACAGTAAGTACACAAAGTTACAAATTACACTGACGAGTAGCTATTTGGCCTAGCATTGCCTAGAAATAACCGCTCCTAATGCCAAAATAATATGTGGGCTACTAGTGCTAACATTTTCCCCTATAAATCCATCATGGAGCACTACATATAAACCCTCCCCAATTAACATATTAATATGGTTTGGTATATTCAATATTTCATTTCTGTGATAGATGTTATACTCTCATTAGTCATCACAAAGATTAACAATAATTATTACAAATGACGTTTTCTGGTTTCCTATTTGTTACCTTTCTAGGACTCCTGTGTATTGATCCTGGTCCTGCAAACCATCAATATAACCACCTGTTGAGACAGTGAACCAGGAAGTAGAGGAACCACCAGGTACAATATGGGGGGGGGGGGTTGGTGGTTTATGTTCTATTTTTATCCTAATAATGTCTCAGTACAATGTACAATGTTCAATACTGAAGGGAGGTTTATTTATCCTTACTACAAATCTTTATTTGTAGTTTATATACCCACAAACTGCCTTATATTTGCTATTTACAAAATTCCATACAAAACAGAAAATTCCAATTCCGCGTGTTTATATAATTTTATGTTTATAACCTTTCTTTGTGTAGACATTCTAGTGGAAACGTCCAGTGCACGATAATATTGACCAGCTATAGAGCTGTAACCATGTTACAGATATGAAAACAATGCGTGTATTAACCCACAATATATGGTTTGTTTTTGTCAGTTGACTCCCCATTAGCACCTCCTCCTGAATGGGAGGAGAAAGGAAATAAGGAAAGGAAGCAAAAAATCAAATGGTAAGTCCAATACCCAGTGTATGACAGAGCAACCAGAGAAATAATAATTGTCTCAACAATACTAATGTGTGGATGAGGAATAAATTGTTGAAGTCCAGTTAATGCTTCCTGGTAGGCCCCTAGTCATATATTTTCCTGGAGGGCCCCTCACCCCCATTCCGATAACGTATAGAAGAGGCAATGTTTTCTAGTAACTGTCTAGTAGGCCGGGTATTGGAATCCACACTCAAATATGCAGCACAGTCTGTGTCTCATCACTACGCCAACTGTCATATCTCCCTAACACCAACACACAGAATAATGGCTGCTGCTAGTAGGAACAGAATTAGGTACAGAATAAAACACTACATTTGTGGTCTCAGCTCTGTTGATCTTATTTCTAATCATTGTGCCGGGTATACTGTAACTGTACTAAAAAAATTATGAATCCGGTAAATACACCATATCATTGTTATATTATTGAACTTTACATTAAATGATCTTTTAATTCAATATTCAGCCTGACAAACCACCATCTCGTCCTCTCCACGAGGAGATCAGACAATGTAATGATAAGGAAGATGGACGCCCACAACAGAACAGAAGTTAAATTCGGAAGGACATGTTAATGTCAACTAATACAATAAGCCTCACGCACACACCTGTCATTGAGTTTTCATCCCGGGGCAGTCTGAGATGGATCATTTTGGTTAATTAAGAACCAGTCATGTTCACTTTTTGATTCTTCCCTTTCAGAAGTGAACAGAATCCATTAAAATCTGAGGATTTTGTGGTTTGGCAAGTGTCTGTATAAGGGGCATTTGGGAAGGTGAGTTATTAAATCATTAGGATGATCCTTCATTGTTAACTTGTTCATTGGACGTCATAAAATCTTCTCTTCTTCCAGATAGCGAAATTAGAAGGAAGAGGAAAGGTTGTGTGAAAATCACAAACATGGAGCAATTCAAGAATAACTTTAAAAGAAAGCATCAGTAATAATGAATTCTAATGGATTAAGTATAATTTGGAAAGTGACAACCACGTCCAGGGAAATTGCACCTTTTTTATTCCGAATTGTTTCTTTATTTGTTTTTTAGCTTGGAGACTGAAAAGAAAGTCATGGAATGACCCAGAAAGAAAGCAATCCCTTTATAGTCAGATATGTCGGCTTCTATCAAAAGAGAGCTCTGAGTGCTTGGCCTTAGAATATGCTCCTGTGGGGAACTTAGCCACATATCTTCGGAACCACGGACCAATTCCACTAAAAAGGGCAGAGTGAGTATAATGTGTTGGTGGTGACCAATCCGGGTGAATGGAAGTTTCTTTTATACACACCTGTTTTTTCTAATGCTTACATAATGAATGATCATAAATGATGGTGAACCAATGCATTGGTGCCAGGCAGAAATACGAAATATTCTAAATTGTGGACATCCTTTTGGCACATTATCTGTAAAGTGAATGAAATTCCAAGGCCAACTTAAAGGCTCTTGCTAAAATAACCCTCAGATGTTGGTGCAATAAGGAAAGGTTTGGTGCAGTGACTATATAGATTTACTAACAAGTACGCTATGTTGTATTTATTGATACCTTTGCTTATATGTTTTTTATTTAAATATCTGCAGATTTAACATCGCCTGTTTATGTCCTGGGGGTGAGATATTTGCATGAACCATAAAAGTTCACAGGTAAGTGTTAATACAATAAATAAGATATGTTTCGTATGATGGTTGGGTTATTTATTGTTATCATATTATGTAAAGGAGAAATTAAACAATTTATTAACTACCATATATTATTTCAGAGATCTGAAACCAGAGAACATTCTTCTGGACCCCCTCAGGCTACTTGAAAATAAGTAATTTCATGCACTGTGAGGAAGGTAGGATTCCTGGTACAGTTCCATGTAATGTATAGATTAGTTTATGTTTTAATGTTCCTTGGTAATTAAAATCTAAAACATGCCTAAATGACAGCATTGTCCAGTACAAAATCATGCAGAAAATACATAAAATGGAAAAAAAAAAAATAACAAAAAAACAAAAAATCCTTTCCCAAATCCACCACCTCCCGCACTTCTACAAATTGCCAGATTGCACAACAGGGCCCTGTGTTCGCCATCCCTAGAATAGGTGGTGCCTTTATAGAGCAAGAGGCGCGCCTCAATTTTTTTTTTATTAGAAATAATTTAACAGCATAACTTTTTTTGTTATGTTTTTGTCTAAAAAAGATTATGTTTATAATTATATAAATTTTCAATGCAGCCAATATAATGAAACCTAACACTGCATTGGTTATAATAAACTTTGAATACAATGTACACTACAAAGTGCATAAAATAATTACAACAATATTGTCCTCCCCTCTGCTTTATGTGCGTACGCGCATCTGCGGAGGGGGCATCATGCATGACATCATGCACGCTCGGCAGATGCGCACACCCATGGAGAGCACAGAGCGGACGAGCCTTACCTATTGAGGCTTACCAATCAGGAGGTAGATGATAATCTCGGAGGGGAGGACCTAAACATGCACCTAAGGACAAACAATATGTCAGCAACTTTGAATGGAGAAAGGGTAGGCTCTGGGGGGCTGAGGGGAAAAATGCATTTTTAAAGCTGCAGCTTCCAATTGAGCATAACTTCATTTTCCAGTGTACTTATCCTTTAACTGAACCCATAGAAGCAAATGGGAGTGAAAAAATCAGAATGTTCCAGTTAAATTTAAGATATAAATAGCAACAGTAAGTGAGTGTTACTGGCTCAGGGACCTGGGAAATGGTTCAAGCAACATGCACAAATAACCAAAACGTATAAAAAGATTTTGTCTTCCCCTGCAAGCTAGCAAGTTATTTCTTAGTTTAAGATCCCACATTACATATTAGATCATTTTTGAATATTTGAAATCGGGGGATCACATATTTGCTATTTCTCCCGTATTCGTAAATGGTTCACAAATTCATGGCAGTGTTAGTCCTAATAAAAACTCCCTTCTTACTTTTACCACCCCAACTTAAATAAAACACATACACATTCTTGGATCAAAAAGGCCACAGCAGGTTTACTTTATTCATAAAACTTGTTTACAGAAAAAACTAAAGTGCAACATATTATCATTTTCATATAAGTGCTAAACAGTGCAAACGTTAATTACCACTTAACATTCCTTAACCTACATTGCAACAATATAACTTTATATATGGTCCATAGAGGCCTGCCCAACTCTGCTGGCAACCTTGTGCAGCTCATCAGCCGTCCCAGCACCGGCTCAATGAGTGCCCCCCCTTTTCCTATGACCACCTGTTCCTAGTCAAGAAAAGGACCTATCCACCTGTACCGCTCTTACACCAACTGTTTTTGCTCCCCTATCCACTCACTCTCTCCTCTATGGACCCCCGCTCCTTGCTGTGACAACCCTCCCTGTTTCTACTTGAAAGTACCCAATTTCTTCCTCAACGGGAAGGGTGGGCGGGTAACACTCCACTTTGTCTGCTAGAATGAAAGTGAAAGTGCCTCTCCCTCATGTGCTCCTGACTTTATACCCTCCTCCCCCTATCCTGAGCTTTCCTTCCTTAAACTCCCCTATCAGCTTCTCCCTGCCTCTCTCTCTTCCTACTGTCCCTACCTGACCACTCCCTTCATTTCAGTTTCGTTTTTCCCTGACAACCTGCCATGTCCTCCATTCCTTAGGGTCAGTAGGATCTTGGCAGTGTTAGTCCTAATAAAAACTCCCTTCTTACTTTTACCACCCCACCTTAAATAAAACACATACACATTCTTGGATCAAAAAGGCCACAGCAGGTTTACTTTATTCATAAAACTTGTTTACAGAAAAAACTTAAGTGCAACATATTATCATTTTCATATAAGTGCTAAACAGTGCAAACGTTAATTACCACTTAACATTCCTTAACCTACATTGCAACAATATAACTTTATATATGGTCCATAGAGGCCTGCCCAACTCTGCTGGCAACCTTGTGCAGCTCATCAGCCGTCCCAGCACCGGCTCAATGAGTGCCCCCCCTTTTCCTATGACCACCTGTTCCTAGTCAAGAAAAGGACCTATCCACCTGTACCGCTCTTACACCAACTGTTTTTGCTCCCCTATCCACTCACTCTCTCCTCTATGGACCCCCGCTCCTTGCTGTGACAACCCTCCCTGTTTCTACTTGAAAGTACCCAATTTCTTCCTCAACGGGAAGGGTGGGCGGGTAACACTCCACTTTGTCTGCTAGAATGAAAGTGAAAGTGCCTCTCCCTCATGTGCTCCTGACTTTATACCCTCCTCCCCCTATCCTGAGCTTTCCTTCCTTAAACTCCCCTATCAGCTTCTCCCTGCCTCTCTCTCTTCCTACTGTCCCTACCTGACCACTCCCTTCATTTCAGTTTCGTTTTTCCCTGACAACCTGCCATGTCCTCCATTCCTTAGGGTCATTACGTATCTGGCACTACCCCCATTGGTGAAATTCTCAAATTTTTAAGGGGCAATTCCTTGAATGGGCCCACCATGCAGCCCAGCTCGACCTCCTTCCGCAATTTTTTCTCAACAATTTCTGGATGTGCTAATGCTGACCTCAAATTCTTTCCCCCCGTCCTGGCTGGCCCTGGCTGGAAAGGTATCAAAAATCCCTCCTCAAACCCTTTTTCCAACACCCTGGCCGCCTCTACATCGTGGTATAACTTAAGGAACGGGGCCATCTCTGTCACGCTCACCGGCGTGATCCCTCTTTGGGTAAGGTTCCTGAGGCCGTCCACTAAATCTGCTCCTTTTAAAGCATTTTCCCAAGGGGTGCATACCTCCGCACCCTGAGCACTCGTGTCTAAACCTGCATGTCGGACCAAACTTACAGGTTCCTTCATTAAAGGCCCAACAGAAGCCTTTCTTGTTGCCTTGGGAATTAGCCGACGTGGCGCCAGTTGTCGCCCCGCCGGCTCCCCCTGGAAAGGGTGGCAGGCTAGGCCTGCTGGGACACATGAGTTTAAGCCATAACCCCATGTCCCTATGGTCCCATCCTATGGAGGGGCGCACTGACTTCCTTTGACGAAACTGTTCGTCGTACCGCAGCCATGCGGACCCCCCATAAGTCCTATAGGCCTCAAAGATTGTATCTAAATAGCAAAATAACTTTGAACCGCTCTCTGCATCTTTTTCGCCTATCACACTAGCGAAGATAACGAATGCTTGGAGCCAATTGTGGAAGGTTCTGGGTATTAGCCTGTATCTCCTCTTTTCCTCATCCTCTTTTTTTAACTCCTCCATCTTGCTATTCCTCTCATACGGAAATCTATCTAAAGGCAGCAGTGTGAAAATGTCAATGAACTCCCCTCTCCATATTCTCTCCCTCAACTCCAATCTCACATGTGGCCCTAGCGGGCCCTCAAAGCATAAGTAAGTTGCCCCTTGTGAAAAATCTGACACAGTGATACCCCCCTTTTGACCCGGGGGTACGCCCGTCGCTGCTACCTGGGCCGTTGCACCGCTTATATCTGGCGCATTGCAAACATTTGATTCCGAGGGCTGACCTATTTGTCCCATTTGACCTACGCTTCCTACCCCTTGACTTGCTGTTCCTGTCCACCTGTCGCCAAACCCTCCCGCTCGATCTCCCGCAGACCACACCTGCGAGGGGTGTGGCCCATTTGTTTGTCCTTCTAACCTGGCTAGCAAATTCCTCATGCCCCCTAAGAATTCACCTATCAAGGCTACCTCACTCCTTGCCAACCCCGGCCCTCCCGTGTTTCCCGTGTTAGAAGTGTTTTCCCTAACCCAACTATTGCTGTGTGCCCCGTTTGAGGACTCACCGACTGGCTGCTGACGTTGCTCCCCACCAGTCGCGGATACTTCCGGCCGATTGGATCCTGGCACCACCACCACACTCCGTGGGCGCGTTGAGGTATCTCCTTGCGCCTTCCCTTCTTCGTCGCTGGAGGATAGCTGTAACTGTAAATGTTCAGGGGACTCACAACCCGACTGCTCAGCTTCCCTGTCTTCTGTCTCTCCTTCCTCTTCCCCTGGTGAAAGGCCAGCCTGAGTGACTGCCCGTGGGAGGTATGCTGGTTGAGTCCCCCCTTGTCCCATCCGTCCGTTCCCTGCTTTCCTCCTCCCCTGTGTTGAGGCTGTCTGCTCCCCAGCCCCCGAGGTGTTGCTGTGCTCTAGAGGGGTTTCAGACCCCCCCGCGTTGTGGCCGCCGCTGCCAGTCTCAAAGGGGGCCCTAGGGGCCTTGCGCCGCTCCTCCGATCGCCGCCTGGGTTTTCTCCTAATCTGTGAGCGCGCCCGGTGCCCGGCCGGGCGCGCCGTGATGACCTCACCGGAAGGGGCGGGGCTTCGCGCACTACTTCCGGTCGTGCGCATCCTGTCGGGGCCTACTCTGGATCCGTCCTGCCCGAGCCGCCCGTTACCTCGTACTTCCTCGCCGATGCCTCTGGTCTCTGCTGCTGCTGCTCTCGCCCTCTTGCCTGCCGGTGTCCTGCTCCCTGGGGTCCGTTCGTCCGGTGAAGGGGATGCGTCCACTCTGCCACGCCTCCGGCCTTGTCCTCTCTGCGCCGCTCCTGGACTTAAGCGCTCTGGGGGTCTCGTCCTCCTCCGGCTGGATCTTTCTCCCTGGTTCTTGCTGGTCGCTAACATCTGCTCCATCTGCCGCCGAAGCCAGTCTTCCCCTTTCTCTGCTGCCTTGGTCCTCATTCTGGATAGCAGCTCCTCATCTGACATGGTTGGTAGCTCTAACACTCCACTTTGTCTGCTAGAATGAAAGTGAAAGTGCCTCTCCCTCATGTGCTCCTGACTTTATACCCTCCTCCCCCTATCCTGAGCTTTCCTTCCTTAAACTCCCCTATCAGCTTCTCCCTGCCTCTCTCTCTTCCTACTGTCCCTACCTGACCACTCCCTTCATTTCAGTTTCGTTTTTCCCTGACAACCTGCCATGTCCTCCATTCCTTAGGGTCATTACGTATCTTTATTTCTTATACATCTGCATGTGGATGTACAATGGTGAATTTGTATGTTAAATATGGCTTATATGCATGTTGTAAGGTACATACTCCTGCATATGGTTTGCATGTTTGCATCCAAGTCTCTTTTTGTTAATGTTTATATAAGGATACGTATGTTGATCATTTGGCATGGTGCCTGGGTGTGTTTGCATGTGTTTTTTTAATAACTTATACTAGGAAGAGATGAAGGAGATACAATTCTTGTTGGTATGCTTGTTTGAAACATAGACAGAGAATGCTGGGAAGGCAGGTGAAGCTACTTGACACATATTGCACTTTACTGTATATCTTGGATTTTATAATTATCTCCCTGAACAAAAATTATAAGACCTGAATACCGGTCACAGTCCTGTCATAGGGCAGTGTACATATTGTATTACACAAGGTGTATTTCAGCTGAAATTGGAAGCAGAGACAAGTCTCTTGGCCTGGAGTAAGGTGGCGATTTTCATTTTGGTGACATCGTCCTTTTAAATACACCTTCTAGATACAGATGCAATGCATTAGTGAGTTCAGATTCTCTGCATTATAAAGAGAGATGATAACCTGTAGCATATGAAAGCACTAAACCTGATGAATATAAGAGCACTGTTCATTTAAGATCTCCGACTGGGGTCCAAACATCATAGACTTGCTGGGCTATTATTAACCGCTTGTTAACTGAAATCCTGCAGAGCTGTGGCCCAGCAAGTAACTTGCTAAGCAACAGTAATGATCCTCTCCTAGCTAGACATGCAAAGCATTGATTCATATTTTTTCCTCTGACAGGGGACTGAAATGCATTGATTGAGGCTGTTCATGATAAAGAGAAAAGCTACAGAAGAGCTGGATATACAAATGATGGCACATGGATGGGGTTATTTCTTATATTTGTCAAAATGGAACAGTAATAATAGCTCTCTAGCAATAACTTACATACTTTAGATGGAACTGAGAGGTAGGTTTAATCACAAATGGAAAATGGAAGGTATTATATATAATTTATACACATATTTTTATTTACATTACAATATACTAAGAATACATATACAGAGAAATGATCCAGTGCACTCACAGGTCTTCTTAGTGTAAATAATTTATTAATACATCAAGTGCAGGCAATTTCATGGGAAATACATTGGGTTTTTCGGAGGTACTATGTTGGTCGGGGTGGGTAAAAGTAATATACATAGGGACAGTGTTTATTTTTTGTTTAAGCATTAAATAAATAGTTATATCAATATTAACAAATATGTAGTAATGACATTAAAGTATATAGAAATGTAAATAAGGCAAAATCTATAAATAAATCAAAGTACTTAGTAGTCCCCACTCCTGTTTTTTAACAAAGTCTTCAAAATGGTGTGTTAAGCCACACCCCAGGAAGTCTTTCAGGGAGGCAATGGAAGCTTACAAAGGAACATATTTCTCACTTCCCTTTTAGTGTTGTATCCAATGGTGTGCTTAATATTAGATTGACAGCAGTGTTAGCCAAAACATTTTCTGAGTGTTTGTAGGGAAGTAGGAAGACTTATATGTCACTTCCTTTGTAACACATGTGACAGTCTCTCACCTCACCCCACCCCTCAATAGAAACAAAGGAGAGCTAATGTTTGCTGGACAGGAAGAGATATCTATATGTCAGGGATAGGCAACTAGAACTCCCAGAATTCCCTAACTATAGAGTGCTTGTAGAGGAATGCTGGGAGTTGTAGTTTTAATTCCCTAACTACAGAGTGCTTGTAGAGGAATGCTGGGAGTTGTAGTTTTAATTCTCTAACTACAGAGTGCTTGTAGAGGAATGCTGGGAGTTGTAGTTTTAATTCTCTAACTACAGAGTGCTTGTAGAGGAATGCTAGGAGTTGTAGTTTTCAAACATCTGGAGATCTACTGGTTGCTTACCCCTGCTCTATATGATAAGGGGACTGATAGGAAAACATTTCCATGCCCATTTCTCTGAGACAATGAAGTGAGTTTGTTAATGGTTTATTACATTATTTAAAAGGCATGTCAGCCCTTGTAATAAACTTTTTATATAATGTACTGCTCCTTCCCCCAGCCCCAACCGCATAACTTTTATTTACAGAAAGTGCCCCAATCTTTACTTACCATGCCTCTATCCTTCGCCGCACAGCCCCGGCCCTCTGCTTGCACGGAAATGCAAGCAGGGGGCAGGACCGGCAGCCGTGTCTGTGATTGGCTGAGAGGCAGCCAATCACGGACGCGGCTGCCAGGAGTTCAGACCGGCGAAGGAGAGAGGCATGGTGAGTTTAAAGCAAGAGACCCCATAGAAGCCATGAACCTGTGTCCTGAACTGATAAAATCAAATAAGATTGAAACATGACAGGATAGTCTGGGTTCTTACATTTACCAATAGTGATCCCTTTGTAACACATTGACCAATAGTGATCCCTCTCTAACACATTTACCAATAGTGATCCCTCTCTAACACATTTACCAATAGTGATCCCTCTGTAACACATTGACCAATAGTGATCCCTCTCTAACACATTTACCAATACTGATCCCTCTCTAACACATTTACCAATAGTGATCCCTCTGTAACACTTTGACTCATAGTGATCCGTGTCTAACACATTGACCAATAGTGATCCCTCTCTAACACATTTACCAATAGTGATCCCCTCTAACACATTAACCAATAATGATCCCTCTCTAACACATTTACCAATAGTGATCCCTCTGTAACAGAATCCCTGGTGACAGCTGTGAGTTAGGGCTAGGCCACAGTAGCACGCTTTTCGCGCGTTTGCGCATGTGTATTCGCTCACGATTGCACCCACGATATTTGCTAAAATGGAAATCACAGGAACGCGAATATTACCGCAATTTCTGGTGCATTTTTGGTGCGTTAACGCATGCGTTTCTGTAATGGAAAACGGCAAAATTGCATGCGCAAAACGCACAAGAATCATGCACAAAATTGCATGCAATTACGCTCGCAATTGTGTGCGCAATTTCATGCATTGTAGTGTGGCCTCGGCCTTAATGTGGAGGGCGAGTATTGAAAGACAGATTGATGACTTTAATTATAGAATGATCCAATGGATCTGCTATTGATCTATTATTGGTTGGAAATTTAAGGGGGAAGATTGATTCAAGCTCTGCACAACAGTTGTATTTCACTGTGGTGTTTCTACTGAACTGTAACACTCTATACAATGTTACAATAAATAGATCAAGAATAGAGATGGACTGAATCGCGGATCTGAACCCAGTTCCGCAACAAATTTCCGTGATTCACGGATTTTGCAGGAATTCTGCTTTGCAGATTTTTTCGAGATGTGTTCAAAAATTCAAAGAAAATTTCAAGGAATTTTTGGAAATTTTGTAAAAATTATACAGTAACTTACTGAAATAGTTTTGGGACCTGGAAAATGGTTTGGGGAAAAGACAATTAGATTCTTTCTGATAATCAATGCACATTCCTAGGCCCCATACAATATCATATTATCTGCACACTGGCATACTTAATAAACAAAAAGGTTGGAAGTTAGGACCTTCCAGACTGGGGTTACCTTGACGTGGTTGGAAGGCTTTTCATTCATGTGATCACAGTAATGTATACTAAATCCCCTTTGTTTATAAATTATGCCAGTGTGCAGATAATATGACATTGTATGGGGCCAAGGAATGTTCATTGATTATCTTTTCTATGTTTGTATAAATGTTTGACCAGATCTGTAGCACTTCCTTTAAATGATATACATAGGAAAGATAATCAATGCACATTCCTGGACCTCATACAATATCATATCTGCACACTGGCATACTTTATAAACAAAGGGGTTTTAGTATACATTACTATGATCACATGAATGATATGCTATCCAACCACGTCAAGGTAACCCCAGTCTGGAAAGTTCTAACTTTTAACCTTTGGTTCCCTGCAGGCATGTCCGTTCAAAAATTTACCTCACGTAGTTCAGCCCCACAAACCCCTTTTCGTTTTACTTTAACCTTTCAAATTGGCTCTCATACTTAGATATTCTATTTACAAAACCGCAGCTCCTCTCTTCAACCTGGTAATGGCCGCCAGTCACAGATGTGATGAGGCACTATGGCCAATGGTTGCTGGCCATTACAGAACAAACCTCCTCTGCTGCTGTGCATGCTCATAACTAACCAGCTCACAACAGCAGCAGTGAGATGTAGCTGCATCTAATGAGGGATCAGGTTTTATTTTAAGTAGAATATGTGAGCCTGGGCGCATCCTTAAAAAGATTGAAAAGTAAAACAAAAACAGGGTTTGCGAGGCTGTAAAAAAATGAGGTAAAACTTATTTCTAGCTACCTCTGAAAGTAAGCAGCACTTACTTTTGTGTTACTTGTTTTACTCAAGCTCAGTCCCTCAGTCTCCAAGCCCCCTGCCAAACTCTTTGAGAGGGCAAGCATGCTCAGAAAGTCCTATGAGGCAACATTGGGAGAGGGAATTTCCAAACATGCTGTTCACATACCAAGTGTCACCATTCCAGCTACAGTAAAACAATGCATAACAGAAGAGTTTATGATACTTAGGCACTTGATTTGCAGTTGAAATGTAAGATGTTTCAGACTGGATATCTAAAGAAAATAGGGATGGGACATATCCACAATAAAATGGTGCAGTGATAGTTGGGAAGAATTATAGTTTCCAGTAATAGGCAATTAAAAAAAAACTTCCCAGTGTACATACCCTTTAAAGGGACCGATGTTACCGATTGATCTGCGCAAATTAGATTTTGGTTGATAGGGCTGAAATATCAGAGGTAATTTTCCACTGCGATGGAATGTTGGTCAAACGTTCTGTTGGACAGGGTGGTAAATTTAATGGGCCACAAGATTTGTTGCAACAAAATTTTGACTGCAGTCGGTTTGCGGAAAACCATTGATATTTATCCATGCGTACCCAGCTTTAAATACAACATTTAAAAAGGGTTTTCTTCAAAAAGCATCCCTGTCTCAGAAGCCATAAAGGTGAAAGCAATCAGTCGCTAATAAGTTTGATAGGCCTCAAACTGAAAAGGAATGGATGGCAAGACAAGACCAAGATACTGTAGCACATTTTTTTGAATCAAAATTTAGAAAAGAATGAAAAATCTTACACCACCCATACCTCAGTGTAGTAGAGCAGTATAGTCCAGTTTAGTAGAAAGAAGAAAAAAAATAATGCTTGAGCAAAATATTCATTTTTGTGCAGGACAATAATCCCAAAGAGAAGACCAAATTAACCTGCAAGTGACATTTGAACAAAAAAGGTGTATGTCATTTTATGGTCTACTAAAAGCCATGACCTCAATCAAATTCAGAATCTGTGCCACTTTTTGATAGTTACAGTTCAAAAGCTTTATCCAAATAACTTTAACAATCTGGGCTAGAGAAAACAAGTTTTGGTTTAGAATTTGATATATATAAAAATAAAAGCTTTAAGAATTGTAAAGATACAACTGGCTGACCTTTCTGTTTCTTCTGTGTAATCATGACAGAGACGCCAGACAACCATTCATAACTCACTAGCAGAGATGGCCAAACTGCCTACAGTTCGGTTAGTTTCCGAACTATAGAACTTCAGTAAAAGTTTTAAAGTTCTATAGTTTGAAAAACAAATCAATTTAAGGGCATGTCCACCCCCAAAACTATAATTTCCCCCACTACTGGCCCCACTCTGTAGTGTAATAAAATCCTTACCTTACATCCCAGCTCCAAATGGTTCTCCTATAAAGTTTCCCCAAAGTCCAAAAAACTGTCCACCAGGAGCCTAGAAGAGGGGAAAATTGTTTGCACCTCTGAGGCTTCCTCTGAGAGGTTTGTGGCATGCTCAGAGCAGCCCTCCCTCTCCCTCCCTCTCCCACACGTTTCTTTCTTCCCCCACCTAGCGTGTAACCCTTTACATATGTTATGGGTATTGCTCCCCCAGCCCCAAACGCATTATCTTATTTGCAGAAACTCCTCAGATAGTTACTTACCTTTCCTCTATGCTCCGCTGTTCGGAACTGCCAGCAGCCGTGTCTGTGATTGGCTGCCTCTCAGCCAATCACAGACGCGGCTGCCGGTCCCGCCCCCTGCTTGCAGTTCCATGCAAGCAGAGGACCGGGATGTGCTGCGGAGGATAGAGGGAAGGTAAGTAACAATCGGGTGAGTTTCTGCAAATAAGATTAATGCGTTTGGGGCTGGGGGAGCAATACCTATAACATGTAAAAAGTTTTTTCAAAGGGTGGACATGCCCTTTAAATTCAATGGGGGAAATAGTTCAAAAAGTTGTGATTTAATACAGTTAAAATAGCAATGGTAACTTACTGTAAATGGCTCTGGAACCTGGGAAATGGTCTGTGGAACACGTACATATCACCAAAACTTGTTTAAACACAAAATTTTCCCACGTTAAGGCAATTGTCAGGTTTCGCTTTGAGTTTTTGCTACATTCGAGGGTTAACGCCTAATTCGAGGGTTACCGAATTATACATTCGAGGGTTAACACCTAATTCAAGGGTTACCGAACGATACATTCGAGGGTTACCGAACGATTCATTCGAGGGTTACCGAACGATACATTCGAGGGTTACCGAACGATACATTCGAGGGTCCGAACGATCCATTCGAGGTTACCGAACGATACATTCGAGGGTCCTTACCGACCGATACATTCGAGGGTTACCGAACGATACATCGAGGGTTACCGGAACGATACATTCGTGGTTTACCGAACAATACATTCAGGGTTACCGAACAATACTTCGAGGTTACCGAACAATACATTCGTGGGTTACCGAAAATACATTTGTTTCGTGGGTTACCGACAATACATTCGAGTGTTACCGAACAATACATTCGAGGTTACCGAACATACATTCGTGGGTTACCGAACAATACATCGAGGGTTACCGAACAATACATTCGAGGGTTCCCGAACAATCATTCGAGGTTACCGACATACATTCGATGTTACCGAACATACATTTGAAGGTTATGGCCGCATTCGAGGTTTAGGGTGAAATCAAGGGTTAGCGAAAGCACATTCAAGGGTTATCAATTAGAGAATTAAATAATAAAAATTAAATTAATAATTATGAAATTTTTGATAATTCTGTAAAATATGTCTGAGAATTTGGAAATTTTGTATTTTGTGAAGTTCAGCGCATACGATGGTAAATAGGTAACACTCCCGGTGGCTTTTCAAAGTAGTGTCAATTGGTTAATACAAACTGAACACCTACCTTTACTATTTAGGGATAACTATACTGTAAAAAATGGAAAGTACCTGGGACAGTGAGGTAGCATTGATTATTCTAACCTCACATATAATTTCTTTAAGGAGCTACAGCACTAATAGCTTTCATTTGCCAGGAAAGTCCCATACACAGTCCCATAAAAGTCCAATAAACAGCCCCATAGAAAGTCCCAACACATCCCAATAAAAGTCCCATACACAGCCCAATAGAAAGTCCCATACACAGCCCCATAAAGTCTACCAGCCCCATTAAAAGTCCCATACACAGTCCCATAGAAAGTCCCATACACAGCCCCATAGAAGTCCCATACACGCCCCATAGAAAGTCCATACACACCCCATAGAAGTCCAATACAACCCCATAGAAAGTCCCATACACACTCCATAGAAAGTCCCATACACAGTCCCCATAGAAAGTCCCATACACAGCCCATAGAAATCCCATCCACAGTCCCTAGAAAGTCCCATACACAGCCTCATAGAAGTCCCATCACAGCCCCATAGAAAGCCCCATACACACCCCATAGAAAGTCCCATGAAAGTTCAATACATAGTCCCATACACAGCCCATAGAAATCCCTACACAGCCTCATAGAAGTCCAATACACAGCCCCATAGAAAGTCCCATACACAGCTCCATAGAAAGTCCCATACACAGCCCCATAGAAAATCCCATACACAGCCTCATAGAAAGTCCAATACACAGCCCCATAGAAAGTCCCATACACAGCTCCATAGAAAGTCCCATACACAGCCCCATAGAAGCCCCATACACAGCCCCATAGAAAACCCCATACACAGCCATATAGAAAGTCCAAAAACAGCCCCATAAAAGTCCCATACACAGCTCCATAGAAAGTCCTACACAGCTCCATAGAAGTCCCATACACAGCTCCATAAAGTCCCATACCAGCCCCTAGAAAGTTAAATACACAGCCCCATAGAAGCCCCATACACAGCCCCATAGAAAACCCATACACAGCCATATAGAAAGTCCAATACACACCCCATAGAAAGTCCCATACCACTCCATAGAAAGTCCCCATACACAGCCCCATAGAAGTTAAATACACAGCCCCATAGAAAGCCCCATACACAGCCCCATAGAAAACCCCATACACAGCCCCATAGAAAGTCCCATACACAGCCCCATAGAAAGTCCCATACACACAGCCCCATAAAAAGTCCCATACACAGCCCCATAGAAAGTTAAATACACAGCCCCATAGAAAGCCCCATACACAGCCCCATAGAAAACCCCATACACAGCCACATACAAAGTCCAATACATAGCCCCATAGAAAGTCCAATGCACACCCAACAAAAGTCCCATACACAGCCCATAAAAGTCCCATAGACAGCCCATAGAAAGTCCCATCCACAGCCCATAGAAAGTCCCAAACACAGTTCCATACACAGCCCCATTGAAAGCCCCATACACAGCCCTATAGAAAGTCCAATACACAGTCCCATACACAGCCCCATAGAAAATCCCATACACAGCCTCATAGAAAGTCCAATACACAGCTCCATAGACAGTCCCATACACAGCCCCATAGAAAGTCCCATACACAGCCCCATAAAAAGCCCCATACACAGCACCATAGAAAATCCCATACACAGCCCCATAGAAAATCCCATACACAGCCTCATAGAAGTCCAATACACAGCTCCATAGCAGTCCCATACACAGCCCCATAGAAAGTCCCATACACAGCCCCATAAAAAGCCCCATAACACAACCATAGAAAATCCCATACACAGTCCCATAAAAGTCCCATACACAGCCCCATAGAAAGTCCCATACACAGCCTCATACACAGATGGGCCCTGTATTTTTTCTGTGCAGCCCAAACACTTTCCCCATTTGCCTTGCAGTCTGGGTTTGTTTTGAGTTAGCAAGACAACATTGCCTAACCCACTGAAATCAAGAGGATTCTCTGTGTTACAGGGTACAGCTTTTGTTTTCCCAGGCCTATGTGATACTGTCCGCAACATCTAGATCAGCACATACCTGAGTATAAACCGAGGGGAGACTTTCAAAGATGATTTTAAAGTTAAAAAAATCGGTTTATATACTCGAGTATATACGGTAACGTAACCAAACTATCTTTTCTCACGATCTGGCTGTTTTCGAGCTTCCGCATTCTATTTTTAAGAGTTACTGAGATCGAGCACTACTTTCGAGGGTTAACAATATTACAAATTCGAGGGTTACTGAAATCATTTCTTGCTTTCGAGAGTTCCAAAATTGATCATTACTTTCGAGGGTTACCGAAATCGATCATTACTTTTGGTTTCGCGGTTTCAATTTTCAATTTTGATGATCATCTATTTTCGATTTAAATGATTAGCGAAATTTCGATAAAAATCGAAAATTCAGAAAATCCAGGAGTTCCGAAAGTTTCGTCAGGACTTTGAACCCTCAGATTAGATTTGAAACCGGTTCTATTCGAACCCACAATACATCTCTAATTAAAGATAGTGCTAAGCCAGGAGGAAGACTGGCAGAAACAGTTTCTTTGGCTGGTGCTTCTCACAGAAACAATATTGGGAGGTAGGAGTTACCAATCCTATATCCCTGTCCCAAGTAATTTTCATTTTAACTGTTCTTAAGAAAACTTATACCACACAAGTTCTCCTTTAAAAATAGCCTAACACTGGTGTTTTTCTGCGTCTGGTAATGGCCGACGCTAGAGAGCATATCTCTTTTTGCCTCGATACCAGACTTAAGGGCATCTATAGTGAAAAAACACACATTGCCCCTTTGCAAATTTTAATTCATGTACTCTTTGCTGCCTTAATCCTATATCTGTCACTGACTCTGTTTAACCACGGTGTCAGATCTATGTGCAGCATTCCCCCCTTCTCCTCCCCTCTGTTACCTCCTCCATGTCTCAGCTCCGGCTAACCGACAAGCTTTTTAGTGCAGTAGGAGTTAAAAGTTCAACATCCTGAAAACACACCCACGCACAGTGGCCAATAGAAAGTAAGCTGTCCTGGAGACACGGAAGAAGAGATCAGTACAGTTTACGATCTCTCCTTTGTGACCCTCATCAATCAGTGAAAGCTATTAAGAGGGGGGTCAGTGTCAGCCTTATATCTACCATCAAATCTACCTCTTTCCCCCCTGCTAATCTGTTATCTCTATGTTTATTACAGAGCAGGGAGGGGGATCACGTCATAGGGATTTGATTGACAGTCCAAGTAGGAGAAGAGGAATGCAATCACGTATTCTTCTAACTGGTGTATCTCAGACAGAGTGAATCTGAAAAAAGTGAAGACACTCTAGGGGTTGTGGGGAATTATAGAACACATGAAAGAAAGAAAAAAAAGTTCATTTTCCCACTATAGATGCCCTTTAACACAATGAATAAGGCAAATTGTCATTGCACATTGCCGATACTGCAACGCCACAGTGATACCTTTAGTGCGTTAAAATCCGCTTTTTTTTTTAAATACGCCACCCATGTGGAGGGTGATATCACTGCACTGATTAGTACCGGTTGTTTTTCCCTGTCGACTATATAAGTGAGATAAAGGTTTCTCAGTGGATGTAGATATTGGATTATCAAGTGAAGGATCGGGGTTTGGCACACCTGGATCATTGTACTGCTGAAGTGAGTTTAATATATTATCATATACATGCAGTAGCCTGTGGGCACCAGTAATTAAGGAGTATTGCAGTTACAGTTGGAAGGACACATCACATTTAGCTTCTGCTCTAAGTATATACAGAACAAAAAATGATTTAGCATGTTTGCCTTCCCAGCATTCTCTATCTATCATAGCCCCATTATTTAAAATCCTAATGTGAATGCTTTTATCCCAAGAACACCTATACATTGAAATATTTTTCTCCATGTAAGTTGCATTTAAAGATTGTAATTCCATTTTTCTCTCTTTCCATTTTCCTTTTAACCTGTGCATTAAGCCACCCAGGTGCGGACCATATTTTTATTTATTAGATTTGTTCCCTATGGCTATAATGTAGAAGTGAAATATCCCTTTAAAATCAGTCTAATTCTGTTCACAATCTTTACCAGAGAAGATATTTCTAATAGCATAAAATAAATGTCTTTGTTAAAACCGGTGCATTTGTTTTTTTGTTTTTTTTTTTTTTTGCAAGATATTTTATTGACAAATCATCATAATTGCATATGGAGGTCATTTCCCTCCTCTTCACCAGCATTTGGTGGTTTGTAACACAGTTAATTTCCTCACCTTCTTGCTTTATGTGTACGGCTTCAGCCCTATCATTATACCCACAGTTATTTATCATTTAAATTTGGCTTTACTAAAAATCCATGCACCCTCCCACTTCTTTCTTATTTACTTTTTTTTACGTCAACAAGGAGTAACCTTCAACTCGTGTGAATCATTTATCCATGTTTCTGCTATACCTGTTAGAAAAACAGGACAAATTTCATACCAATCACATCATACTTTTTATTTAAAGCTATTAGTTCTAATTCTCCATTTTTCCTGCTAGGCTTCTTGCATTTATGAATATCCATTTCGAATTACAATGAGTTTCATTATTTACCCATTTTAATATACATGCCCCTGTCCCCTTTTTACACCATTATCTTATTTACACCCAGTTCCTTACTCCGCTATCTACCCCAGTGATGCCCAAAGTAACCCACTGTTCATCTAGTTTTAATTCTCCTCCAGTCTTCTATTTGCACCATCATCAGTGAGATGAAGCCCATTCCTACTAATAGCCTGTAGCCAAAAGAAAGTCTGCCCAGTTCTCTATAAACCCATAACCTCCTCCTATACCTGGACCCTTTAAAAATGTTTTCCAGTCTCAGAAACTCCTAAATAAATATTAACTTTTTACTTATCCTTTTCTTTTTCAGTCATTAATACATTGCATTGCATAATTCATCCATAACATAATAAATAAATAATGCATGTATCTATATTTAAAAATATTAAAACGTTCACAGCAGAATGGTGTGTTCCTGTCACTATTTGAAACCTGAATCTTGAACCCCTAACAACCTCCCAAAGAACTCCTAGAAGTCCTGGTTGAGACACACAGTGGTGTAGAAGTGTCCTAGGATTACTGAGCCCACCAGCAAAACTATGTTGGGGCCTCCCCCAACGGGGATCACAGACCCCACACCTCTCTGTCAAGGAGACAGGGCAGGACCAATGCCGGGAGGAGTGACACTGGTGATGTCTGGTGATGTCACTCCTGCACGCACCTGCAACAGCAGATTAGATGTGTAGATTAGCTTTACAATTGTAGAAGGATAACATCATAATCTGTGGTTTGGTATTGATGAGTTTCTACTAACCTGATTGATATATCTTTAGTCTTCTAAAATACTTTAATGGCTTTGGATAAAAAAAGCATTTACAAATGTTTGATTTTATATCCTCTATAGGTAAATGTAACATCTTCTACCCTTTAAATCAAGGCTTTGCATTAATGTTAATGTGATACATGTTACAGGCCTGTGTTGTTTATGCGTTGGCCCAGTTTCCCCTATCAGAATAATGAATATCGAGCTCATCAGCTGATAAGACTAGCAGACTCCTTTCATGACAGCCCACAAATACAAACACATTTCCTCCATCCACGCCAGCTTATTTTATTTATTTATTTATGGAACTTTTTTGCACCGCAGAGACTTTGGCTGCCTGAACGGAACAAAGTATTTGTGAAATTAATTAAGGCAGCAGAGGCCTTGCAAAAGAAAGGAAAAAAAAAGTTAATTAGACGTGGCAATCATTTAGATGATTCCAAGGGAAAGAACAAAGGATTAGGAGCGTGTCACAGGAGGGCTGCTTCTCTGAAAGGGGGATTACTCAAAGATTTGAACCATAGGGACAACTGTGTGGTGCTTGCTCCTTTTGTAATTGGGGATTTACTACAACCACAGAAGCTCTTACCATGAAATTTCTTTTGTGCAAAGGAAAGAGGGTGAGGAAAAGAATGATGATCCAAGTGGCGCTGGAAAGGAGCAACGAGAGAGAGAGTGAAGTTCAATGAAGTGGAGGGCAAGATAATCAGAGTCAGCTTTTTCTGTAGATTTGCTCACAAGACTCAGAAGTCTATGGGGTTCATGATATGTCTTACAAAGCTTAAGGTTTTGTAAAGTTTGTGTTACACATGATATTTAAGAAAGATAGATTGTCACTTTGGGCTGCTAGTGGCAGATGAGATTCAATGTTGAGAAATGTAGGTGATGTATTTTTGGACTTAAAATCCTTGTACTACTTATACTATAAATGTGCTCTGTGTTAAGTGAATTTCTGTTGGAATGGGATCTTGGAGTTTTGGTGGATGATAAACTTAAAGGTAGCAGCAGTGCCAGGCAGCAACAGCCAGAGCCAGCATGGTATTGTCTTGTATAAAGAGAGGTATGGATTCAAGAGAGCACATGTTTATTCTCCCCTCTTTACAAAGCATTGGTAAGGCCTCATTTGGAATATGTATGCAATTTTGGAATCCTTGTACAAAGGAAATCTTTGAAATGGAAAGGGTTCAGAGAAGGGCAACTAAATTAATAAGGGGATTGGGCGAGTTTGAATATGAAGAGAAACTGGAAAAGTCACAATTATGTATGCTGAAGAAAAGGCGCTTTTGTTGGGATATGATTACTGTGTATAAATACATTAACGGGCCATACAATAAACTATGTGGGGCATTGTTCACTAATAGAACATGTCAGAGGACAAGTGGACATCCCTTAAGGCTTGAAGAAAAAACGTTTACGGTAGGCTTTCGGAAGGGTTTTCACTGTGAGAACGGTAAAGCTATGGAACTGTCTTCCAGTGGATGTTGTTATGGCAGGTTCATTGGTCAGTTTAAAAAAAAAAAAAAGCTGGATGAGTTTCTGCAAACAAGGAATGTTGCAAGTTACTGGTATTGACACATAAAGTAGAGTTGATCCATGGAAATTTCTGATTGCCACTTCCATCAACAGTTAGGCAGGAAATGAGGATATTGCTAGATAGGTTTGACTGGATGGACATATAGTATGTCTTTATTCAAGCTCAAATACTATACTATACTATACTACACTATACTATACTACTACACTATATTACACTACACTATACTATACTATTCTATACTATACTACACTATACTATACAATACTATACTATACTACACTACACTACAGTACACTACACTATACTATACTATTCTATACTATACTATGCTACACTATACTACACTACACTATACTACACTACACTATACTATACTATACTATACTATACTAACTATTCTATTCTATACTATACTATACTATACTATACTACACTACACTACACTATACTATACTATACTATACTATACTATACTATACTATACTATACTATACTATACTAAAGAGTGTTTATTACAAAATGCCCTACACCACTATCAGAGATAGCTCTAAGGTACATCCCTGAGTTCTAATTGTACAATATGGAGTATATATTTCCATAAATAACTGGTAACCTCAGTGTTCCCTGGCACACCCCTGGAGAAACAAAAGTGTGTGCAAACGCATGTTTTTTGTTTTTTTTTGTTTAACATGTATTTTTTTATTTAACATGTATTTCTTTTAAATACATGTTATAACAGAACCTACACCTGCTATTATTTGGATATTTAATGACACCTATATTTATTCATCTACGTAATTATTAATCAATTCTTTATACCTTCATAGGTTTATACACATACCTATATAGAACGTTCTTGCTTATGGTTTTAATTGGGTGAAATGTAATGTTCTATATATGTTACATTCTTTCTATTTTTGTTTTTCTTTCCCCCTTTTTCTTTGATATTTGTGTTTATAGTTATTCTAAACCCCTTCCCCTTTGAAGAGCGGGACTCCGATAATTAAGTCCCTCAATTGTATCTTCCTATTTAAGCTGTGTTGTAGCCATTGTATTTGTGTCTCTGACGAGTGCATTACCGGCACGAAACGCGTTAGACATATATTCGTTTGTATAGCTGTATGTGTTAAATAAAGAAGCATTTTATCTACTACCGTCCGTGCGAGACTGATTCAACAGGATTGCTGCAGCCCGCTTTCTTTTGTTTGCATCTCGGTTGTTTTGGACCTTGCGAGGGTCTGGGGCAGGACAGCACCCGGACCAGAAGCTACGACTGGTGAGACCCGTCTTAAGCAATTTTTGCACTTTGTTATAATGTTACCGTCCTTCTGAGTATCCACACGCTAGAGCGTCTGGGTCCGGGGGAGTGTCCACCCGGCCCCAACCGGTGTTGTGTGTAAGTTTTTCATAATTTTCAAAAACCGGCTATTTAGTCCCCACCTTTGCTATTTTTTAAATAGTATATATATAAATAATTTAATTCAATTCAATATTGGGACTTTCTAGTCCGTTTTTGAACATCCCATTTTGTTGCATTGTTTGTACTGACTAGATCCTCAGAGCCGTTTTTTTTCTGTGTCCGGCACGCTCTAATCACTTGTTTTCCTATCCCATATTTTACATGGCTGAATCTCACCAGAAATTGTATTTCCTATTAAGGAAAAAAAACGCAGCATAGGGTTTTATTCGGTGAGAATAAATAGTAAACTAAAAAATAAATATGCCTGAATAGCGTCTATAATTATGATACGATAGCTGTAGTTGTCACCTCAAAATTCAAGCGTTGTGGGAGAAATCACCTAATTCTGCATTCTGTATTATTTTTGGTTGTCTGGCTGCTCAGTCTTAATTACAGAGAGCTTATGGCAGGTCAAACTGAATGACTACAGTTCTGATAGGCGGAAGAGAGGGAGGGGCTTAAGAATTCACTGAGCCTGTGCAACTGTTTATCCTGGGTCCAGGACACTCTAGTAGGAGGGCTGAAAACTCGGCAAAAGCAAAAAAAACTGCTAAATTAGAGTGTTTTCCCACAATGCTGCAATTTCAGAGGTAACAGATAGAGCTATGGTTTAATTATTAGTGTTTAAATAAATTCCTGGATTTTTATATTTTTTTTCTTAATTCTTCTTTCATTTGCCAAGGTGAGAAAATTTCATACAATATAAAAGGAATTCCGATTTGTGCTTAAAGGGACACTAAACTCCCCTAAAGCCAAAAAAGAACTATTTGCCATTCGTTTGTATTATTCACAGGGAGGTGAGAAATGATTATTCTCACCTCCCTGTGAATAATATTACCTCGGGGGACCTGGAACTTACCTTACAGCCGATCCACCCGCAGCCGCTCCTTCACTGACAGCCGCTCTGTCCCAACCGCGCGCCCTAGCTTAGGCGCATGCGCGCCAATACAAAAGATAGGGTGCGCGATCAGGAGAGAACAGCTGTTCAGTGAAAAGCGGCTGCGAGTGGAGCGGCGGTAAGGTAAGTTCCAGGTCCCCCGAGCGTAATTTTATTCACAGGGAGGTAAGAATAAGCATTCTCACCTCCTGTGAATATACAACTGAATGGCAAATAGTTATTTTTTTGGCTTTAGTTTTCCTTTAACTCTTTCTTAAGAAAAAGCAATTGAAAACTAGGGAGCTTTGAATATATAATATTACAATTGATTTTCACTGGAATGTACCACTGTAATGATGAATTGATTTAGCTAACACTATATACTAGTACTTCCCCTCATTTTTTTGATAGTAATTACCAAACTGCGCTTGACCAATTAATTTACTGTCAAAATAAAAGTTGCTGAACTATTTTGATCACTCCATTATGTGCTGCTAGAATGGGCCTGGAATTGTCCCATTTTAACTTAAAGTGTATGTCCTCCATTTTTAAAGTGTGTTTTAATAAGTTTAACTGAAGAATGGGAGGTAAATGACTATGTCCTCACCTCCCTTTCTTCAGTAAAAAGAGAGAAAGAGCGTATTGCTCTAGCACTGCTGACAGTCTCTGACACCACTGACATTTTGCAACACATCCACAGTCCTTTACATTGTGCACACACAGTGTAATGGAGCGTGGATGCGTCGGGACCTGTCCAGCGGAAGCGGCACTGGAGCGATTTGCAGTTTTCTTCTCTCCTACATATTGTACTGAAGAACGGAGGTAAGACCCCATTCGTCAATTAACTTCGGGTTAACGAACAATATATTCGAGGGTTACCGAACAATACATTCGAGGGTTACCGAACAATACATTCGAGGGTTACCGAACAATACATTTGAAGGTTATGGCCGCATTCGAGGGTTATGGGTGAAATCAAGGGTTAGCGAAAGGCACATTCAAGGGTTATCAATTAGAGAATTAAATAATAAAAATTAAATTAAATAATTATGAAATTTTTGATAATTCTGTAAAATATGTCTGAGAATTTGGAAAATTTTGTATTTTGTGAAGTTCAGCGCATACGATGGTAAATAGGTAACACTCCCAGGTGGCTTTTCAAAGTAGTGTCAAATTGGTTAATACAAACTGAACACCTACCTTTACTATTTAGGGATAACTATACTGTAAAAAAAATGGAAAGTACCTGGGACAGTGAGGTAGCATTGATTATTCTAACCTCACAATATAATTTCTTTAAGGAGCTACAGCACTAATAGCTTTCATTTGCCAGGAAAGTCCCATACACAGTCCCATAGAAAGTCCAATAAACAGCCCCATAGAAAGTCCCATACACAGCCCAATAGAAAGTCCCATACACAGCCCAATAGAAAGTCCCATACACAGCCCCATAGAAAGTCCCATACACAGCCCCATAGAACGTCCCATACACAGCCCCATAGAAAGTCCATACACACCCCATAGAAGTCCCAATAACCAACCCCATAGAAAGTCCCATACACACCCATAGAAAGTCCCATACACAGTCCCATAGAAAGTCCCATACACAGCCCCATAGAAAATCCCATACACAGTCCCATAGAAAGTCCCATACACAGCCTCATAGAAAGTCCCATACACAGCCCCATAGAAAGCCCCATACACAGCCCCATAGAAAGTCCCATAGAAAGTTCAATACATAGTCCCATACACAGCCCCATAGAAAATCCCATACACAGCCTCATAGAAAGTCCAATACACAGCCCCATGAAAGTCCCATACACAGCTCCATAGAAAGTCCCATACACAGCCCCACATAGAAAATCCCATACACAGCCTCATAGAAAGTCCAATACACAGCCCCATAGAAAGTCCCATACACAGCTCCATAGAAAATCCCATACACAGCCCCATAGAAAGCCCCATACACAGCCCCATAGAAAACCCCATACACAGCCATATAGAAAGTCCAATACACAGCCCCATAAAAAGTCCCATACACAGCTCCATAGAAAGTCCCATACACAGCTCCATAGAAAGTCCCATACACAGCTCCATAGAAAGTCCCATACACAGCCCCATAGAAAGTTAAATACACAGCCCCATAGAAAGCCCCATACACCACCCCATAGAAAACCCCATACACAGCCATATAGAAAGTCCAATACACAGCCCCATAGAGTCCCATACCAGCTCCATAGAGTCCCCATACACAGCCCCATAGAAGTTAAATACACAGCCCCATAGAAGCCCATACACAGCCCCATAGAAACCCCATACACACCCCATAGAAAGTCCCATACACAGCCCCATAGAAAGTCCCATCAACAGCCCCATAAAAAGTCCCATACACAGCCCCATAGAAAGTTAAATACACAGCCCCATAGAAAGCCCCATACACAGCCCCATAGAAAACCCCATACACAGCCACATACAAAGTCCAATACATAGCCCCATAGAAAGTCCAATGCACAGCCCCATAAAAAGTCCCATACACAGCCCCATAAAAAGTCCCATAGACAGCCCCATAGAAAGTCCCATCCACAGCCCATAGAAAGTCCAAACACAGTTCCATACACAGCCCCATGAAAGCCCCATACACAGCCCTATAGAAAGTCCAATACACAGTCCCATACACAGCCCCATAGAAAATCCCATACACAGCCTCATAGAAAGTCCATACACAGCTCCATAGACAGTCCCATACACAGCCCCATAGAAAGTCCCATACACAGCCCCATAAAAAGCCCCATACACAGCACCATAGAAAATCCCATACACAGCCCCATAGAAAATCCCATACACAGCCTCATAGAAAGTCCAATACACAGCTCCATAGACAGTCCCATACACAGCCCCATAGAAAGTCCCATACACAGCCCCATAAAAAGCCCCATACACAGAACCATAGAAAATCCCATACACAGTCCCATAGAAAGTCCCATACACAGCCCCATAGAAAGTCCCATACACAGCCTCATACACAGATGGGCCCTGTATACTTTTCTGTGCAGCCCAAACACTTTCCCCATTTGCCTTGCAGTCTGGGTTGTTTTGAGTTAGCAAGACAACAATTGCCTAACCCACTGAAATCAAGAGGATTCTCTGTGTTACAGGGTACAGCTTTTGTTTTCCCAGGGCTATGTGATACTGTCCAGCAACATCTAGATCAGCACATACCTGAGTATAAACCGAGGGGAGACTTTCAAGATGATTTTAAAGTTAAAAAAATCGGTTTATACTCGAGTATATACGGTAACAGTAACCAAAACTATCTTTTCTCACGATCTGGCTGTTTTCGAGCTTCCGCATTCTATTTTTAAGAGTTACTGAGATCGAGCACTACTTTCGAGGGTTAACAATATTACAAATTCGAGGGTTACTGAAATCATTTCTTGCTTTCGAGGGTTACCAAAATTGATCATTACTTTCGAGGGTTACCGAAATCGATCATTACTTTTGGTTTCGCGGTTTCAATTTTCAATTTTGATGATCATCTATTTTCGATTTCAATGATTAGCGAAATTTCGATAAAAATCGAAAATTCAGAAAATCCAGGAGTTCCGAAAGTTTCGTCAGGACTTTGAAACCCTCAGATTAGATTTGAAACCGGGTTCTATTCGAACCCACAATACATCTCTAATTAAAGATAGTGCTAAAGCCAGGAGGAAGACTGGCAGAAACAGTTTTCTTTGGGCTGGTGCTTCTCACAGAAACAATATTGGGAGGTAGGAGTTACCAATCCTATATCCCTGTCCCAAGTAATTTTCATTTTAACTGTTTCTTAAGAAAACTTATAACACACAATAGTTCTCCTTTAAAAATAGCCTAACACGTGGTGTTTTTCTGCGTCTGGTAATGGCCGACGCTAGAGAGCAATATCTCTTTTTGCCTCGATACCAGACTTAAAGGGCATCTATAGTGAAAAAAACACATTGCCCCTTTGCAAAGTTAAATTCATGTACTCTGTGCTGCCTTAATCCTATATCTGTCACTGACTCTGTTTAACCACGGTGTCAGATCTATGTGCAGCATTCCCCCCTTCTCCCTCCCCTCTGTTACCTCCTCCATGTCTCAGCTCCGGCTAACCGACAAGCTTTTTATGTGCAGTAGGAGTTAAAAGTTCAACATCCTGAAAAACACACCCACGCACAGTGGCCAATAGAAAGTAAGCTGTCCTGGAGACACGGAAGAAGGAGATCAGTACAGTTTACGATCTCTCTCTTTGTGACCCATCATCAATCAGTGAAAGCTATTAAGAAGGGGGGTCAAGTGCAGCCTTATATCTACCATCAAATCTACCTCTTTCCCCCTGCTAATGCTGTTATCTCTATGTTTATTACAGAGCAGGGAGGGGGATCACGTCATAGGGATTTGATTGACAGTCCAAGTAGGAGAAGAGGAATGCAATCACGTATTCTTCTAACTGGTGTATCTCAGGACAGAGAGTGAATCTGAAAAAAGTGAAGACACTCTAGGGGTTGTGGGGAATTATAGAACACATGGAAAGAAAGAAAAAAAAGTTCATTTTCCCACTATAGATGCCCTTTAACACAATGAATAAGGCAAAGTTGTCATTGCACATTGCCGATACTGCAACGCCACAGTGATACCTTTAGTGCGTAAAATACGCTTTTTTTTTTAAAATACGCCACCCATGTGGAAGGGTGAGTATCACTGCACTGAATAGTACCGGTTGTTTTTCCCTGTCGACTATAAGTGAGATAAAAGGTTTCTCAGTGGATGTAGATATTGGATTATCAAGTGAAGGATCTGGGGTTTGGCACACCTGGATCATTGTACTGCTGAAGTGAGTTTATATAGCTATCATATACATGCAGTAGCCTGTGGGCACCAGTAATTAAGGAGTATTGCAGTTACAGTTGGAAGGACACATCACATTTAGCTTATGCTCTAAAGTATATACAGAACAAAAAATGATTTAGCATGTTTGCCTTCCCAGCATTCTCTATCTATCATAGCCCCATTATTTAAAATCCTAATGTGAATGCTTTTATCCCAAGAACACCTATACATTGAAATATTTTTCTCCAGTAAGTTGCATTTAAAGATTGTAAATTCCATTTTCTCTCTTTCCATTTTCCTTTTAACCTGTGCATTAAGCCACCCAGGTGCGGACCATATTTTTATTTATTAGATTTGTTCCCTATGGCTATAAATGTAGAAGTGAAATATCCCTTTAAAATCAGTCTAATTCTGTTCACAATCTTTACCAGAGAAGATATTTCTAATAGCATAAATAAATGTCTTTGTTAAACCGGTGCATTTGTTTTTTTGGTTTTTTTGCAAGATATTTTATTGACAATATATCATAATTGCATATGGAGGTCATTTTCCTCCTCTTCACCAGCATTTGGTGGTTTGTAACACAGTTAATTTCCTCACCTTCTTGCTTTATGTGTACGGCTTCAGCCCTATCATTTATACCCACAGTTATTTTATCATTTAAATTTGGCTTTACTAAAAATCCATGCACCCTCCCACTTCTTTCTTATTTACTTTTTTACGTCAAACAAGGAGTAACCTTCAACTCGTGTGAATCATTTATCCATGTTTCTGCTATACCTGTTAGAAAAACAGGACAAATTTCATACCAATCACATCATACTTTTTATTTAAAGCTATTAGTTCTAATTCTTCCATTTTTCCTGCTAGGCTTCTTGCATTTATGAATATACATTTCGAATTACAATGAGTTCATTTATTTACCCATTTTAATATACATGCCCCTGTCCCCTTTTTACTACCCCCTCCCCTTTCCCCATTATCTTATTTACACCCAGTTCCTTACTCCGCTATCTACCCCAGTGATGCCCAAAGTAACCCACTGTTCATCTAGTTTTAATTCTCCTCCAGTCTTCTATTTGCACCATCATCAGTGAGATGAAGCCCATTCCTACTAATAAGCCTGTAGCCAAAAGAAAAGTCTGCCCAGTTCTCTATAAACCCATAAACCTCCTCCTATACCTGGACCCTTTAAAAATGTTTTCCAGTCTCAGAAACTCCTAAATAAATATTATACATTTTTACTTATCCTTTTCTTTTTCAGTCATTAATACATTGCATTGCATAATTCATCCATAACATAAATAAATAAATAATGCATGTATCTATATTTAAAAATATTTAAAACGTTCACAGCAGAATGGTGTGGTTCCTGTCACTATTTGAAAACCTGAATCTTGAACCCCTAACAACCTCCCAAAGAACTCCTAGAAGTCCTGGTTGAGACACACAGTGGTGTAGAAGTGTAACTAGGAATTACTGAGCCCACCAGCAAAACTATGTTGGGGCCCTCCCCCAACGGGGATCACAGACCCCACACCTCTCTGTCAAGGAGACAGGGCAGGACCAATGTCCGGGGAGGAGTGACACTGGTGATGTCTGGTGATGTCACTCCTGCACGCACCTGCAACAGCAGATTAGATGTGTAGATTAGCTTTACAATTGTAGAAGGATAACATCATAATCTGTGGTTTGGTATTGATGAGTTTCTACTAAACTGATTGATATATCTTTAGTCTTCTAAAATAACTTTAATGGCTTTGGATAAAATAAAGCATTTACAAATGTTTGATTTTATATCCCTCTATAGGTAAATGTAACATCTTTCTACCCTTTAAATCAAGGCTTTGCATTAATGTTAATGTGATTACATGGTACAGGCCTGTGTTTGTTTATGCGTTGGCCCAGTTTCCCCTATCAGAATAATGAAATATCTGAGCTCAGCTGATAAGACTAGCAGACTCCTTTCATGACAGCCACATTACAAATACACATTTCCTCCAATCCACGCCAGCTTATTTTATTTATTTATTTATGGAACTTTTTGCACCGCAGAGACTTTCGGCTGCCTGCACGGGAACAAAGTATTTGTGAAATTAATTAAGGCAGCAGAGGCCTTGCAAAAGAAAGGGAAAAAAAAAGTTAATTAGACGTGGCAATCATTTAGATGAGATCCAAGGGAAAGAAACAAAGGATTAGGAGCGTGTCACAGGGAGGGCTGCTTCTCTGGAAAGGGGGATTACTCAAAGATTTGAACCATAGGGACAACTGTGTGTGCTTGCTCCTTTTGTAATTGGGGATTTACTACAAACACAGAAGCTCATTACCATGAAATTTCTTTTGTGCAAAGGAAAGAGGGTGAGGAAAAGAATGATGATCCAAGTGGCGCTGGAAAGGAGCAACGGAGAGAGAGAGTGAAGTTCAATGAAGTGGAGGGCAAGATAATCAGAGTCAAGCTTTATCTGTAGATTTGCTCACAAAGACTCAGGAAGTCTATGGGGTTCATGATATGTCTTACAAAGCTTAAGGTTTTGTAAAAGTTTGTGTTACACAATGATTATTTAAGAAAGATAGATTGTCACTTTGGGCTGCTAAGTGGCAGATGAGATTCAATGTTGAGAAATGTAAGGTGATGTATTTTGGACTTAAAAATCCTTGTACTACTTATACTATAAGTGGCTCTGTGTTAAGTGAATTTCTGTTGGAATGGGATCTTGGAGGTTTGGTGGATGATAAACTTAAAGGTAGCAAGCAGTGCCAGGCGGCAACAGCCAGAGCCAGCATGGTATTGTCTTGTATAAAGAGAGGTATGGATTCAAGAGAGCAAAATACATGTTATAACAGAACCTACACCTGTCTATTATTTTAGATATTTAATGACACCTATATTTATTCATCTACGTAATTATTAATCAATCCTTTAATACCTTCATAGGTTTATACACATACCTATATGAACGTTCTTGCTTATGTTGCTTATGGTTTTAATTGGGTGAAATGTACATAGTTCTATATATGTATACATTCTTTCTATTTTTGTTTTTCTTTCCCCCTTTTTCTTTATATTTGTGTTTATAGTTATTCATACCCCTTCCCCTTTGAAGAGGCGGGACTCCGATAATTAAGTGCCTCAATTGTATCTTCCTATTTAAGCTGTGTTGTAGCCATTGTATTTGTGTCTCTGACGAAGTGCCATTACCAGGCACGAAACGCGTTAGACATATATTCGTTTGTATAGCTGTATGTGTTAAATAAAGAAGCATTTTATCTACTACCTCCGTGCGAGACTGATTCACAGGATTGCTGCAGCCCGCTTTCTTTTGTTTGCATCTCGGTTGTTTGGACCTTGCGAGGGGTCTGGGGCAGGACAGCACCCGGACCAGAAGCTACGACTGGTGAGACCCGTCTTAAGCAATTTTGCACTTTGTTAATAATGTTACCGTCCTTCTGAGTATCCACACACTAGAGCGTCTGGGTCCGGGGGAGTGTCCACCTGGCCCAACCCGGTGTTGTGTGTAAGTTTTCATAATTTTCAAAAACCGGCTATTTTAGTCCCCACCTTTGCTATGTTTTAATAGTATATATATAAATAATTTAATTCAATTCAATATCTGGGACTTTCTAGTCCGTTTTGAACATCCCATTTTGTTGCATTGTTTGTACTGACTAGATCCTCAGAGCCTGTTTTTTTCTGTGTCCGGCACGCTCTAATCACTTGTTTTCCTTATCCCATATTTTACATGGCTGAATCATCACTCAGAAATTGTATTTCCTATTAAGGAAAAAAAAAACGCAGCATAGGGTTTTATTCGGTGAGAATAAATAGTAAAACTAAAAAATAAATATGCCTGAATAGCGTCTATAATTATGATACGATAGCTGTAGTTGTCACCTCAAAATTACAAAGCGTTGTGGAGAAATCACCTGTAATTCTGCATTCTGTAATTATGTTTGGTTGTCTGGCTGCTCAGTCTTAATTACAGAGAGCTTATGGGCAGGTCAGACTGAATGACTACAGTTCTGATAGGCGGAAGAGAGGGAGGGGGCTTAAGAATTCACTGAGCCTGTGCAACTGTTTATCTGGGTCCAGGACACTCTAGTAGGAGGGCTGAAAAACTCGGCAAAAGCAAAAAAAACTGCTAAATTAGAGTGTTTTCCCACAATGCTGCAAATTTCAGAGGTAACAGATAGAGCTATGGTTTAATTATTAGTGATAAAATAAATTCCTGGATTATTTATATTTTTTTTTCTTAATTCTTCTTTCATTTGCCAAGGTGAGAAAATTTCATACAATATAAAAGGAATTCCGATTTGTCTTAAAGGGACACTAAACTCCCCTAAAGCCAAAAAAAGAACTATTTGCCATTCGTTTGTATTATTCACAGGGAGGTGAGAATGATTATTCTCACCTCCCTGTGAATAATATTACGCTCGGGGGACCTGGAACTTACCTTACAGCCGATCCACCCGCAGCCGCTCCTTCACTGACAGCCGCTCTGTCCCAACCGCGCGCCCTAGCTTAGGCGCATGCGCGCCAATACAAAAGATAGGGTGCGCGATCAGGAGAGAACAGCTGTTCAGTGAAAAAGCGGCTGCGAGTGGAGCGGCGGTAAGGTAAGTTCCAGGTCCCCCGAGCGTAATATTATTCACAGGGAGGTAAGAATAAGCATTCTCACCTCCCTGTGAATAATACAACTGAATGGCAAATAGTTATTTTTTTGGCTTTAGTGTTCCTTTAACTCTTTCTTAAAGAAAAAGCAATTGAAAACTAGGGAGCTTTGAATATATAATAATGACAAGTAATGATTTTCACTGGGAATGTACCACTGTAATGATGAATTGATTTAGCTAACACTATATACTAGTACTTTCCCCTCATTTTGTTTGATAGTAATTACCAAACTGCTTGAGCAATTAATTTACTGTCAAAATAAAAGTTGCTGAACTATTTTGATCACTCATTATTGCTGCTAGAAATGGGCCTGGAATTGTCCATTTTAACTTAAAGTGTATGTCCTCCATTTTTTAAAGTATGTTTTAATAAGTTTAACTGAAGAATGGGAGGTAAATGAACTATGTCCTACCTCCCTTTCTTCAGTAAAAAGAGAGCACTGCTGACAGTCTCTGACACCACTGACATTTTGCAACACATCCACAGTCCTTTACATTGTGCACACACAGTGTAATGGAGCGTGGATGCGTCGGGACCTGTCAGCGAGAAGCTGGCACTGGAGCGATTTGCAGTTTCTTCTCTCCTACATATTGTACTGAAGAACGGAGGTAAGACATCCCATTCGTCAATTAAACTGAATAAAACATTCTTTAAAAATTGGTGGACATACCCTTTTATTTTCATTTGCAGGTTAGAACACTTAACTAATTAGATTCCCAATATGAAATCACTGTGGTGTAAAATATTTTAGAAACCAGTGATCGAATAGAGAATGTTTTGTTACCGTAACTCGTTCATTTTTTGTAAATATGTCAGATTATATTCAAAACAAGTAATCTGATCAAAGTTTGTGTTTGGATGAGGATTAGTACAGAGAAATCCCGAGAAAGAATATCAAAGAAGCAAGAAGAATAGACAATTTGTAAACGGACATCTGATTCTAGATTCTAGATAAACCCAAATGTTTACACTCCAGAATCTGAACATAAAAACTCTAAAAACACCAATAAACTGTAATATGGCAATACAGTAAATGGCATTAAAGTAAATGATACTACTTGAACAACTGGATGAAATAACGGTGTGTATGTATGGTGACTGGCCACACCCCTGATTACAGTCACATGCTCCCATGCCTATTCTGTCCTGTAAAAGGATTGGCTAGAGGCTACTAGTGGGTTTGACCAACTGTAACAAGTTCCTGCAGAATCTTAGGACTGAGCATGTGTAAAGAACATAATGGTCAGTGACCACACTGTGCTATAAAGTTACATTTCTCAACAACCATATTAAAATGAGAGGTAAGACACAAATTATTACTTTTATAACAAGGAGATCTGCCTTCTAATTCAATGTTGTTCTGAGGCTTTAGTTGTCCTTTAAGCCTATAAGTGCTAAGCATGAAACAGGACAGGAAGTCTGACAGGAAGTCAGAAAGCACTATATAACATTTGTATTCCAGTTAACCCACTGGACCCAATAAGGGCCATATTAATTTTAAATTAGGCAGCCAGTCCTGAGGTTTGAATTGAGACTTGTGTGTAGAGAGGTCTACGTGAAGGGTGAGGAGTTTTCTGCAGTCTGAAGAAATTCTGTATGAAAGAAAAGATTAGAAAACTGAGCTACAAAGAGACAAAATAGTTAACCTACGTGGGAATGTACACAAAATAATAACACATAATAACAAACAAGCAATTAGCATAGATCAGTTTATTGTTTGATAAAACTAATTATTAAATTGTTATGGAGAGTTATGATTGAAAATGCAATTATTCTATCACTTTAGGGCTTACTGTATGTTGGCCAAATGTTTGCCTGTGCTTTTAAACTGCAGTAGCCAATCAGATGTTAGCTTTTTACTGATTTACTTCATGAAGATGATCTGATTAGCTGCTGCAGATTTTTAGCACTTTTGTACCTCTTGTGACACAGTGTATTTCTTTGACAGACATGAGACTAATAAAGTAAATATCTAAATGTGTAATTATAAGTGAATTAACATTTGTTTAGCAAACCATAGTGAATCGTAAAAAAATGTTTACCCACATGAGATCTTTAGAATATGAATGAGTACATCTGAAATTCAATCGGTTAAAAGTCAACAAAACAGTCAACAAAACAAAATATTCTTTCTATTAATATAGCTTACAGGAAATGAAGATTTGCAGTTGCTTGTACTGCAGCCCCTCTTTCCGACAAATGCTTAGAAAATGAAGTAGAGAAGAAGATGGAGAAAGGAGGGGGTGAGCAGAATCGCTAATTCTTCGTTTTCTGGTTGAGCTGCCACCTAAAGCTTCTCCTCCTTATCTCCTCCTTCTGTTTCACAGTTTACAACTTTTAATTATTTTGTGCGTTTCAGAGGCTCCATTTCTCTGTGAAAGGTGTGAACCGCTGTCTACCATGGATTAAAAAGCCTGAGATTATCCGTAGCAGTCAATAAAAGCTATGAGTGAGTGCGGGTCCCTTTGGGAATCCACATGCCTGGGAGAGACGAGAGGTGGAGAGACCTAGAACAGAGACATAAGTGGAGATGGCATTATGCTGTGTTAGCAACGCAACATTTAAATCTTTTTAACTATTGTTATCGCCTTGGGGAAAGAAAATCAATTTCAGATTGCAGGAAAGTACTGCAGATAACTCTTGCTTCAGTAGAACTTGAGCCTGTATAGCGTAGGCAATGACAATAGTAAAAATCCTGTAGAAATGTCTGAGCGCAATAGGTAATGCTCAGAAAATGTATTAGTTACATTTGGGATTCTGAGAAATGCAAATATCGTTAAGAATTGGACACGTTTCCCGTAAGCAGCATCCCGTCTTTCCCCTTTGGTTTGTTTGCATTTGCTGCATTTCTGGTCTTGCCAGCAGTGTCTTGTTATGTACTGGGGATTTCTAAATATACAATAATAACATTTAAAGGCAGGTTTCATATTGTTGAGCAGGGAGATCAGGTAAAACAAATATGGATAGGATTTAGCCTTCTAGATACAGTATTGCTGAGTCTTTAGTGGACCTTTACTTTCTCCAGCAGCAGGTTAGCAATCTGTAACGTCATTGGGTACACAAAAACAGATTAGACAACAATGTATAAAAAGGAGATTTTTTTAACAAGAGAAAATGGATTGGAGCAATGTAGTTCCTTTCTGCTCTGTATCAGGTGAAAAACATAAATATGAATCAATGCTGAAAATTCCTTTTTATCAAGTACACACTGTGCCACTTACACCGAAAATATCTTTAGACTGTCCCGAGCCATGAAACCATTAAAGTAACAGACCCCAGCTTAGCACATAGATAGAGATATTCTCCTCATTCCCTACTGCGATCTGCATCCAAAATCTCAACTATTCCATGTAGACCTGCAGTCACAGATGTGACAGACGACATCACAGCGAATGACTCATGGGGGTGTGTCCATTAAGCACCTTAAAAGCTCAGGAGAGCATGGAATGGTGATAAATACCCTGGAATGTGTCCCAAATCAGCATATAACAACCAGGGACCTTCTATATGCAAGGTCTTGATTGCATTGTGGCTAAGACTGCCCAAGGTAAGGCATTAAAACAGCATTGAACATGGCAATGCTGGGTGGTCTTGAGAAGTTTGTGTGTTGCATCATGCACCTGGAACTCCTATCAGGCACTGATAATATAAGTTATTCCTTATGCAATTATTTATAAAAAAACAAAAAAACATAGGTAACTCTCAGTCCCTTATCAAAAAAGTGAACAGCCATTCATGGCATGGGTGGCATTGTTAACCTTGGTATCATGGACCCCATTTTCCCTCATTGAAACAGCAAGCCTCATCAAAAGGGTTGCCTTAATAGCATTAGAAATTGGGTGTAGAACGCAAAGACAGTTTGTTTTAAAATGCAAACAAATACAAAAAAAATCATTGTAAACCTTCAGACTTCAGGGTCTAACATGTTTCGCAGGGTGTAATACTAATGCAGAATTAGAACCTAGACTCAAGATCCCCCCCCCCCCCATCGATTCCCCCCCCCCATCCAACTCAATAACCCCCACCAACCATGGCCCAGAAAACCTCCCTCACCCCAAAACTTGCACCTAGAAGTGTAAAGAAACTAGTGCCTGATCTTCCTGTGACCTCTATCTAATCAGTTATAAGCAGACACATAAGTAATGATTTGAAAGTTGCAGATATTGGCTAGTTAGGGATTTAAAAATTTATACAATCAAACTTATATTTTAGCTTTAATATTCCTATTAGAATTTCCATTGGGTTCTGAAATGTACATTGATCATCATTGTTTATTTGTATTTGCCAGATCTGCAGCACCATTTTAAAGGGTATGTCTATTCACCAAAATCAAATTTTTTTTTTTTCATTATAAGGTAGTACCCATCCCCAGAAGCCTTTTCCTGCCTTTCTTTTGAAAAAATTCCATTCCCTACCTTTGAGCAGTCTTAGAAGTTCCATTGTTTTTTGGGGTGTGGCCTTAGCTGTGCTGGATAGGAAGTGAGCTGATTACTAAATGAGGCTATTACCATGCGTTTTGGTCCGCCCCACTGACCCTGTGCTTTTATGTAAACAGATCCTCTCCTGCATTGTCAGAACTGTAGTAAAACAGACAATGCTGGCAGAGACAAAGGAGAGAGTTCATACATAAGTGTGCCATTTTGTGGCTGGGGGAAGGGAAGCAGGAGGAGTGTGTGTGTGTGTAGATAGACCCAAGATCTAAATATCCAATCCAGACGTAAGAGTTCATACATAAAGTCTGCCGTTTCTGTGGCTAAAGTCTGCCGTTTCTGTGGCTAAAGTCTGCCGTTTCTGTGGCTAAAGTCTGCCGTTCTGTGGCTAAAGTCTGCCGTCCCCAACCCCACCCCCCCAACCCCCCCACCCCCCATCCCTTTCGGTGATAAAGTTCTGCAGTTCTGTGGCTAACAGTATGCCGGTTTCTGGGGATAAAGTCTTGCAGTTTCTGTGGCTAAAGTCTTGCAGTTTGTGGCTACAAAACCACACAACCGCTGCAGCTTTATGTGGATAAAGTATGACCGTTTCTGTGGATAAAGGTGTGGGTGTGTGTGTGTGTGTGTGTGTGTGTGTGTGTGTGTGTGTGTGTGTGTGTGTGTGTGTGTGTGTGTGTGTGTGTGTGTGTGTGTGTGTGTGTGTGTGTGTGTGTGTGTGTGTGTGTGTGTGTGTGTGTGTGTGTGTGTGTGTGTGTGTGTGTGTGTGTGTGTGTGTGTGTGTGTGTGTGTGTGTGTGTGTGTGTGTGTGTGTGTGTGTGTGTGTGTGTGTAGGACCCGAGACCTACAGATCCATTCCGGAACGGGATGTTCCGTTTTAATCTCTCAGCCGGGCAGGGTCGAGGAGTCCCACGCAGCGGACTGCCTGCTATTGGGAAGGCAGCAGGATGAATATTCAATGTGCCAAGAGGATCTTACAGCACATACATCGGACAAACAGGGGCACACAGACAAAATCCAGAAAAGGTATCATGCATATTTAAATGGGCTCTTTTACTTTTGGCAATGTTAATTTTTCAAGTGGACATACCCTTTAATATATAACTGTACTTTTTTGGATTTCTCATCCATAACGTTTGTGGGGTCTTTAAAGAGGTCTCCATACAAGTATCCTCTATTTAACAGAGCTCTCTCATTCCTTTAAAACAAGCCTAGGGTGATGCCTAATTTATAGGCTTGTAAAGTTACACTTCCTTGTCTGTCCACTGTCTGTGACAGTCACATGTGCTGTGTAAGAAGCCCCACTCCCTAAAAATCAATCTTTTCTGAAGATAGTAACAGACCTGCAACCATTCTGTGTCCATTCCTCTAATTTCTGAAAAAAATCCAGTCTGATCGCAACATTGCCATTTGGAAGCAGCTTCTTTCTGATGGGCCGACGTTACCATTGATTTGATTCGTAATGAAAGTCTAATCGGAAAGTGTATGGCCAGCATTAACTGATAAAGAGAAAGAACAATTACACACTTCCTAGTGAATTAGGAAAACTAACTGTGAAACAAATCTTTCTCATAAATGAATATTCTAGACACACCGGATAACACATCATGGTGTTGCATTCAGAATAAATACGGATCACATAGAAAGAACTATGGACGTTTCCCAAGATCTTTCGCTAAGATATAATAAAATGCTCTGTGTGCTCCAATAACATTCATTAAAATATTGTGATGAAACTTTTCTGCTATCTTAGCCTATGTTCCTATAACCATAAAGATCTCAGCCGCAGCTGAGCATTGTAACATTTACTGTATGGACCTGAGCCAAGTCATTTGGCTTAGAATTATAGTGTTTGAGAAAATCAGTAGGAAAATATATTGACTCACTGCTTCTAGCTGTCATTCCTTCCGCGGCTCAGCTGCCCGCCTTCCCAGTAGAAAAGCTAGATTTCCAGCTCTGCTCTCAAGTTCTGTTCCGCCCGACCTTCTATACTTCCTCGTTCACACACCTGATCACCTACAGGCAAAATAATTTGGCATATTAAGGGTACGAAGCTCTCAAATGCCTTCCTCCTTTTTGTAAACATATGGTCTGCCAATCCGTCAGATGCCCTGAGAGTAATTTGTAAGTAGCTACAGAAGCACATTAATATGAACTTGCTTGGAACATATTGAAATGAAATCACACACTGGCATGGAAGGAGGCACAACTGCCTTTAATTATATATGGTTATTGCTTCCTCAATATTAATATTTCCTGTCTAATCTGCTAATCTGACTCTGTACATTAAGTAAAGTCTGTGTCATTGTTCAGATGGTCAATAATACAGCTAGTCATACTGTACATAATAGGCCCTTGCAAATGTTTCTGCTAATATATTGATTTTCCTCAATTGTGTCTTGTAAAAAGAGAATTAAAAGTTGAAATGTAAATGAGCCAATATTGCCTATATAGCAAACAATTGAAATCAGAAGCATTGTAAAGAAATGTTTAATTCTGCAGGTTTATGGTACTTTTATGCAACCGATCTAAGAAGAGCCCATGGGTAAGACCTAGTCCTCACACTGGGTACTATTGTAGGAAGTGGGATGGGAGGTGGTAGGGGGAGGAGATGTTTTTTCTCCTTTAATTACAAAATGGTTACAAACTGGTCACCCAGTAGTTATTTGTTAGTTGTCAAGGATGGGGATAGGGATGGTCAATGCCGTGGTTTGTTCAGAGATCTATGCGAAATTTTAACATTCAATCAGTACATTATGAACACAGATGTGGAAAAAAAAAATTGCATTGCAAAGTGTGTCACATTATGAAAAGGTTTGCGAACCAATGTTCTGAAGGACCCTGGGATGAAAAGGGTCTTGGACAATCAGCTCATCCCATAAAGGAGATCTGCTGGCGTTAAAGATTTAGATTAGGATAACCCCTTTCGCAATGCATTGACAGCCACTATCGGCTCGGTGCATTGCCTAAAGGGGGTAATAGATTGCATAAGCAGTTCTCAGTACATAGCCCTGATAGTTTCCATGAGCTGACAGGGACAGGTTGCACCATAATACCGTATATATTCGAGTATAAGTCGATTCGAGTATAAGTCGAGATACCTATTTTTACCTGAAAAATAAGTAAAAATTGATTAACTTGAGTATAAGCCGAGGATAGAAATTATGACCACTACTGCCTTCTGATTCAGTATTGTTTTGTGGCTTAAGTTGCCCTTTAAATGGACAGCAGAAATCCCATACAGCAGTCCCATACAGTAATAGCCAAATCCAGTACCAGTAACCCCAATTCCTTGGCACTCCAGATGTTTGAAAACAACCACTCCCAGCATGCTTTGGTTGCTGGGAATTGTAGTTTCTAAACATGTTGAGTGGCAAGGTTCAATAAACTTTTAATTAAGCTTACCATCATTTACAATTCTCCTGGCCCCCATATAGTAAAGGGCCCTCTGACCCCCATATAGTAAAGGGCACTCTAACCACACACTGAGAAGACCCATCAGATTTACAGCATCCAGGTGAGCAGTGACAGTGCTGAATGAGTCCAGCAGCCTGAGTACAGGAAGCAGTGTAAAGGCACATCAGCTCCTGTAACTTTCTATGCAGGTTACTATCCGCAATTGCAGCATTTGGATCTAAATTAGGACTTGACCCAAGTATAAGCCGAGGTTAGTTTTTCAGGCTAATTTTAAAGCCTGAAAATCTCGACTTATATTCAAGTATATACGGTAATGAATAATATTGTTATTATTATTATAGGACTTCTTACAGTCTCATAAGTAAAGTAGCAGTTAAATGTGGCAATCATAACGTTCTTAACCCACCGAACCACAAGCGAACTCTGCGCTTTGCTGCGTAGAACAATTGCGGATAATTTTAACAATTACGTGTTTCCTTTTTTTTTTTTTAAGTAAACAAACTAAGCTTGACGGATGAAAAAAACAAGAAAACAAACAATAAACCAAGCACAATTTCTCAACTACAAAACGGCACATTACAAACCGCACAATATGATGTGACTGTGTTCATTTCAAAAGACGCTTATTAACCGGATTTCCTTTTGCTCGTATTTTGTCTTTTTACCTATTTATCCCTTTTCCTTTTGTCCTGTTCCGTTTGTTGTCGCTCACTGTTAAAAAAACATTCACATTTTTGCAAACACTTTTAAACAAATATCCTTTCCCCAAATCCAGCTTATCGCCCTTCTTCTCTCGTGGTTCCAGAACAGCTGAAACATTCCCCTAGATAAACCTGTTAATAAAAAATGTAATGAATCCTTTGCAAAGCATATTCTTCAGAACTATCCATTCAGTTTTGCCTTAATTAACTTCAGCACGCGCCTGTGCACAGCTCTTAACAAATGCTCATTTATATACATATGCACTTTTGTTCTGCCTAACTTCTGCCCTTTATCTATCATATGATGTTTCAGCACCGAAAAGACTGCATTGTAAGCACAAGCCCGTCTTACTGTTTGACCTTGGTGTTTCATTTTTATGTTGCTCAATTAAAAGGCAAAACATAGAACAGAATTTTGTAGGTTATATCTACATCTTTATATTTATTAGGGGACCCACTAGCCTTGTTTTATTTTCCAAGAAGAAATAGCAATATACTACATATTTACAGCATATAACATAGAGCCCCTTCATTAAAAAAATCTATATATCATTTTAATTGTTCTTTGTCATTAGTTAATCAAAATAAATAATGAATACATATATAACAGACATATAGGGGACCCCAGACCATTGGTTGAGAAACACTGAGGGGGAGATTTACCCAGAGCTGCTATCTCCCTTGCACAATTTAATATCACGTTAGCGCACATTGGTAAATCCCAAAATGGATTTTCCCGCAATGTCATTTTAACGTTGGTCGTTAGCCGGCGTTAAAATCATGCGCTTAAAGTAACACAATCCAGCGTTAATATGGAGTTAAAGTCGCGCTAACTGATAGTTAACAGGCTAACGTGACTTAAACTCAATATTATTGCCCATCGGCTCAGGGTAAATTAGCCACTGAATGTTAAAATGATCCTTGCACATACAGTAGATTTCACAATATTACTGATTTAAGGGTGAGTACAAGTGGACATATACTTTCTGCCCAATCAATTGTTTATAAACCTAGAAGCAAATTGTTTAGTCCTGGGCAATTTTTAAGCAAAATCAATTGTTTTTGAAAATCGTTTTGCTGGTAAATACCAACACAACATACTACTTATCTATGTACCAGGCCTATGATGAAAGAAAAACTGTTTAGTTTATTTTGCCAGCAAACCTATAGGGAAAGGCTGTAAGTAAGGGAAAGTAAACAAAAAAAAAAAGCCAGCAGAATTAAGGAATATTGTAGAACCCAAATAACATTTTTGCCAAATGGACCAACCAATTAGAAATATCCTGGCACACGTTTTCTATGCACATTGCTAAATATTATTCCCAATAACCATCGTATAGCTGGATATAGCTGGATTAAAATGAGATTATGAGTAATACTGCCCCATAGCTGCAGGTGGTGGGTATCAATAGGAATAAGCTTGGAATGATCCATTGCAGAGAAAAAGAGGGAAACACTGTTAGACCTGTTGGCTCCAAATGGCCAACTAAAGATGTCCGGTTATAATGCACCAGCAAAGGGATCTTCATCTCTTCTCTATGAGGGCACAACTGTAGATTTCTAGAACTTTTCTAGCCAATGTATTATTTTATCATTGTCAATGTAATTATTTACATTGAACAGAGAGATTCATTTTTTTCTGGCCAGAAGATTTCCTGAACATTCTGTCCTATTATCTAACATAACATTGCTCACTAGAAAGTCCAGCCCATGGAAAATTTCATTAATTAACGTTAGAGTCTAGATAATTGTGAGCTACATTCACATGCAATTAGATATTTGTTGCTAATTGTTGGATTGTTGTAATTGCGATGATTCAAACATTAAACTCTTGTTTGTGTTTTCTTTTCACTTGACATTTTTCATCATGGCTTCTAATGAAGTGTATGTAAGAGGTTCATGTCCAATGGTAGAATCACCCGACATCCTGATTGAATGAGCAGCAAATCAAGGTTCTGGGTCATTAAATGTTCAATGAGTTCCAGAGATGAAAGACTTGTCTTGTGTAGGTACAAGGTTATTAATGTTCCCAGGATGCAGCAGCATACATTCTAAAACCAGCTGTTTAATAGCAGTGTGCTACATCAACCTACTGTATTTTCTCTCTTCTCAGATCATTTTGCTTAACACTAAATATTTACTTTATAGAATGTCAGATATGTGAATAAAACAATGTCACTTCATTGGACTGGCTGTCATCATTTAGATTGTAAATCTGTTGTTCCCCATTAGCCAGTAGGCCTAGTAAGTCCCTCTGGTCATATTTTGCTGCTTTGCAGAAATAAAACTACTACATCTAAAGAGGCAAAGGAAAAAGTGTACGGCCAAGACTTATACATATATATAGATCTGTTAGTTCAAATAAAAGGGGCAATGTACAATTGGCAAAATAGTCTTAAAACCCAAATGTTTAAGACTATAATAACAATTAAAACCCAAGGGTTAACGCAGCTTTTAGACTATGTACTGATCTGATAGCTGTTCTTTTGCGCAAGTTTTTAACGGGTTAACTAATTCACCACAATATGCTTGGTACTAGAGATGGCCAAGATATTTTTTTTCCCAACTGTAGAACTTCAGTAAAAGATCTATAGTTTGAAAACGAACCCATTAAAGTCAAAGGGAGAAAATGGTTTGAAAAGTATTACAGTTAGAATAGCAATGGTAACTTGTTTAAACATTAACTTTCCTCACGAAATTTGGAGGGTTACCAAACGAACCGCTACATTCGAGGGTTACCAAACGATACATTGGAGGGTTACCAAATGAACCGCTACATTCAAGGGTTACCGAGCGATACATTGGAGGGTTACCAAACGAACCGCTACATTCGAGGGTTACCGAACGATACATTGGAGGGTTACCAAACGAACCGCTACATTCGAGGGTTACCGAACGATACATTGGAGGGTTACCAAACAAACCGCTACATTCGAGGGTTACCAGAACTTACATTGGAGTTACCAAACAAACCGATACATTCGAGGGTTACCAAACGATACATTGGAGGGTTACCAAACGAACCGCTACATTCGAGGGTTACCGAACGATACATTGGAGGGTTACCAAACGAACGGCTACATTCGAGGGTTACCGAACGATACATTGGAGGGTTACCAAAGAACCCTACATTCGAGGGTTACAGAACGATACATTGAGGGTTACCAAACAACCGCTACATTCGAGGGTTACCGAACTATACATTGGAGGGTTACCAAACAACCGCTACATTCGAGGGTTACCGAACGATACATTGGAGGGTTACCAAACGAACCGCTACATTCGAGGGTTACTGAACTATACATTTGAGGGTTACCAAACGAACCGATGCATTCGAGGGTTACCGAACATTACATTGGAGGGTTACCAAACAAACCGATACATTCGAGGGTTACCGAACTATACATTTGAGGGTTATCGCCAAAAAGAAAGTTAATAGAAGAGTTTATTTATTGCATATGCATATAAACACATGTGCTGATTACTTAACGGGCTAGTGAGTAATTATATATCAGTGTTACTTATATTCAAACTTGTCCATAAGTCACAAGTTAATAACATACTGTGTGGAGGAGGACATTAAAGTTCTCTCATGGTTCAGACCTTACCCCATATGACCATACTTTACATTACATGAATTTAAAAAGAATATCTGCTTCTAGAGATCCAAGGGGTCCATGTCATGTATACATCCAATATTTATGCCATGTCTACACACAGTTATTGTATATTGTATAAGTCATTCTATAAAAAATACAATTATAACATTGAGAAATTATTATTCCACATCACTGCATCATAGACATCATAGGACCTACATAGTGCCTCAAAACTTAAAGGACCAAATTTTTTTTTATTTTAAATTGATCATAACTGGAAACTATAATGCTTCCCAACCACCACTGTATAATTATTTTGTTGATCTGCCCCCTATTTCTTTAGATATCCAATCGAAACGTCTTACATTTCAGCTGTCAATCAAGTTCCTTGCTCTAAAAACTATTCTTCTGTGAGTAGTTTTACTGTAGCTGGAATGGTGACATTTACAGTTGGAATGTTGTATGCTGTGTGCAGGTTTGACAGTTAATTTGTGGGGGGAAAGTCAGGTCAGATGGAAGTGGGAGTGGTTTAAAGAGGGAGGGGACATACTGCTCCTAAACAAAATGTGTGCTGGATTGAAGGCATGCAGCAACACACACAAATCAGAGTAAGTGCTACTTACATGTATTCAATTATAGATTAAAGGATAATTATACTCACCTTCCCTCCGCTCCTCTTCTTTGGTCAGTACCTTTTACCCAGGGTGAGGACCTGAACCGCTAGGTCCTCAACTCTGGGTTTGTATAACTTGCAGCATAGCCTTAACAGACGCGCTGCTCTGGTATGCTCCGCCCCCTCCTCCCCATCGGGGACAAGGCCAATAGGAAGGCACGCTCTGCAACAAGCGTGCCTTCCTATTGGCCTCGTCGCGCAAGGAGAGGAGGGGGCGGAGCGTGTCGGTAAGTTTCTTTCTACCATTTCCCTACACCATAATGTTATTAGATGCAACAGTTTTATTGTTATTTATGAGGATCAGGACAGGTACAAAGATAGCTAGCTAGCTAGCTAGCTAGATAGATAGATATATGGCTTAAAGACAGGCAGATGGATAGATTTCCAAAATAGGATTTACCTTGTACTTTGAAGATTTTGGTGGTGGCGCTCTGTTAAATGAGAACTGTTATCCCTTTTTGGAAGTTGCACAAACATGTCTAATTGTTCCTTAACCCCCTGCAAAGCTTTCTGAAGCTTTAAATATAAAAAAAATCAAAAACACATACTTTAAAATCGCCTTATAAAGTCCATACTTGGGCACCGCCATCTTGGATTCCATCCCTTCCTGTTTCTGCCAAAAACTACAATCCTAGCATGCAATTTCCTGATGCTGGTGACATCACAAGCATTTTCTATTGGCCGCTTGGCACTACAGGGGGAGGGATGCGGAGGCGTGGCCTAACAAACAGGCACGCCTCTGTTAGAGGAGGGAGGCGGGATCGGTAATACAAACTACCTTTATGAATGGATTTTTTTTGTATATTATAACACATTGTTAAAAAATAATAATTGTTTGTAAAAATACTTAATATTTAATTACATTTTTAATTATTATATATGTAATATAACGCTGTTGTTAATGTCGTTATATGTGCATTATTTGTGCTGTGAGTGTGTGTGAATGTCGTTATATGTGCGTGATTGGTGCTGTGAGTGTGTGTGAATGTCATTCTAATTGCGTGAATGGCGTTGCGGATGCGTGCGAATATCATTTTAAGTGCGTGAATGGCATTGTGCGTGAATGGTGTTGCGGATGCGTGCGAATGTCGTTTTAAAGGGCAACTATAGTGTCCAAATTCAAACTTTTAAAAACCTCATACTATTAAACTATACTTCATCCCATCCATCAACAGATCTCCAAACGAGCGGCCGTTTTGCCCGATAAAGTGCCCATTCACGGCACGATTATCGCCAACCTGCGATCACACGTGTGTATAGTAAGCAGGATACGCGTGTACTGGCAAATCAAGGAGAAAGTTCGAAGACATCTCTACCAGTACCCATTTGGATCTGGGATGTAAGGTAAGGATTTTATTACACTACAGAGTGGGGCCAGTAGTGGGGGGAATTATAGTTTTGGGGGTTTCTTCGGTAATCAAAGAAAAAACTTTTTATCCCATCTCTCTCCACACACATGTAAAAGCCATAAATGAAAGTTATATGGTAACAAACCTTGTATTGTACAGAGCCTGACAGACAGATTCACGTAATTAGCAGGGCTGCATTATTGTAAATTGATTTTATACTGTGATCATTCTAACTCAGACTGGCTACAGGTGTTTTACCTGATTAACCTGTGGCTCTCTATATGTTTTCAAAATAAAACCCGAACCATTCCCTGACTGCCCTCTGCTATTAGAGAATATCTTTAGGGTAAATGGTGATAGATGTAATTCAACTACGCCAACAATAACTTTGTTCAAAGCCAGTGAATTTGATCAGGCATGGCAACTAAATTCTGAGAGAACTTTATGAAAACTTTTTTTTTTTATACATTAAGCACCAAACAATCATTTATGAGATGGAGCAAAACAGAGAGCAGCCACACTGCAACTACCAGGCACCAAAACGAATGCATTTAGAAAGCTCAGTTAAGCACCAGACATCTGATAGTTGCTATGCTTGCAGAACAAACTAGCAGCTCTGCTACTAAAACAGAACTAGGACTTGCTGAAGGCCTCTGACTGTTTTATACTGTCTCCTTGGCACACCCCCAACATATGATTGGTCAATAATACAAGAGCCAATCAGATTTAAGATTTGTTTTGGACCAATCAGATTTTGAGGGTGTGTTTATGAGACACTATAAAACTTTGTGAACTCCTCAGAGCAGCTCAGTTTGTAATCAGCAGTCAAACTAGCAGGTCTTGCCTTTGTATTTAGGTTAGATATTTGCAAGTAAGTGGCTGGTAATTTAGTTGGACTACAGCAATGAATAATCTTTAGCTCCTAGATTTATAGTGTCATTGTGTAGTAGGCCATAAACAGCACGTACATGTTGATATAAATGATAAAAATAGATTTTTGTTTGCAGAACCTTAGTTTGCTTTACTTTAATCAAATAGTCTGCAAAATTGTGAGCAAGCCTAATAAATATGCAGTTGCACTACTAGTTCCACCATTCCCTGACAAGCACTCTCAAACAGCATAGGGCAGTTAGGGGTTGTACATGAAATCATGCGTCAAGGCTGTCAGAATCACTGCAGTATAAATACAATCAGGTTGTAATTAACGCATCCCTGTTACTTACTTTAATTATAAGTGTCCCCCAATTATGAGATGATCTGATAACTAAATATATATCCACTAACAATTTATTGCTCTAGTGCCCAGAGCAGGGATGTCCAACCTGTGGCCCTCCAGATGTTGGAAAACTACAACGCCCAGTATTCCTTGGTTTCTTCTGCAATGGAGGAATGCTGGGTGTTGTAGTTTTCAAA